>OZ022415.1:4230928-4640287 GCA_963989365.1 Rhimphoctona megacephalus | reverse complement strand
TCAAATTCGTCAAATTCACAAATCACTCTTACCAATGATATTGGAGTAACGCTTGCGCATATTCTGAACGAAATCCGGTCTACTGAGAATACAATCACAGCAAGAATAGCTGAATTTGAATGTAATCAGAACGCGACGAATTTTGAGTTCCGTAATTTACTAGAAAGAATTCCCATAATCGAATCGAAAGTAAATGACAATGCTGCGCATATAGTAAACCTTCAAAGCGAGAATCTATCACTGAGGAATGAACTTGAAGAAATTAAGAGACGTGGACCGCTGACTAGATCTGATTCTAAATTCGAGCGCGAACTGAGGATGGCAGGCATTCCAAGTGATGCAGCCTTGTCTCTTTATGATATTGCGGTACAAATATTCAAAGCAATTGATATGCAGCACCTTGTGTCTCATATTGTGTCCGTTAGACCTTTACCTAAGAGAATAGACTCGACTCCTGGCACATTAATTAAAAAAGTACAAATGTCTTACGTTGTTTCACTTTCGACTGGGTCCGTAGTTGACGCGGTTATTGATAAAAAGAAAAGCAAGGGAAATATCATTAGATCGGAAATATTTGAGAACTGTCCCGAAGCTGATAAGAATCGAAATATCTATCTCACAAAAATGCTCCCTCAGCACGTGCATCAACTTCTTATGGAATGTAGATCAAAAGCGAAAGATGCTGATGTCAAGTTTGTCTGGGAAAAGGGGGGTAATGTTTATGCTCGTAAGAGAGAGGGTGAACCGAGACACAAACTAGATTCGGTTGATGATTTTAACACGCTTTTTCGTGATTAATAATTGCACGATGTGTGAGTTACCAATGAAATCTACAAATCGTTTAATCAGGTTACCGTCGAGTGTCGGATTTTTAAAAATTGCTCACTTCAATGCTTGTTCGCTGCTCGCTCATATTGACATGGTAAGGGACTATTTTTCGCGCCATTTTTTCCACATCATTGCGATCTCCGAAACATGGTTAACTGCTCTAGTGCATGATGAATTGCTTTTCCTTGAGAACTATTATCTAATTAGAAATGATCGAGAGAATAAAATCGGTGGAGGCGTTGCGTGCTACGTCCATGTATCCTTGCGTTCACACGTAATCGAACGTTCCCCAGGACAGTTCACGAACTCACCTGAGTTCTTATTGCTTGATGTTAGATCCTCAAATGATGCTGCTCTTCTGTTGGCTTGTGTGTATAGACGACCTAACGGCCGTATGCTTGACCACTTTATGAGTGATGGAATCGTGTCTCTCATGCTTATAATAATCTTGCCATAGTAGGCGATCTCAACTGCAATTTAATGTGTAATAATTTCGAATCTAACTATTTGTCTAATCTTGTCTTTTCTCACGCGCTTTACATTATTCCATCATCTGAAACATATCACACGGATACTTGTGACTCATGGCTAGACGTCATGATCGTCGATTCTTGTACTAAAGTTGGTGAATTTCATAAATCTGATACACCGTTTATAAACGGCCATGATCTTCTTGCTCTTGAATTTCGATTTGAAGATAAAACGGTCACATCTATGACGTCTTACCGGAGGAATGTGAGAGATTTTAGTTCTCAGCTTTATTTAAATACAGTTCGGGAGTTTCTCCCTTCTATAGACGATCTAACATCTGATTGTTTAGTATCACCTGAAGCCTTGAATGTAGGAGTGAGTTTGATTTCATGTGCACTTACCAATGCCATGAATGTTCATGCTCCCTTGCGTATGTTCACGGCTAAAAGCAAACCAACACCATGGCTTACAACAGCGTTAAGGGATCGAATTGCCGAGAGGAATCGGCTTTACAAAAGAGCCAAACGGGCTAATAGTCTCCTTGGATTCGCTGAATTTCGACAATTTCGTAATTGTCTTTCTGAGGATATAAAAACGGCAAAGATCAATTATTATACGAGTAAACTCACTGATATATGTGATCCTTCTAAATTATGGCGCGAACTGGGTCGCATTGGGCTAGTTAAACGAAATACATCCTCTCCCTTAAATTTCTTTTCGTGTGATATGCTCAATACGTTTTATGCGTCTGTTTCCATCTGTCCTGTAGAAAAAAGCATGATCGAAGTTTTTAGAGATCTTGAGCCGTACCCGCGTGGTAACAACGTTTTTAAATTTTCACGGTTCTCGCCTTTGATGGTTCAGGATAAAATAGAATGCTTAAAAGCGAGATCGTTATCTGAGGGATCAGACGGAGTGTCAAATTTTGCTATCAGCAATGCATTCCCTTTAATTGTTGATTACTTAGTGGCAATATTTAATTCATCATTAGATTTAGGATACTTTCCTGATTCTTGGAAGAACGCATTCATTAGGCCGCTATTGAAAGTAAAGGTACCTTTGTCCCCGTCTGACACGCGACCCATTGCTAATTTACCTGCGTTTACAAAAATTTTTGAACGAGGCATCAAGGACATGGTATATATGCACTGCGTACGTAATAACATCTTTGATAATCGGCAATCTGCGTACAGACATGGGTACAGTACTCAAACTGCTTTAATCCGCTTGTGCGATGACGTTCGTAGTGCAATTGATAGCGGTTTGATTACTGTACTTGTTATGTGTTCGCAGTGCTGGCACGTCCTCGTCGTTGCGAATGGGCAATGTTCCGTACCGGTTCCGTCACGCTCGAACTCGGAGTGCGGGATAGCAGAGACCAGCAGGCGAGTCGGCTTTCGAACGGCGCCGCTCGCCACCGACGGCGGTCGGGATAGTGAGGCACCACGCGTGTTGGCGCGCGAAGGAGTGCCTCTGCCCGACATGCTGGCGGTCCTCTTAAGGGGCTACGGCCCCCTAATTGGTGCGATCGGCGAGACCCTCGCTGGTCGGCGCTGGGGAGGTGGCTTTCGAACGGCGCCCCTCACCAGCAGCGGTGTCCGGGATTGTGAGACATTCGCGTGTCTCTGCCCGGTGGAGGTGGCGTCTTTCCGACACGGCGGTGCTGGGCAGTTCTTGTCGGCGGCGCTCGGATCGCACGCTCCCTCTGTTGCAACGGCAACACCGCTCGTGCGGGGGTTCGGGTTGCGCCTCGGGGCTTCTGCGGTTGGGTGTGGGCTCGCTGTGGGCAGGGTTGCCTGTTGCGGTCGCCGTCGAGAAAACTGATACATGCTGCCGACTTGCCCGCAACGGACGGGAGTTGCAAATGAGGATCAGTCCGATGCTTCTCCTAATGACGAAAAATGGGCTTCAGCCGGGTATAACCGGCTGACACGGCGGCCGTGCGGCTTCCTCTGCATTTCGGGGCGCGCTCCGTGCCTGGCGCGGGGCTTCGGGCTGTGACCCTGACCCCAATCGCCTCTTCCTTAGAGGAGGCTCCCTCCCCACTTCCTCCCTCTTCCTGCTTGACCCGGGCCCGGCGCTGCGGGCTCTTCGGAGCTCTGCGGTGCACGGGACTGGGGAGCACCCCTCACCCCTCCCCCACTAATTTTCTCTTACTTTTCAGCTATTTTCATAAGTTTCAGCTCAACGTTCTGGCCGGGGAGCCTCGCCGGGGTCGTCCCGTCGGGTGTGCGCCCGCTGTGGGCCGGGGCGTCCGCGCTGGCCGGGACGCTCACTACGGACATACGCTGCCGATCTGCCCCTCACGGATGGGGGACGCACTCGGAGACATCCTCCATGCTCCCTCGAGGACGAAAATGGGCGAAGACCAGGAAGGACTGGCCGCGCGAAGACCGCACGGACTTCTCGGCATCTTGGGGCGCGGTGCGTGCCTGGCGGGTGGCTCGGGGTGAGTCTTTCGTCCTTATACATCCCCACCTTCCCCCTATCCTGCTCCATCCGGGCCCGGCCTCTCGCGGCTCCTCGGAGCTGTGGGATGCACGGGACCGGGGAGCCCTCCCCTGTCCCGCTAACTTTTTTTTTTTTTTTTTTTTTTTTTTTTTTCAGGCAGCTTCTCCTGGGCCCGGCGCCGCGGCGCACGGAACCGGGGTGGCTTTTCACTAACGTTTCAGCTAGCTTCCCTAAGTTTCAGGTACCCTCATCGAACGAGAATTAGCAAAAATGGCAGACACACCTGGGGGAAATCAATCCGGAAGCAAAAAGAGCGTCCCATTCGGATTTCCGGGGGGCGCCACCCCAAGCGCGTCAGCCGAAAGGTTAAACGGTGTGAGTGTGATGAATGCGAGAATGAGGAGCCTGCGCGCGCGTCCTACGACTCGTCGGTTCGCCGAGGCGTGCAGTGCTGTTTCTTCGTCCTCTTCGGCATCGGACACTGTGCGCCGAGGTGTCCCTCGTGGGTCTTGGGCGGTCAGCGCCGGGTCTCAGTGTGAGGTTTTCGGCCTTCGTGCCGTCAGCGTACGTCTGGTGAGGTGCGACCTCGTCTGCCTCCGCGCAGTCAGAGTCGAATTGGTTAGGTGCGATGCTCAAGTCGCTAGACACGTTAACGTTAGGCAAGTAGACCAGCCGACCGCGGCTGAGCGCGATAATGTAGATAGAACCGCGACCCTCCCCCCTGCCGTCATGGCCGCACCGGGCGGTCCCCGCGCGCGTACCACGGATGTTAGGATACTGCAGCTGAACATGCGTAGGTCAGCTGTGGTTACAGGTGAGGTTCGTGAACTTGTTGGCCATAAGCATCTGGATGTCTTGCTCTTGCAGGAACCAAACTCCAGAACCGAGGGTCAAAATCACGTCATCTTCGGATTAGGGATCGGGATGAGGATCGCGGCAGTGCGCTCGGCTAGGCCGTGGGCTGCGGTGGCGGTCTGTAACCCGTCATTTCAAATGACATTCATCTCGCAGCTCAGCACGACCCACTGTGCATGTGCGGAAGTGCTGGCACCCGGCTTCTCGTTCTACGTCGTCTCACATTATTTTCAGTGGCGAGACGACATCGAGCAGCACCTCAGGCATCTCGCGATGGTGCTTCATAATCTGAGGGGGCAGAGAGTTATAGTGGCGCTAGATGCCAATTCCCGCTCCGAGATGTGGGGCCCGCAAGGGTCCGACCAGCGAGGAGTCAAGCTCGAGAGGCTTATCGGGGAGTTCGGCTATCATGTAGAAAATGATGTCCAACAACCTCCAACCTTCTGGACGGTTAACGGGTCGTCGTTCATCGATGTTACCCTGACGTCTCCCTCCATGAGCCGCTTCGTCGGCAATTGGACTGTAAGGGAAGACTGGACAACGAGCGATCATCGTGCTCTGGACGTTAGGCTGCGGCTCCCGAAGGTTACGGGAAATGATGGGGGATCTGTTGTCAGGCGGTTCAACGTGAACAAAGCCGACTGGGAGCATTTCTCTCTGATCCTGGCTGAACTTTCAGCAAACAGGCTGGAAGGACTCCCTCTGACGTCCACCGTAGAGGTCGAAAGAGCGGCGGAGACTCTCACGAGCGTCATAACCGACGCTTGCACCCAGTCGATGCCGAGGAAGAAATTCTTTAGAAAGTCCAATCCGTGGTGGACAGTAGCTTTGACGAATATGAAGAGGGGCGTGAACCGAAAACGTAGGGCATTCCAAGGAGAACACGATGGTCCGAGACGCCTGGCACTCCGGCTCGAGTACCGCACCTCTTTGCGGATATATAGCCGGAAGGTGAGGAGGACCAAGCGTGATAGCTGGAGAAACTTTGTCTCGTCGTACGGGAACGTGGAGCCCTGGGGCTTCGTATACAAGCACCAGGCAAACAAGCTCTGCGTTGAGAGGGTGCTAAGCACCATCCGGCGTGATGATGATTTCACCAGGAACATGGAAGAAACCGCCAGCTGCCTTCTTGATGTCCACATCCCCGATGACCGTGCAGAAGATGACACTCCTCAGCAACGGGAAGTCAGAGAGATTTCCGCCACTGCGCCTGACTCTCCTGACGACCCAGAATTCACAGTTGGCGAGCTTTCTGCAGCTGTCAAATCCCTCAAAAGCGGAAAAGCCCCGGGACTCGATCTAATAGAGGTTGTTGTTCTCAAGAGGGCCTTCGACGTCATCTCCGGTCAGCTGGTTCGTTTGTTCAACGGGTGTCTTCGAGTAGGCGTCTTTCCCTCCTCATGGAAGGAGGGCTCCCTTCGAGTCTTCCTGAAGGTAGAGGACAAGGACGAGAGAGACCCCAAGTCGTATAGGCCCATTTGTCTCCTCTCCGTACTGGGTAAATTGTTAGAGAAAGTCATCAAGGGGCGCCTCGACAGCAGCGTGCTCGCGGACGGGAAGATCTCGAACAGGCAATACGGGTTTAGGAAGGGAAAATGTACGGAGGACGCGATAGTAGAAATGCGACGTATGGTGGATACCTCGGCCGGGATTTACACGATAGGATTACTTTTCGATATTTCGGGGGCGTTCGATAACGTGTGGTGGCCCCTTGTATTGACCGCGTTGAAAGATAGGGACTGTCCGCGAAACCTCTTCAAGGTTATCCAAAATTACTTTAACGATAGGAAAGTAGAGATTTCATGGGGGGCAAATAAGGTTACCAAGCAAGCAACGAGGGGTTGTCCCCAAGGTTCTGTCCTTGGGCCAACGTGCTGGAACCTTATGTTCGACGGGCTTTTGCGCATCTTGGAGGAGATCGCCCCGGAGAAATACGTAGCTTACGCCGACGACCTCTTGGTAGCGGTGCAGGGAAATTCGCGCGCGGAATTAGAACGTAGGGGACAGGAAATCGTGGATAGAATCGTTGGGTGGTGCCGGGACGCGAAATTAGAAATTTCGGAAAGAAAAACGGAAGCCATCGTCCTTAAGACAGATTGGCAGCGTAGGGCTCCAATAGGGGCGAGGGGAGGAGACCGCCCCGATCGCCAACGTAGACAGGATAGGATGCCAAACTTGGCCAATAGGTACCCGGTGATCCGTATAGGGAATACTAGAATTAGCTTCAAGGATAGCGTTAGGTATCTTGGTGTCCACTTCGACAAGGGACTGGGAGTTAGAACTCACGTCAATTATCTTAAGGGGAAGTGCACGAGGCTTTTTCAGAGATTGGGGGGACTCGCGAGGGCGGCGTGGGGTTTGCGCTATGGGGCGATGGGGAAATTCTATAAGGGGGTGTTCAATCCAACGGTGAGTTACGCCGCTGCGGGGTGGGCTGATTTATGTAAATTCGCGGATACTAGAGTCTTGAAAACGGCGCAGCGGCTTGCGCTTATCGCGGCTACCGGGGCTTATAGGACGGCGTCGTACGAGGCGCTGTGTGTAATAGGGGGCGCAATTCCGGTCGAAATCCTCTTGGGACAGAGTAAGGCGCGATACGATGTTAGAGTAGGTTGGGACACCAGGATCAACAATGTGATGATTCCAGCGGGCGGACCAGACGCCGTGGACATCATCAAGGGCGAGGCTCTCAATATGTGGCAGGCTAGGTGGGACTCTTCGACAAAAGGCCGCACCACATACGCCTTCTTCAGAAGCATTCGGGAGAGGATGAGCGCGAGCTGGTTCCAGCCAAGCCACTATACGACGCAGGTAGTCTCCGGCCATGGGAACTTCAAGGCGCGCCTCGCGTCACTTGGACTCGTGGACGGAGACGGGTGTGCGTGTGGAGGGCGGGACACGGTGCAGCACTTCCTCCTCGAATGTCCCGAGTTCGAACCGCAGAGGGTCGCTCTGCGGGAACAGCTCGGCGGGCGGGATTGGCCATTGGCGGCTCACCACTTGGTGTCCAGCTCCGAGGCCTTTTCCGTCTTCTCCGATTTCTGCTGCGAGGCTTTGTGGCTCAAAGGGTTTGAGTAGGAGAAATAGATAGGCAGGCAGGGACTGCCGAGTGTCTGAATGCCTGGGCAGACCGGCACTCGGAGCATCACTGACAGCTCCCTTACGAGATAGCTCAACAGGCGCATGGTTTTGTGTGTGTGGCTTTGCGTTTGGGTGAGTGAATTAATAACGCGAACGAACGACGTAGGACATATAACATATACTAACAATACTAACATAAACCCGCGATCGCGAAATACGAGTAGGATCAAAACCCAGTAGAGGAATAGGGCGTAGGATTAAGAGGACATGGGATCAAGATCAAGAACGAGAACACCGCGCGCCGCAATCATCAAAGGAAGAACAGCAGCAGCAACAACATGGAACTTGAAGGAGCGCGAACAACAGCGATAGTAGCGACGAAATGGAGATGGGGGCAAGAACGCGTACTAACACAAAATAATAATAATAACAATAATATACAATCGATAGACAAGTAAGCACAAGAGGACAACAGAAGAGTGAGCACGCGGTAAGTCTAGTGCATAAGAGCGCGAGGGGTGAAGCGGGAACACGAATAAAAGCAAGGCAACGGAACGAAAGCAGGGGAATTTGAGAAATAGGGGGCAGAGGGTAACAGAGGGAGCTGCTCAGGTAGGCAGGCGAGAACTAGTCTTAAGACAAATAGAAGAAATTAATACAGGTAGGAAAGTAGAGTTGCTCCACCTTCAGAGGGTCGAAAACTGCGTGTCTCGATGCTTGCCTAGCCGGAGGGGGTGATGTCGGACACCTCCGGTGGCGGACTACCGGGTCCGCACTACTTCGCGAGTCACCCGGGGCATCCAGGCGGGCACGAACGCAGCTAAACAGGATGGATAGGTCACACAGACAATTACACTTACACAACACACACAGACCCAACAAGAACGCGCACACTTACACATTCGGATAATAACTTCCAATCTCCCATCCTAATTCCTTGTCACTTTCTGGGCCGCGTCCAGGCGGGACGCGAGAGCAGGCCTTCCCGAGGTTCCCCGTGAGTGCGCGGGAATGCGTCCGAAAGACCTTCTTCGGGACGTCGGACGGACGGGTCCCCGCGTAGCCAAACTGCTCTTTTCGCTAGTCGAACCAGCGAAGGTCAAAGGATTTTTCTATTGCCCCTCCCGGGGAAGTGGATCTTTGAAAGGGGGTGGATGGAAGAACGTTGCGTATGCCCGAAAGGGCGAGGCAGCATAGGTTGACCGTCGTAAGATGGAAGGCCTGGACACTAACTGTACTTGTTATGTTTGACTTTTCTAAAGCCTTCGATACGGTCTCGCATTTCGGCCTTCTCGTTAAATTAAAGGAAATTGGGTTCGATGATCATGAGTTACATTGGGCTTACTTATATTTGTCAAGAAGGTGTCAAACTGTTGTGGATGGTCGCAATAATTGCTCTGAATGGTGTCAAACATCGCTAGGTGTCCCTCAAGGATCTGTCTTAGGACCGCTGCTGTTTATGATTTTTATCAATTCTATTTCTCATAATCTTCGCTACACTGAGCACATTGTGTTTGCTGATGACACACAAATATATTTGTCGTGTGATGCTAATATGCTGAATCACGCTTTAACCAAGATCAGTTATGATGTTAATGTTATTTATGATTTTGCTCAAACAAACGGGCTAAAACTCAATGTGGGAAAGTCTAACAAGGAAAGGTACTTTGGTGTCCCCCTCCGATTTTGATAATTTTTATATATGTTATAGTCCATCGAAAATTAAGAGACACGTAATTTTTTTTATCGGCTTAAAGTTATTTTTAAGGGGTGAAATCGACCCCCAAAGTTGAGCATGTTTTGCATCTGGTAGAGTGTTTCATATAGAAGCACTTAACCGATCGTAACGAAACCAATTGCAAAACGTTTTTCACGTCAAATAACCTGTATATAATGTTCAACTTCTTATGCACCCCTATTACATGGGGATGATTCACCCCCGAATATCCAGAATTCTTTTGTATAAAAAAAACTTGCAATCCGATTTCAATAAAACAAACGCCATTTTGCAGAGCAAAAAAAATAAAATTGACGTATTTTTGGGTTTTTCTCAGATTAAAAAAATTAAGGGGGTAAAACACCCTTAAAATGTCAAATTTCATTTTGAGCACTGTCCCCTTCCGATTTCAATATTTTTTTTATAAAATGTAGCTTATCGAAAAATAAGACCACCTATTATTTTTATTGGCTCAAAATTATTTTTAAGGCGTGAAATCAACCCCCAAAGTTGGGCATGTTTTGCATCTGGTAGAGTGTTTCATATAGAAGCACTCAACCGATCGTAACGAAACCAATTGCAAAACGTTTTTCACGTCAAATAACCTGTATATAATGTTCAACTTCTTATGCACCCTTACTTACTGCAGGGGGCTGAACCACCCCCTGACATTCATAATTTTTTGTATAAAAGAAAAATTGTCATTCGATTTCAATGGAAAAACCAACATTTTGAAAAGCAAAAAAAAATTATAGTGAATGTGTCTAGATTTTTCGAATAAAAAAAATTAAGGGGGTAAAACACCCCTAAAATCTCAAATGTCATTTTGCGCACTTAAATGATAAAATTCAATTCAATTGGTCTCATTATCATTGCGTATCGACTTATATGCTAAATAATATTTATTTCGCATGTACATCCGCTGCCCTTCTGACATGCTTCACGTTTATAAAGAAGTGTTGGTATCCGTTCTATTTATATAAGTTTCTATTTTGAACGATTTACGAAAATAAAAAAAAAACTCAAATATCAAAAGAGTCGCATCAGCAATTCACCGCCCAGAATGTAAACAAAGCTGGCTCATGCCTTGCCATATTCTTATTCATATCAAGAACCGCTATAGTGGCTCGACCCCAAGTATTCTTGAAAAAGCCAGTTCGCTCAGGCTAATGTTTGAGGTATATCCGAAAACCAAATAAAAATGCTGTTTTCGTGGTGATGTCAGATCAAACCGCCCACTCAAGATGAAAAAGGTAAAACTGACTTTATATTATTCCAGAAGTTAAGTTGCTGTTCGACTGTTGATCAGTCATTATCGTGTCCGCTATCGTGAATACCGTATTGTTATTAACATGTCCATCAATCCAATGAACGTAATAAGACTGTTGTTTCTTACATTCGAGGTAATGAACATTCCTGACAGTCCTGTTAACAATAATGAAGTGGAATTGAAAGAGAGTTTCGCGGAAATTCTGAAGGCCTCTATGGCAGAGTTCAATCAGTTAGAAATCGTCGAAGATACGACATTAGATTTTCAAGAACCGTTTAGAGATGTCATAGTAGAACCTGTCGAAGATAATGACATCGAATGGGGTCTTGGAGAATCTCCATTAAGCCCTGAAACGTGTACTGACGATGAAGAAGATTTGAGCTACGACTACAAACAAAGAGCTGTTGAGTACTGGAGAAGTGCAAAAACGAAACAAAATAGGAAAATAGAAACAGTCCAAAACCGATTTAAACTCGTTAAATCTGTGCGCCAATTAAGGCGCTGGGCTCAACAAATTAATAAAGGCGGAACTTACAAGGAAAAATTGTCGCGCATTTCTGAATATACAATCGATAATTTAAAAAGCGCCATAGAAGCAGGTCTCATTGTACACGATATCGATCTTCGGAGATGGGCATTACAAGCCCAAAAATTGATTGGGCATGAGAATTTGCGTTTCAGGGCTTCGCCAACATGGATAAAAAAGTTTAAAAAAGTTCATCGAATAACAAGTAGAAAAATAAATAAATTCGTGACAAGAAAGACTCTCGAATCAAAGGACATATTACAAAACGATGCTAATAAATTTGTCTCCGCAGTTCAATTGAAAATTGAGGAATATGGCTTGGAAAATATTTATAATTCTGATCAAAGTGGTTTCCAATTAGAAGTCCATTCAGGGCGAACGTTAACAGAAGAAGGTACAAAACAAGTAGAATGCCTTGTACAATCCGTTTCAGCGACAACCCATAGCTACACCATCCAGCCGACAATATCAGCAGCAGGAAAATTGTTGTCACCTCTTCTGATAATTTTAAAAGAGCCATCCGGGCGGTTGGGGCCAATCGTAGAACGAACCATTTTTCGACCTCCCAATGTTTTTATAAGTGTTTCAAAATCTGGCAAGGCTACATCAGGTACGTTGGTATGTAATATTCAAATATAAAAAATAGATGTGCTATTAATTTTTACATATTGATTTATAGAACATTTCAAAGTATGGCTTCAAGAAGTGTTCTTCCCAAATGTCGGTGAGAAAAGTGTGCTTTTAATAGACTCATGGAGTGGACATTGCCCTAGTGTTGTCACGGAAGTTACACCACATAACAAAGAAATTGTTACAATGATCATACCGAAAGGAACAACAGGGAATATCCAGCCACTTGATGTCTTCGGATTTAGAATTTGGAAAAATTATGTCAGACATTTTTCAGACAGTGTCATGTTACTTGATTATGATTTAAGTCTACATTTACGAAATAATATAATCAAGCTGCAATCTCTAGTACATAATCAATTATCATCTCCGAGGTACGAAAATTTATTTCGATATGCCTGGTTCAAAAGTGGGTACATAGAAGAACGACCTGAGCATTTCGAAAATCCCGTTGAATTCGCTTTTGGTATGTCATCTCAAACACAATGTGAAATTGAAGGCTGCACAAATGTGGCTGTAGTAAGATGTTCATGGTGTAAAAAGTCACTTTGTTTCAAACATTTCTTCGAAGAACATCATTACTGTTCAAAATATAATCATTAAGTTCAGGAATGATAATTGAAACGAAAATTTGAATTGGAATCTATTTTTACTACATGAAAGATTTTAGCGCCTATGTATAACCTATATATATATATTTGTGTACAGACCATGTGTATACAAAAATAAAAAATCGTGAAGCTCACGACCACCGAAGATGTAGGAGTACTCAATTTTTCATATAATTAAAAAGCCGATGTACATGCGAAATAAATATTATTTAGCATATAAGTCGATACGCAATGATAATGAGACCAATTGAATTGAATTTTATCATTTAAGTGCGTAAAATGAAATTTGAGATTTTAGGGGTGTTTTACCCGCTTAATTTTTTTTATTGGAAAAATCTAGACACATTCACTATAATTTTTTTTTGCTTTTCAAAATGTTGGTTTTTCCATTGAAATCGAATGACAATTTTTCTTTTATACAAAAAATTATGAATGTCAGGGGGTGGTTCACCCCCCTGCAGTAAGTAAGGGTGCATAAGAAGTTGAACATTATATACAGGTTATTTGACGTGAAAAACGTTTTGCAATTGGTTTCGTTACGATCGGTTGAGTGCTTCTATATGAAACACTCTACCAGATGCAAAACATGCCCAACTTTGGGGGTTGATTTCACGCCTTAAAAATAATTTTGAGCCAATAAAAATAATAGGTGGTCTTATTTTTCGATAAGCTACATTTTATAAAAAAAATATTGAAATCGGAAGGGGACAGTGCTCAAAATGAAATTTGACATTTTAAGGGTGTTTTACCCCCTTAATTTTTTTAATCTGAGAAAAACCCAAAAATACGTCAATTTTATTTTTTTTGCTCTGCAAAATGGCGTTTGTTTTATTGAAATCGGATTGCAAGTTTTTTTTATACAAAAGAATTCTGGATATTCGGGGGTGAATCATCCCCATGTAATAGGGGTGCATAAGAAGTTGAACATTATATACAGGTTATTTGACGTGAAAAACGTTTTGCAATTGGTTTCGTTACGATCGGTTAAGTGCTTCTATATGAAACACTCTACCAGATGCAAAACATGCTCAACTTTGGGGGTCGATTTCACCCCTTAAAAATAACTTTAAGCCGATAAAAAAAATTACGTGTCTCTTAATTTTCGATGGACTATAACATATATAAAAATTATCAAAATCGGAGGGGGACACCAAAGTACCTTTCCTTGTAAGTCAGACACAGCGCTTGGTCCATACTGAACCTTATCATGCATATCATCCATGGTTATTCGAAGAGTCTCCTCAAGCGCCATTATTTTCGTCTCAAATTCGTCCAACCGTTCTTTTAAAATCTTGACACTCATTTCCACATACAGTTTATTAGCAGCATCATTATCGACTTCTGGTAACGCTACACGACGTATTTTACGCGATCTTGCATCAAAGCCGGTGGAAGTTTGACAAAGAGCGTTATTATGAACATAACTCCTTATTAATCCATTCCATCGATAGTGAGAATTATCCTGCGTCGCGAGCGATGATCCAAATTTATTAATCGACATCTCGATAGCAACTGTTCTGATCGACTGATTCTTTTTATTGCCATGTAGTTTAATTTATAATGAGCCCAGCTTCGCGAAGTTCTTCTATAATTGACAAGATCTCATTGTCATGAGCATTGTTTCCAGCCTGGCGTGAAGCTTCCAGCAACCGCAGACGATCTACCAACTCGTTAGGATCATTCCAATGAACATAATTAATATTATTGTCATTTAACGTCATCACAGGAGGCATGCTGATACCACTTCCTGCTTTTTTACCAGAAATTAATGGTCCAATTATATATTTATATTTATATCCCTTATTACCCAATACCGGATTTAGCAGTTTATGCCCCCGTCTATATGCATTTGTTGTCAGTAATATACTTTTGTATGCATGCTTATCTTCCTCAGTGTATATGGCATCATCGGGAATTCTCTTGAAAATCAATTCGTAGAGGCCAGGGGTTCCCGGATATCTTATCCCATCAATAATTAAATTATCTTCATTGTCCACATCGAAACGCTTATCGCCTAACATCATGCCTCCATTGGTAAATTTAATACCATATACGTAATCCATACTAGTATTTTTGTCTTGGCCTAAAATGCTAGCCACATATTTTTGCCCAAGTGGTCCAAAATGTTCACGCAATGTTTTTTGACCTTCGGATGTTTGTAATTGACGTTGAACTAATGACACAAGTGATTCGGGTGTGGTCTCGAAAACTTCTTCTGGTTCTTCTTCTTCAACAAATGCAGGTGGTTGCGCACGCAATATTTGATGCGCGAAAGCAGTATCATCCGGTACGTTTTTCATTCGTTTACGATTTGATTGATTGGGCGTAGAAGTTATCAGTGAATCATCTAATTGTGATCGTGGTCGTTTTTTTCCATGCGGTAAATTATTTTTCCCAAGTGTATCTTCGGGTTCCATTTTTATTGCGATTGATTCAATTCCACGGGACTTTTCAGCAATCTGTTTCAAAGGTTCCGTAATCGGTTTGAAGTGTCTCTCCAATACTATGTCTTCCTCAATTTTCCCAGTTTTCAGAGCTCGGTATTTCTGGCGAATTGATTCGCTCGTTTTCGCAATTTCTTTCACAATCTTTTCACGATTGTCATTATTATCATTATCAGTCGTCGCCATATTGCAGATAACAGTTTTTCGTAGACGTTGCACAACTGATGTATCGATAACAACTAACTGGATTAGGGTATTGCAAAATCATTAAATCCTCTCCTATACCGTCCATCGACCAATGCACTATCTTTATCAATTACCATGAATCCATATCTGTCTTCCCAACATTTTTGACACAATTCATAGAAATCATTATGCGACATATCTGTATTTACATGCTCGTTGTATACATGTTTCAAATTGGTGCCATCTTGTTTAAACAAAATCAACAGATTTACATTGTCACGTATAAGATGCTTTGGTATTTTGGCATATGTTTGACAAAGGTAGAAGCAGTCAACCTTTGAATGTCTACCCATGGCGAAGTAATCTCGTATTACATCTTGCTTGTCACATGCTACGTCATCAAAAATAAAAATAGAATTTGGAAGCGCTTCACTAGGTGGCAGTACCTCGCTATTGTTAGAAAATTTAAAGTAACCAATTTCATCAATAGGTGTTAACAAATTTTCCAAATATTGATATTTCGGCTGTTGGAGTGATTTTGAGTACACATATAGGTTTTCAAAACGTACACCGTGTGGGCTTTCTATTAAATTTATAAGAATATTAGTTTTTCCACAGTTGGAAGGACCGCAAATAATACTACGTATAGTAATTGGGAGTATGTCTCCGTGCCTACGTACTGCTTTTTTCGCCATTAGTCGACTGTCAAAATTCGTGACATTAATTACCGACGCTTGTCGCACGAACCGCATGTTTTCTGTTGCAAACCTCAAACCCGATTCATTGAAAAATGATGATGAGGGGCTATTTATAGGAGTAAGCCGAATCGAAATAGCTCAGTATGGAAAATGTTGTTCAATCTGTCGGACCATTATGATGTTCTTAAAGTAACGCCCGAGAATTTATGATTTATTTCAAAAACAGTTTTACTAGAAAATTTTGGTAACTACGTGCAAATATTATGGGACAGGCTTCCAGAACATTTGAAGTCTGATTCAGCAGTTCAACAATATCGTCGATGCACACAGCATTGGAATCAACCGTGACAGCAGACACACATTGATGGTCCAACACCCTTCATAAAAATTGTATCGAATGTCGAGGAGAAAAGGTTGTGGGCTATTGAACAAGGCAATAAACACCCTTCCCTTTGAGCTACATCTTCCCGGCTATCAATTTTGTGGGCCAGGGACTCATTTAGAAACTCGATTAGCCAAAGGCGACCGAGGTATCAACCCATTAGATGCTGCATGTCGCGAACATGATATAGCTTACTCACGAAGCAATCACTTGGGAGAAAGACACGTTGCAGACAAAATTCTAGCGAAAAAAGCACGTAAACGTATTACGGCGACAGATTCCACTCTCGGAGAGAAAGCAGCTGCGACAACTGTTTGGGCTGCGATGAAAGCTAAAACAAAATTGGGCATGGGGTTGAAGATCAAAAAGACGGCAGCAAAGAAAAAGGCCTCGAAAAAACGAGTGCTCCCGAAAGCGAAGCGTGGTGGGATATTGCCATTGTTACCGTTGTTGGGAGTTCTTGGCTCATTGGCCGGTGGGGCAGCAGGAATCGCAAAGGCGGTGAATGATGGCAAAGCGGCGCAGCGACAGCTCGAAGAAATGCAACGCCATAATCTTGCTATGGAAGGCCGTGGACTTTATCTAACTCCATACAAACGTGGAAGCGGATGCTCAAAGAAAAAAAAAAAAAAACATCCATTAAAAATTCCTTCCGGTATAACAACTAATGTACAATTGGAAGAGCTGGCAAAACAAATGCACATTCCATTTTTTAGAGGCGTTTTTATGCGCAATAATTTGCCGATAAGCGGTATACGACAGTATGAGAGCGGTATTAGCAATTTGGATGACTCAGATGGCCCTGGTACTCATTGGGTTGCATATGCAAAGAGGGGAAATCACGTAATGTATTTTGACAGTTTCGGAAATCTCCGACCCCCCAAGGAATTGGTGCAATATTTCGGCCCTAGTGCGAAAATCGAATACAATTACACATCTTATCAAAATTATAATCAAAGCATTTGCGGACAATTGTGTCTACGATTTCTTCAAACAGTTGACAATCTATATGAATTTAAGGAATGACAATGTCATATCATATCTCAGTATTCGTTGAACCATGTCACAAACACTTACATTGACCGGCAAGAGCAACGTGCTTACTGCAAATTATTTTCCAGTAATAGATCTGAGTGATGGCGAATATGAGCTTGGTCTTACGGACTTTGAAACATATCATACTATACCAAACGTGAATTCTTCGAACAATAAATTTTACTTTGATAGCGATGATAAGGAAATTACAATTCCCGAAGGATCGTACGAATTGTATGCTATAAATGAGTATCTGAAACGTGAAATTTTACGGAAAAAAAGTTCATCTGGCGATGAGTTTTATAACAACGGTGTTGGGATAAATGAAAATGATCTTGAAGAAAATGATGAATATCCACTAGTGCTTCGCGCTAATCATAATACATTGAAGAGTGAAGTCAAATGCTCCTACAGAATAAATTTCAGTAAACCAGATAATGTAGGATCATTGTTGGGATACTCATCCAATCGAATATTGGAACCGCGAAAATGGCAGGAATCTGATGTACCGATAAAAATAATTAATGTAAACATTATCCGTATCGAATGCAATATAACCACTGGCGCTTATAGCAATAGTAAGCGGGTACACACGATACATGAATTTTCGCCGAGTGTGCCACCAGGATATAAAATCTCGGAAACGCCAGCACAAATCATTTACCTCCCGATCGTCGTGCGAAGCATTACTGATCTAACGATACGTGTTGTGGATCAAGAAGGTCGATTACTTGATTTTCGCGAAGAGGAAATTACAGTGAGATTGCATATACGACGACGACGACGGTAATGCTTGTTCTGAACAAAACGGAGCACGTGAGAGATAATATTTTTGCGCTGAGAAATACTTTTTCAAGCAGAAGAGTGACGCCAAAGAGCAGTATATCTACCAAGAAGAAGCTTAGCGCATTGAATCGTGAATTTTTACAATCGTTGGGATTTGTTGTACGTAACAATTAAAAATATGATTGACATTTTGAATATCGGGGGAGAGCCAGTTTTCGACGATCGCATTGTCAAGATTGAAACTCACACGCACAATCCATACGCTAATTCAACTTTCGGACATAGCGATGAAATACGGATACCTATACACCATCAGGATTTGTATACGCTGCCTTGTGAAAGCTTTCTTTACATTGAAGGGAAGCTGAAAGTGCTTAACAAAACGGGTGAACAAACGCTGGTATTGGGAAACAATTGCGTTGCATTCATGTTTGATGAACTTCGCTATGAACTTGATGGTGTAGAAATTGATCGGAATAGAAACGTAGGAATAACTACCACTATCAAAAATTACCTCTCTTTATCAACCGAAAGGGGTAAAACTTTGAAGAATGCTGCCTGGGATGTGGCACATCATAGTGATGAAGCTCATTTTAATTTTTGTGTGCCACTAAATATACTTCTGGGATTTTGTGAAGATTATAAGCGTGTTGTGATTAACTCGCGTCATGAGTTGATTCTCATACGTTCTCGTAATGACAACAACTGTATATTCAGCAGTCATCCTGAAGTGCAGGCTGAGATTGAGTTGCTCAAAATACAATGGCGTATGCCTCATGTGACATTGAATGAAATAAATAAGTTGTCTTTACTTCGAGCATTGGAAAGTGGGCGATATTTCAATATGAGTTTCCGCTC
The DNA here is from genome assembly GCA_963989365.1 of Rhimphoctona megacephalus. Lineage (NCBI taxonomy): Eukaryota > Metazoa > Arthropoda > Insecta > Hymenoptera > Ichneumonidae > Rhimphoctona > Rhimphoctona megacephalus. Next base: position 4,621,458 of record OZ022415.1, on the reverse strand, counting down.
TTGGGATCTATATGAATTTCCACAACTACATAATACTACTAAGCATTCATGGACCGTTAAAGCCGTCTCGCAACTGGAGAAACCTCGATTTGTGATATTTGCATTGCAGACTGCCAAAAAAAATGTCATGTCTAGAGATGTCAATCTATTTGACGACTGCAAATTAACCAACGTTAAGCTCTTTCTAAATTCGGAATCCTATCCCTATGATGATTTGAATTTGGATTTCGATAAGAATAGATACGCCATTTTGTTTGAGATGTACTCGCGTTTTCGAAAATCGTATCACGGATGTGATGACGATGATACGTTTTTAACCATTTCGAAATTTTTGTACAACGGGCCTCTTGCAGTCATTGATTGTTCGCGTCAAAACGAGTCTGTGAAAAATGGAACAGTTGATGACGTGTGTGAAGTTAGCATCTCAATTGTTAGCATCTCACAAATAAACTTCAGATAAAGTGGCATGCCACATTGTTCTACAGTTCTTGATAAGTATTAAAAATAGTTCCGTCGAATTTACTATTAATATCGCATTTTGAAAAAATGAGATGCTAACTTCGCAAAAAATGTTACAGCATCTCATCGAATTTTCAGAAATTGATCTCACAAGAGTTGAAATCCCTTGAGTTCTACATCCTGAATAAGTTTTAACAACAGTTCTGTCGATTTAAAAAAAAAAACGGTTTTTTAATTTTTAAAAATCATTTAGGAAGTGCTAGAGGCTAGAACTCTTTGAGAATACATGTACAAGAACTCTAGTTATCATTTAGGAGCATTGTTCAAGCCGGAAGACGCCATAGTATAACAGCATCTCATCAAAGTAGACAATTTTAACCAGTAATAATTATTTAAAAATTTGTAGAAAGCGGCAGAGGCTAGAGCTCTACTGGAATTCATACAGAGGATCTTCACTTATCATTTAGAACACTTATCTAAGCTAAAACTCGTCATAGGACGACAGCATCTCACTATCGTAATGATTGTAATTTTTTAATTCAATTTCATTTTTACGAAACCTAGCACTCGCTATAGGATGACAGCATCTCACTATCGTATAGATTTTTCATTGGCAATAATTATTTAAAATATTTCAGAAAACGTTAGAGACTAAAACTTTTCAGAAATGCCTTCATGTGAGTTTTAGTTATCATTTAGAACTATTACACGAGCAGGAACTTGTCATAATACGACAGCACCTCGTCGTATCATAGTGATTTTTTATTTTGATCAATTATTTAAATTTACCTGGGAAGTGCTAGAGGCTAGAACTCTTCTGAAATTCATACACAGGATTGTCACTTATCACACAGAACTCTTATCTTAGCTAGAACTCGTCATAGGATGACAGCATCTCACTATCGTAATGATTTTTCGTTCAAAATATTTATTTGAAATTATTTACAGAACGCTACGGACTAGAACTCTTCAGGAGTATGTACATAGGAATGATAGTCATTATGCAGAACCATTACGAAAGCTAGAACTCGCTATAGGATGACATCATCTCACTATCGAAGAGATTTTCCATCAACAATAATTATTTAAAAATTTTCAGAAAACGTTAGAGACTGGAACTCTCCAGAAATGCACTCATAGGAGCTCTAGATATCATTTGCAACTGTTACGCAATTTGGAACTCATCCTAGTACAGCAGCATCTTATCATATCCTAGTGATTTTGCATTTTTGTAAATTAATTAAAATCATTTAGGAAGTGCTAGAGGCTAGAATTCTTCGAGAATATGTGCACAAGGACTCTAGTTATCATTAAGGAGCATTGTTCAAGCTGGAAGACGCCATAGTATGACAGCATCTCATCATAGTAGATATTTTCAATCAATAATAAATATTTTAATCATTTTAGGAAGCGGTGGAGGCTAGAACTATTTTGGAACTCATAAAGAGGATCCCCACTTATCATTCAGAACCCTTATCTAAGCTAGAACTCGTCATAGGACGACAGCATCTCACTATCGTAATGATTTTTCGTTCAAAATAATAATTTAAAAGTATTTAGAGAGCGCTACAGACTAGAACTCTTCACGAGTACGTACATAGGAATGCTAGTCATCAGCCAGAACCGTTATGAAAGCTAGAACTCGCTATAGTACGACAGCATCTCAATATCGTAGAGATTTTTCATTGGCAATAATTATTTAAAGTATTTCAGAAAACGTTAGAGACTGGAACTCTTCAGAAACGCCTTCATGGGAGCTCTAATCATCATTTAGAACTATTACGCAAGCAGGAACTCGTCATAGTACAACAGCATCTCATCGTATCATAGTGATTTTTTATATTGACCAATTATTTAAATTTATCTGGGAAGTGCTAGAGGCCAGAACTCTTCTGGAATTCATACAGAGGATACTCTTTTATTATTTAGAACCATTATTTTAGCTAGAACTCGTCATAGGATGACAGCATCTCACTATCGTAATGATTTCTCGTTCAAAATATTTATTTGAAATTATTTAGAGAACGCTACGGACTAGAACTCTTCAGGAGTACGTACATAGGAATGATAGTCATTATGCAGAACCATTACGAAAGCTAGAACTCGCTATAGGATGACATCATCTCACTATCGAAGAGATTTTCCATCAACAATAATTATTTAAAAACTTTCAGAAAACGTTAGAGACTGGAGCTCTCCAGAAATGCACTCATAGGAGCTCTAGATATCATTTGCAACTGTTACGCAATTTGGAACTCATCCTAGTACAGCGGCATCTCATCATATCCTAGGGATTTTGCATTTTTGTTAATTAATTAAAATCATTTAGGAAGTGCTAGAGGCTAGAACTCTTCGAGAATACGTGCACAAGGACTCTAATTATCATTAAGGAGCATTGTTCAAGCTGGAAGGCGCCGTAGTATGACAGCATCTCATCATAGTAGATATTTTCAATCAATAATAAATATTTTAATCATTTTAGAAAGCGGTGGAGGCTAGAACTCTTTTGGAACTCATAAAGAGGATCCCCACTTATCATTCAGAACCCTTATCTAAACTAGAACTCGTCATAGGACGACAGCATCTCACTATCGTAATGATTTTTCGTTCAAAATAATAATTTAAAAGAATTTAGAGAGCGCTACAGACTAGAACTCTTCACGAGTACGTACATAGGAATGCTAATCATCAGTCAGAACCATTATGAAAGCTAGAACTCGCTATAGTACGACAGCATCTCAATATCGTAGAGATTTTTCATTGGCAATAATTATTTAAAGTATTTCAGAAAACGTTAGAGACTGGAACTCTTCAGAAACGCCTTCATGGGAGCTCTAATCATCATTTAGAACTATTACGCAAGCAGGAACTCGTCATAGTACAACAGCATCTCATCGTATCATAGTGATTTTTTATATTGACCAATTATTTAAATTTATCTGGGAAGTGCTAGAGGCCAGAACTCTTCTGGAATTCATACAGAGGATATTCTTTTATTATTTAGAACCATTATTTTAGCTAGAACTCGTCATAGGATGACAGCATCTCACTATCGTAATGATTTCTCGTTCAAAATATTTATTTGAAATTATTTAGAGAACGCTACGGACTAGAACTCTTCAGGAGTACGTACATAGGAATGATAGTCATTATGCAGAACCATCACGAAAGCTAGAACTCGCTATAGGATGACATCATCTCACTATCGAAGAGATTTTCCATCAACAATAATTATTTATAAACTTTCAGAAAACGTTAGAGACTGGAGCTCTCCAGAAATGCACTCATAGGAGCTCTAGATATCATTTGCAACTGTTACGCAATTTGGAACTCATCCTAGTATAGAAGCATCTCATCATATCCTAGTGATTTTGCATTTTTGTTAATTAATTAAAACCATTTAGGAAGTGCTAGAGGCTAGAACTCTTCGAGAATACGTGCACAAGGACTCTAGTTATCATTAAGGAGCATTGTTCAAGCTGGAAGACGCCATAGTATGACAGCATCTCATCATAGTAGATATTTTCAATCAATAATAAATATTTTAAACATTTTAGAAAGCGGTGGAGGCTAGAACTCTTTTGGAACTCATAAAGAGGATCCTCACTTATCATTCAGAACCCTTATCTAAGCTAGAACTCATCATAGGACGACAGCATCTCATCATAGTATATATTTTCAATCAATAATAAATATTTTAAACATTTTAGAAAGCGGTGGAGGCTAGAACTCTTTTGGAACTCATAAAGAGGATCCTCACTTATCATTCAGAAATCTTATCTAAGCTAGAACTCGTCATAGGACGACAGCATCTCACTATCGTAATGATTTTTCGTTCAAAATAATAATTTAAAAGTATTTAGAGAGCGCTACAGACTAGAACTCTTCACGAGTATGTACATAGGAATGCTAGTCATCAGTCAGAACCGTTATGAAAGCTAGAACTCGCTATAGTACGACAGCATCTAAATATCGTAGAGATTTTTCATTGGCAATAATTATTTAAAGTATTTCAGAAAACGTTAGAGACTGGAACTCTTCAGAAACGCCTTCATGGGAGCTCTAATCATCATTTAGAACTATTACGCAAGCAGGAACTCGTCATAATACAACAGCATCTCATCGTATCATAGTGATTTTTTATATTGACCAATTATTTAAATTTATCTGGGAAGCGCTAGAGGCCAGAACTCTTCTGGAATTCATACAGAGGATATTCTTTTATTATTTAGAACCATTATTTTAGCTAGAACTCGTCATAAGATGACAGCATCTCACTATCGTAATGATTTCTCGTTCAAAATATTTATTTGAAATTATTTAGAGAACACTACGGACTAGAACTCTTCAGGAGTATGTACATAGGAACGATAGTCATTATGCAGAACCATTACGAAAGCTAGAACTCGCTATAGGATGACATCATCTCACTATCGAAGAGATTTTCCATCAACAATAATTATTTATAAACTTTCAGAAAACGTTAGAGACTGGAGCTCTCCAGAAATGCACTCATAGGAGCTCTAGATATCATTTGCAACTGTTACGCAATTTGGAACTCATCCTAGTATAGAAGCATCTCATCATATCCTAGTGATTTTGCATTTTTGTTAATTAATTAAAACCATTTAGGAAGTGCTAGAGGCTAGAACTCTTCGTGAATACGTGCACAAGGACTCTAGTTATCATTAAGGAGCATTGTTCAAGCTGGAAGACGCCATAGTATGACAGCATCTCATCATAGTAGATATTTTCAATCAATAATAAATATTTTAAACATTTTAGAAAGCGGTGGAGGCTAGAACTCTTTTGGAACTCATAAAGAGGATCCTCACTTATCATTCAGAACCCTTATCTAAGCTAGAACTCATCATAGGACGACAGCATCTCATCATAGTATATATTTTCAATCAATAATAAATATTTTAAACATTTTAGAAAGCGGTGGAGGCTAGAACTCTTTTGGAACTCATAAAGAGGATCCTCACTTATCATTCAGAAATCTTATCTAAGCTAGAACTCGTCATAGGACGACAGCATCTCACTATCGTAATGATTTTTCGTTCAAAATAATAATTTAAAAGTATTTAGAGAGCGCTACAGACTAGAACTCTTCACGAGTATGTACATAGGAATGCTAGTCATCAGTCAGAACCGTTATGAAAGCTAGAACTCGCTATAGTACGACAGCATCTAAATATCGTAGAGATTTTTCATTGGCAATAATTATTTAAAGTATTTCAGAAAACGTTAGAGACTGGAACTCTTCAGAAACGCCTTCATGGGAGCTCTAATCATCATTTAGAACTATTACGCAAGCAGGAACTCGTCATAGTACAACAGCATCTCATCGTATCATAGTGATTTTTTATATTGACCAATTATTTAAATTTATCTGGGAAGCGCTAGAGGCCAGAACTCTTCTGGAATTCATACAGAGGATATTCTTTTATTATTTAGAACCATTATTTTAGCTAGAACTCGTCATAAGATGACAGCATCTCACTATCGTAATGATTTCTCGTTCAAAATATTTATTTGAAATTATTTAGAGAACACTACGGACTAGAACTCTTCAGGAGTATGTACATAGGAACGATAGTCATTATGCAGAACCATTACGAAAGCTAGAACTCGCTATTGTATGACAGCATCTCACTATCGTAGAGATTTTCCATCAACAATAATTATTTAAAAATTTTCGGAAAACGTTAGAGACTGGAACTCTCCAGAAATGCATTCATAGGAGCTCTAGATATCATTTGCAACTGTTACGCAAGTTGGAACTCATCCTAGTACAGCAGCATCTCATCATATCCTAGTGATTCTGCATTTTTGTTAATTAATTTAAATCATTTAGGGAGTGCTAGAGGCTAGAACTCTTCGAGAATACGTGCACAAGGACTCTAATTATCATTAAGGAGCATTGTTCAAGCTGGAAGGCGCCGTAGTATGACAGCATCTCATCATAGTAGATATTTTCAATAAATAATAAATATTTTAAACATTTTAGAAAGCGGTGAAGGCTAGAACTCTCCTGGAACTAATGCAGAGGACCTTCACTTATCATTCAGAAGCCTTATCTAAGCTAGAACTCATCATAGGATGACAGCATCTCATCATAGTAGATATTTTCAATCAATAATAAATATTTTAAACATTTTAGAAAGCGGTGGAGGCTAGAATTCTTTTGGAACTCATAAAGAGGATTTTCACTTATCATTCAGAACCCTTATCTAAGCTAGAACTCGTCATAGGACGACAGCATCTCACTATCGTAACGATTTTTCGTTCAAAATAATTATTTAAAATTATTTAGAGAGCGTTACTGACTAGAACTCTTCACGAGTACATACATAGGAACGCTAGTCATCAGTCAGAACCGTTATGAAAGCTCGAACTCGCTATAGTACGACAGCATCTCACTATCGTATAGATTTTTCATTGGCAATAATTATTTAAAATATTTCAGAAAACGTTAGAGACTGGAACTCTTCAGAAACGCCTTCATGGGAGCTCTAATCATCATTTAGAACTATTACGCAAGCAGGAACTCGTCATAGTACAACAGCATCTCATCGTATCGTAGTGATTTTTTATATTGACCAATTATTTAAATTTATCTGGGAAGTGCTAGAGGCCAGAACTCTTCTGGAATTCATACAGAGGATATTCTTTTATTATTTAGAACCATTATTTTAGCTAGAACTCGTCATAGGATGACAGCATCTCACTATCGTAATGATTTCTCGTTCAAAATATTTATTTGAAATTATTTAGAGAACGCTACGGACTAGAACTCTTCAGGTGTACGTACATAGGAATGATAGTCATTATGCAGAACCATTACGAAAGCTAGAACTCGCTATAGGATGACATCATCTCACTATCGAAGAGATTTTCCATCAACAATAATTATTTAAAAATTTTCAGAAAACGTTAGAGACGGGAACTCTCCAGAAATGCACTCATAGGAGCTCTAGATATCATTTGCAACTGTTACGCAATTTGGAACTCATCCTAGTACAGCGGCATCTCATCATATCCTAGGGATTTTGCATTTTTGTTAATTAATTAAAATCATTTAGGAAGTGCTAGAGGCTAGAACTCTTCGAGAATACGTTCACAAGGACTCTAGTTATCATTAAGGAGCATTGTTCAAGCTGGAAGACGCCATAGTATGACAGCATCTCATCATAGTAGATATTTTCAATCAATAATAAATATTTTAATCATTTTAGAAAGCGGTGGAGGCTAGAACTCTTTTGGAACTCATAAAGAGGATCCCCACTTATCATTCAGAACCCTTATCTAAGCTAGAACTCGTCATAGGACGACAGCATCTCACTATCGTAATGATTTTTCGTTCAAAATAATAATTTAAAAGTATTTAGAGAGCGCTACAGACTAGAACTCTTCACGAGTACGTACATAGGAATGCTAGTCATCAGTCAGAACCGTTATGAAAGCTAGAACTCGCTATGGTACGACAGCATCTCAATATCGTAGAGATTTTTCATTGACAATAATTATTTAAAGTATTTCAGAAACCGTTAGAGACTGGAACTCTTCAGAAACGCCTTCATGGGAGCTCTAATCATCATTTAGAACTATTACGCAAGCAGGAACTCGTCATAGTACAACAGCATCTCATCGTATCATAGTGATTTTTTATATTGACCAATTATTTAAATTTATCTGGGAAGTGCTAGAGGCCAGAACTCTTCTGGAATTCATACAGAGGATATTCTTTTATTATTTAGAACCATTATTTTAGCTAGAACTCGTCATAGGATGACAGCATCTCACTATCGTAATGATTTCTCGTTCAAAATATTTATTTGAAATTATTTAGAGAACGCTACGGACTAGAACTCTTCAGGAGTATGTACATAGGAACGATAGTCATTATGCAGAACCATTACGAAAGCTAGAACTCGCTATTGTATGACAGCATCTCATTATCGTAGAGATTTTCCATCAACAATAATTATTTAAAAATTTTCGGAAAACGTTAGAGACTGGAACTCTCCAGAAATGCATTCATAGGAGCTCTAGATATCATTTGCAACTGTTACGCAAGTTGGAACTCATCCTAGTACTGCAGCATCTCATCATATCCTAGTGATTCTGCATTTTTGTTAATTAATTTAAATCATTTAGGGAGTGCTAGAGGCTAGAACTCTTCGAGAATACGTGCACAAGGACTCTAATTATCGTTAAGGAGCATTTTTCAAGCTGGAAGGCGCCGTAGTATGACAGCGTCTCATCATAGTAGATATTTTCAATCAATAATAAATATTTTAAACATTTTAGAAAGCGGTAGAGGCTAGAACTCTTTTGGAACTCATAAAGAGGATCCTCACTTATCATTCAGAACCCTTATCTAAGCTAGAACTCGTCATAGGACGACAGCATCTCATCATAGTAGATATTTTCAATCAATAATAAATATTTTAAACATTTTAGAAAGCGGTGGAGGCTAGAACTCTTTTGGAACTCATAAAGAGGATCCTCACTTCTCATTCAGAACCCTTATCTAAGCTAGAACTCGTCATAGGACGACAGCATCTCACTATCGTAATGATTTTTCGTTCAAAATAATAATTTAAAAGTATTTAGAGAGCGCTACAGACTAGAACTCTTCACGAGTACGTACATAGGAATGCTAGTCATCAGTCAGAACCGTTATGAAAGCTAGATCTCGCTATAGTATGACAGCATCTCACTATCGTAGAGATTTTCCATCAACAATAATAATTTAAAAAATTTCAGAAAACGCTAGAGACTGGAACTCTCCAGAAATGCATTCATGGGAGCTGTAGTTATCATTTACAACTGTTACGCAAGCTGGAACTCATCCTAGTACAGGAGCATCTCATCATATCCTAGTAATTTTGCATTTTTGTTAATTAATGAAAATCATTTATGAAGTGCCAGATGCTAGAACTCTTCGAGAATATGTGCACAAGGACTCTAGTTATCATTAAGGAACATTGTTCAAGCTGGAAGACGCCATAGTATGACGGCATCTCATCATAGTAGATATTTTCAATCAATAATAAATATTTTAATCATTTTAGAAAGCGGTAGAGGCTAGAACTCTTGTGGAATTCATATAGAGGATATTTACTTATCATTCAGACCCCTTATCTAAGTTAAAACTCGCCATAGGACGATAGCATCTCACTATCGTAATGATTTTAATTTTTTAATTCAATTTAATTTTTACGAAATCTAGCACTCGCTATAGTATGACAGCATCTCACAATCGCAGAGATTTTTCATTCACAGTGATTATTTAAAAAATTTCAAAAAACGTCGGAGACTAGAACTCTTCAGAAATGCCTTCGTGTGAGCTTTAGTTATCATTTAGAACTATTACGCAAGCAGGAACTTGTCATAATACAGCAGCACCTCATCATATCATAGTGATTTTTTATTTTGACCAATTATTTAAATTTACCTAGGAAGTGCTGGAGGCTATAACTCTTCTGAAATTCATACAGAAGATTATCACTTATCATTCAGAACCCTTATCTTAGCTAGAACTCGTTATAGGATGACAGCATCTCACTATCGTAATGATTTTTCGTTCAAAATAATTATTTGAAATTATTTAAAGAACGCTACGGACTAGAACTCTTCAGGAGGACGTACATAGGAACGATAGTTATTATGCAGAACCATTACGAATTCTAGAACTCGCTATAGTATGACAGCATCTCACTATCGTAGAGATTTTTCATCAACAATAATTATTTAAAAATTTTCAGAAAACGTTAGAGACTGGAACTCTCCAGAAATGCATTCATAGGAGCTCTAGTTATCATTTGCAACTGTTACGCAAGTTGGAACTCATCCTAGTACAGTAGCATCTCATCATATCCCAGTGATTTTGCACTTTTGTTAATTAATTAAAATCATTTAGGAAGTGCTAGAGGCTAGCACTCTTCGAGAATACATGCACAAGGACTCTAGTTATCATTAAGGAGCTTTATTCAAGCTGGAAGACGCCATAATATGACAGCATCTCATCATAGTAGATGTTTTCAATCAATAATAAATATTTTAAACATTTTGGAAAGCGTTGGAGGCTAGAACTTTTGTGGAATTCATGCAGAGAATCTTCACTAATCATTTAGAACGCTTATCTAAACTAGAACTCGTCATAGAACGACAGCATCTCACTATCGTAATTATTTTACATTCGAAAGTCATTTAGGATAGTGAGATGCTGTCGTCCTATGACGAGTTTTAACTAATTTTATTTCAATTATCAGCTCAATGATAACCAGAGTTCCCCTGTGCGTACTCCAAAAAAGTTCAGGCCCCTAGTTCTTTCCAATTAATCAAAAATAAGTACCAGAACCAAAAAATCATATTGATAGTGAGATGCTGTCGTTTTGTGTCGAGTTCTGGATTTCACAATGCTTTTAAGTGATAACTGGAGCCCTCGTGTATGCACTTCTAAGGGGTTCTAGTTTCTAGGGCTTGTTCAGAATTGTTATATAATAATTGTGAATAAAAAGTCCCTGCTAACGTAAAATGTTGTCCTTCCATGACGAGTTCCAGCTTATACAGAGCTTCAAAACGCAAACTAGCGTTCCCAAGGATGTTTTTCTGAGGATTTCTAGTCTCTAATGCTTTTCAAAAGAAATTCAAATAATATTTTGTGACAAAAAATGTTTTCGACAGTGAGATGCTGTTACGCTATGACGAATTCTAGCTTATACATTGCTTATAAATAACAACTTGAGTCCCCCTATATGGACTCCAGGAGAGTTCAGCTCTCCAGTACTTCTCAAATATTTAAAAATATTGTTTAAAAAAAAATCGTTTAGATTAAAGAGATGCTGTCGTACGAAGAGTTCGAGATGTCAGTGGACCTAGCAGATCATTTTCCAGCAGATCAAAAATAAAATGGAGTTCTGTTCGCATGCAGTTCAGTTCTATAGTTCCTGATACTTTTTAGCGATAGTTCCCACGATTTTACCTAAAAAAAAGTCGATTAAAAAAATGATCTGCCAACTTCACGTAGCAGATCATTTTCTGGCAGATCAAAAATAGACGTGAGTTCTCATTGTATGCAGGTGAGTTCTATAGTTCCTGATACTTTTTAGCGATAGTTCTGTCAATTTTACCTGAAAAAAAGTTGATAGAAAAAATAATCTGCTTCAAGATGTCAGTAGATCATTTTTTAAATATAGTCGTATTTTGCTGAATGTGATAAACCTCGTAGTTCTTTATAGCCGAAAACGATAATTCCACCCCGAAAATTGCGAAGAAAAATATTTAAAAAATTTTTGGTGCCGAAGGTAGATAAACGTAAATGTTTTCTGTTAAAAATTTAAGAAGTCCGGTTTATTTCATTCAAATCTCCGTTGTAGTTTTAGCATTCTAGTATAGATACACGCATAGAGTTCCGGGCTCATTTCGTATTCTAAAGTATAGTTCTGTTACTAATCACTGTAAATCTAGAACGTATATGCCCAGAACTCATGCCCAAGGGCCAGCCTATCATGGTAGAATAGTTGAAAGGTCAAAAATTATTGTTGAAAATGACTTTAATCATTCTTAAAAGCTAGAACTCTTCGGCTTCTCATAGATCAGTAATAGAACTTTAACCTAGAAGGTAATATGTGCCCAGAACTCATGCTCAAGTGCCAGCATATCATGGTAGAAAAGTTGAAATGTCGGAATTTTTTTTTGAAAATAATATTGAGTATCCTTAGAGGCTAGAACTTTTCAGTTTTTTTTATAAATCAATAACAGAATGATAATCTAGAACGCAAAATATGCCTGGAACTAACGATCAAGTACCAGCATATCATGGTAGAATATTTAAAGTGTGTCGAAATCCATTGTTGCAAATGTTTTGAATAATTCTTGGAGGCTAGAACTCTTCGGTTTTTCATGAATCAGTAATCGAACTATGATCTAGAATGCGCGATGTACTCGGAACTCATGCTGAAGGGCCAGCATATCATTATAGAATAGTTGAAATAGCGAAAATTATTGTTAAAAATGATTTAAATTATTCAGGGAGGCTAGAACTCATCTGTTTTTCATAGATCAGTAACAGAACTCTAACCTCGAATGCAATGTGATCCCGGGATTCACGCCTGAGTGCCAGCATATCATGGTAGAAAAAATGACATGTCGTAAATTCTTTTTGGAAATGATATTATTAACTGTTAAAGGCTAGAACTCTTCGGTTTTAAATAGATTAGTAATTGAACTAAAACCTAGAATGCAGGATACGACCGGAACTTACGCCTAAGTGCTAGCATATCATGGTAAAATGATTGAAATGTCGAAAACTATATTCTAAAATGATTTAAATAATTCCTGGAGGATAGAACTCTTAAATTATGCATAAATCAGTAACCGAACTATGATCTACAACACGAGATGTACCTGGAACTCACCTTTGAGCGCCAGCACATCATAGTAAAATAGTTGAAATATCGAAAATTATGGTTGAAAATAATTTTAATGAATCCTAGAGACTAGAACTCTTCGGTTTTCTATAGATCAATAATGAGACTTTATGCTAGAACCCAAAATATGCACGGAACTTACGCTCAAGTGCCAGCATATCATGATAAACTGGTTGAACAGTCGAAAATGATTGTTCAAAATTACTTCAATGATCCCTGGAAGCTAGAACTTTTCGGTTTTATACTGATTAGTAACAGACGTTAGAACGCGAAATGTGCCTGGAACTCACGCTTGAAAGCCAGCATATCACGGTAGAAAAGTTGCAATGTCGGAAATTCTTCTTGAAAATAATATCAATTAACCTTAGAAGCGAGAACTCTACGGTTTTTCAAAGGTTAGTTACAGAACTATAACCTAGAACGTAAAATATGCCCGGAACTCACCCTCGCGTGCCAGTACATCATGGTTAAATGGTTGAACAGTCGAAAATTGGTGTTAAAAATTACTTCAATGATCCCTGGAAGCTAGAACTTTTCGGTTTCATACTGATTAGTAACAGAACTTTACCTTAGAACGCGAAAGGTGCCTGGAACTCACGCTTGAAAGCTAGCATATCACGGTAGAAAAGTTGCAATGTCGGAAATTCTTTTTAAAAATAATATCAATTAACTTTACAGGCTAGAAATCTTCGGGTTTTCAAAGATTAGTAATAGAACTATAACCTAAAACGCAAAATATGCCCGGAACTCACTCTCAGGTGCCAGCATATCATGGTTAAATGGTTGAACAGTCGAAAATTGGTGTTAAAAACTACTTCAATGATCCCTGGAAGCTAGAACTTTTCGGTTTCATACTGATTAGTAACAGAACTTTACCTTACAACGCGAAATGCGCCTGGAACTCACGCATGAAAGCCAGCATATCACGGTAGAAAAGTTGCTATGTCGGACATTTTTTTTGAAAATAATATCAATTAATCTTACAGGCTAGAACTCTTCGGTTTTTCAAAGATTAGTTACAGAACTATAACCTAGAACGCAAAATATGCCCGGAACTCACGCTCAGGTACAGCATATCATGGTTAAATGGTTGAACAGTCGAAAATTGGTGTTAAAAACTACTTCAATGATCCCTGGAAGCTAGAACTTTTCGGTTTCATACTGATTAGTAACAGAACTTTACCTTAGAACGCGAAAGGTGCCTGGAACTCACGCTTGAAAGCCAGTATATCACGGTAGAAAAGTTGCAATGTCGGAAATTCTTTTTAAAAATAATATCAATTAACTTTACAGGCTAGAACTCTTCGGGTTTTCAAAGATTAGTAATAGAACTATAACCTAAAACGCAAAATATGCCCGGAACTCACTCGCAGGTTCCAGCATATCATGGTTAAATGGTTGAACAGTCGAAAATTGTTGTTAAAAATAACTTCAATGATCCCTGGAAGCTAGAACTTTTCGGTTTCATACTGATTAGTAACAGAACTTTACTTTAGAACGCGAAATGCGCCTGGAACTCACGCATGAAAGCCAGCATATCACGGTAGAAAAGTTGCTATGTCGGACATTTTTTTTGAAAATAATATCAATTAATCTTACAGGCTAGAACTCTTCGGTTTTTCAAAGATTAGTTACAGAACTATAACCTAGAACCCAAAATATGCCCGGAACTCACGCTCAGGTGCCAGCATATCATGGTTAAATGGTTGAACAGTCGAAAATTGGTGTTAAAAACTACTTCAATGATCCCTGGAAGCTAGAACTTTTCGGTTTCATACTGATTAGTAACAGAACTTTACCTCAGAATGCGAAAGGTGCCTGGAACTCACGCTTGAAAGCCAGTATATCACGGTAGAAAAGTTGCAATGTCGGAAATTCTTTTTAAAAATAATATCAATTAACTTTACAGGCTAGAACTCTTCGGGTTTTCAAAGATTAGTAATAGAACTATAACCTAAAACGCAAAATATGCCCGGAACTCACTCGCAGGTTCCAGCATATCATGGTTAAATGGTTGCACAGTCGAAAATTGTTGTTAAAAATTACTTCAATGATCCCTGGAAGCTAGAATTTTCGGTTTCATACTGATTAGTAACAGAACTATACCTTAGATCGCGAAATGTGCTTGGAACTCACGCATGAAAGCCAGCATATCACGGTAGAAAAGTTGCTATGTCGGACATTTTTTTTGAAAATAATATCAATTAACCTTACAGGCTAGAACTCTTCGGTTTTGCAAAGATTAGTTACAGAACTATAACCTAGAACGCAAAATATGCCCGGAATTCACGCTCAGGTGCCAGCATATCATGGTTAAATGGTTGAACAGTCGAAAATTGTTGTTAAAAATTACTTCAATGATCCCTGGAAGCTAGAACTTTTCGGTTTCATGCTGATTAGTAACAGAACTTTATCTTAGAACGCGAAATGTGCCTGGAACTCACGCTTGAAAGCTAGCATATCACGGTAGAAAAGTTGCAATGTTGGAAATTCTTTTTAAAAATAATATCAATTAACTTTACAGGCTAGAACTCTTCGATTTTTCAAAGATTAGTAAAAGAACTATAACCTAGAACGCAAAATATGCCCGGAACTCACGCTCAGGTGCCAGCATGTCATGGTTAAATGGTTGAACAGTCGAAAATTGTTGTTAAAAATTACTTCATTGATCCCTGGAAGCTAGAAATTTTCGGTTTCATACTGATTAGTAACAGAACTTTACCTTAGAACGCGAAATGCGCCTGGAACTCACGCTTGAAAGCCAGCATATCACGGTAGAAAAGTTGCAATGTCAGAAATTCTTTTTAAAAATAATATCAATTAACTTTACAGGCTGGAAATCTTCGGTTTTTCAAAGATTAGTAATGTAACTATAACCTAGAATGCAAAATATGCCCGGAACTCACGCTCAGGTGCCAGCATATCATGGTTAAATGGTTGAGCAGTCAAAAATTGTTGTTAAAAATTACTTCAATGATCCCTGGAAGCTAGAACTTTTCGGTTTCATACTGATTAGTACCTTAGATCACGAAATGTGCCTGGAACTCACGCATGAAAGCCAGCATATCACGGTAGAAAAGTTGCTATGTCGGACGTTTTTTTTGAAAATAATATCAATTAACCTTACAGGCTAGAACTCTTCGGTTTTTCAAAGATTAGTAATAGAACTATAACCTAGAACGCAAAATATGCCCGGAACGAACGCTCAGGTGCCAGCATATCATGGTTAAATGGTTGAACAGTCGAAAATTGTTAAAAATTTCTTCAATGATCTAGAACTAGTCTAGAACTTTTCGGTTTTACAGTGATTAGTAACAGAACTATACTTTAGAATACGAAATGAGCCCGGAACTCTATGCGTGTATCTATACTAGAATGCTAAAACTACAACGGAGATTTGAATGAAATAAACCGGACTTCTTAAATTTTTAACAGAAAACATTTACGTTTATCTACCTTCGGCACCAAAAATTTTTTAAATATTTTTCTTCGCAATTTTCGGGGTGGAACTATCGTTTTCGGCTATAAAGAACTACGAGGTTTATCACATTCAGCAAAATACGACTATATTTAAAAAATGATCTACTGACATCTTGAAGCAGATTATTTTTTCTATCAACTTTTTTTCAGGTAAAATTGACAGAACTATCGCTAAAAAGTATCAGGAACTATAGAACTCACCTGCATACAATGAGAACTCACGTCTATTTTTGATCTGCCAGAAAATGATCTGCTACGTGAAGTTGGCAGATCATTTTTTTAATCGACTTTTTTTTAGGTAAAATCGTGGGAACTATCGCTAAAAAGTATCAGGAACTATAGAACTGAACTGCATGCGAACAGAACTCCCTTTTATTTTTGATCTGCTGGAAAATGATCTGCTAGGTCCACTGACATCTCGAACTCTTCGTACGACAGCATCTCTTTAATCTAAACGATTTTTTTTTAAACAATATTTTTAAATATTTGAGAAGTACTGGAGAGCTGAACTCTCCTGGAGTCCATATAGGGGGACTCAAGTTGTTATTTATAAGCAATGTATAAGCTAGAATTCGTCATAGCGTAACAGCATCTCACTGTCGAAAACATTTTTTGTCACAAATTATTATTTGAATTTCTTTTGAAAAGCATTAGAGACTAGAAATCCTCAGAAAAACATCCTTGGGAACGCTAGTTTGCGTTTTGAAGCTCTGTATAAGCTGGAACTCGTCATGGAAGGACAACATTTTACTTTAGCAGGGACTTTTTATTCACAATTATTATATAACAATTCTGAACAAGCCCTAGAAACTAGAACCCCTTAGAAGTGGATACATGAGGGCTCCAGTTATCACTTAAAAGCATTGTGAAAGCCAGAACTCGACACAAAACGACAGCATCTCACTATCAATATGATTTTTTGGTTCTGGTAATTATTTTTGATTAATTGGAAAGAACTAGGGGCCTGAACTTTTTTGGAGTACGCACAGGGGAACTCTAGTTATCATTGAGCTGATAATTGAAATAAAATTAGTTAAAACTCGTCATAGGACGACAGCATCTCACTATCCTAAATGACTTTCGAATGTAAAATCATTACGATAGTGAGATTCTGTCGTTCTATGACAAGTTCTAGTTTAGATAAGCGTTCTAAATGATTAGTGAAGATTCTATGTATGAATTCCACAAAAGTTCTAGCCTCCAACGCTTTCTAAAATGTTTAAAATATTTATTATTGATTGAAAACATCTACTATGATGAGATGCTGCCATATTATGGCGTCTTCCAGCTTGAATAATGCTCCTTAATGATAACTAGAGTCCTTGTGCATGTATTCTCGAAGAGTTCTAGCCTCTAGCACTTCCTAAATGATTTTAATTAATTAACAAAAGTGCAAAATCACTAGGATATGATGAGATGCTACTGTACTAGGATGAGTTCCAACTTGCGTAACAGTTGCAAATGATAACTACAGCTCCTATGAATGCATTTCTGGAGAGTTCCAGTCTCTAACGTTTTCTGAAAATTTTAAAATAATTATTGTTGATGGAAAATCTCTACGATAGTGAGATGCTGTCATACTATAGCGAGTTCTAGAATTCGTAATGTTTCTGCATAATAACTATCGTTCCTATGTACGTACTCCTGAAGAGTTCTAGTCCGTAGCGTTCTTTAAATAATTTCAAATAATTATTTAGAACGAAAAATCATTACGATAGTGAGATGCTGTCATCCTATAACGAGTTCTAGCTAAGATAAGGGTTCTGAATGATAAGTGATAATCTTCTGTATGAATTCCAGAAGAGTTCTAGTCTCCAGCACTTCCTAGGTAAATTTAAATAATTGTTCAAAATAAAAAATCACTATGATATGATGAGGTGCTGCTGTATTATGACAAGTTCCTGCTTGCGTAATAGTTCTAAATGATAACTAAAGCTCACACGAAGGCATTTCTGAAGAGTTCTAGTCTCTGACGTTTTTTGAAATTTTTTAAATAATCATTGTGAATGAAAAATCTCTGCGATTGTAAGTTGCTGTCATACTATAGCGAGTGCTAGCTTTCGTAAAAATTAAATTGAATTAAAAAATTAAAATCATGACGATAGTGAGATGCAATCGTCCTATGGCGAGTTTTAGCTTAGATAAGGGGTCTGAATGATAAGTGAATATCCTCTATATGAATTTCACAAGAGATCTAGCCTCTACCGCTTTCTAAAATGATTAAAATATTTATTATTGATTGAAAATATCTACTATGATGAGATGCCGTCATACTATGGCGTCTTCCAGCTTGAACAATGTTCCTTAATGATAACTAAAGTCCTTGTGCATATATTCTCGAAGAGTTCTAGCATCTGGCACTTCATAAATAATTTTAATTAATTAACAAAAATGCAAAATCACTAGGATATGATGAGATGCTCCTGTACTAGGATGAGTCCCAGCTTGCGTAACAGTTGTAAATGATAACTACAGCTCCCATGAATGCATTTTTGGAGAGTTCCAGTCTCTAGCGTTTTCTGAAATTTTTTAAATTATTATTGTTGATGGAAAATCTCTACGATAGTGAAATGCTGTCATACTATAGCGAGATCTAGCTTTCATAACGGTTCTGACTGATGACTAGCATTCCTATGTACGTACTCGTGAAGAGTTCTAGTCTGTAGCGCTCTCTAAATACTTTTAAATTATTATTTTGAACGAAAAATCATTACGATAGTGAAATGCTGTCGTCCTATGACGAGTTCTAGCTTAGATAAGGATTCTGAATGAGAAGTGAGGATCCTCTTTATGAGTTCCAAAAGAGTTCTAGCCTCCACCGCTTTCTAAAATGTTTAAAATATTTATTATTGATTGAAAATATCTACTATGATGAGATGCTGTCGTCCTATAACGAGTTCTAGCTTAGATAAGGGTTCTGAATGATAAGTGGGGATCCTCTTTATGAGTTCCAAAAGAGTTCTAGCCTCCACCGCTTTCTAAAATGTTTAAAATATTTATTATTGATTGAAAATATCTACTATGATGAGATGCTGTCATACTATGGCGTCTTCCAGCTTGAACAATGCTCCTTAATGATAACTAGAGTCCTTGTGCACGTATTCTCGAAGAGTTCTAGCCTCTAGCACTTCCTAAATGATTTTAATTAATTAACAAAAATGTAAAATCACTAGGATATGATGAGATGCTGCTATACTGGGATGAGTTCCAAATTGCGTAACAGTTGCAAATGATATCTAGAGCTCCTATGAGTGCAGTTCTGGAGAGTTCCAGTCTCTAACGTTTTCTGAAAATTTTTAAATAATTATCGTTGATGAAAAATCTCTTCGATAGTGAGATGATGTCATCCTATAGCGAGTTCTAGCTTTCGTAATGGTTCTGCATAATGACTATCATTCCTATGTACATACTCCTGAAGAGTTCTAGTTCGTAGCGTTCTCTAAATAATTTCAAATAAATATTTTGAACGAAAAATCATTACGATAGTGAGATGCTGTCATCCTATGACGAGTTCTAGCTAAGATAAGACTTCTGTGTGATAAGTGACGATCCTGTGTATGAATTTCAGAAGAGTTCGAGCCTCTAGCACTTCCCAGGTAAATTTAAATAATTGATCAAAATAAAAAATCACTATGATACGACGAGGTGCTGTCGTATTATGACAAGTTCCTGCTTGTGTAATAGTTCTAAATGATAACTAAAACTCACATGAAGGCATTTCTGAAAAGTTTTAGTCTCTGACGTTTTCTGAAGTATTTTAAATAATTATTGCCAATGAAAAATCTATACGATAGTGAGATGCTGTCGTACTATAGCGAGTTCGAACTTTCATAACGGTTCTGACTGATGACTAGCGTTCCTATGTACGTACTCGTGAAGAGTTCTAGTCAGTAGCGCTCTCTAAATAATTTTAAATAATTATTTTGAACGAAAAATCGTTACGATAGTGAGATGCTGTCGTCCTATGACGAGTTCTAGCTTAGATAAGGGTTCTAAATGATAAGTGAAAGTCCTCTGCATTAGTTCCAGGAGAGTTCTAGCCTTCACCGCTTTCTAAAATGTTTAAAATACTTATTATTGATTGAAAATATCTACTAGGATGAGATGCTGTCATACGACGGCGCCTTCCAGCTTGAACAATGCTTCTTAATGATAATTAGAGTCCTTGTGCACGTATTCTCGAAGAGTTCTAGCCTCTAGCACTCCCTAAATGATTTAAATTAATTAACAAAAATGCAGAATCATTAGGATATGATGAGATGCTGCTGTACTAGGATGAGTTCCAACTTGCGTAACAGTTGCAAATGATATCTAGAGCTCCTATGAATGCATTTCTGGAGAGTTCCAGTCTCTAACGTTTTCCGAAAATTTTTAAATAATTATTGTTGATGGAAAATCTCTACGATAGTGAGATGCTGTCATACAATAGCGAGTTCTAGCTTTCGTAATGGTTCTGCATAATGACTATCGTTCCTATGTACATACTCCTGAAGAGTTCTAGTCCGTAGCGTTCTCTAAATAATTTCAAATAAATATTTTGATCGAAAAATCATTACGATAGTGAGATGCTGTCATCCTATGACGAGTTCTAGCTAAAATAATGGTTCTAAATAATAAAAGAATATCCTCTGTATGAATTCCAGAAGAGTTCTGGCCTCTAGCACTTCCCAGATAAATTTAAATAATTGGTCAATATAAAAAATCACTATGATACGATGAGATGCTGTTGTACTATGACGAGTTCCTGCTTGCGTAATAGTTCTAAATGATGATTAGAGCTGCCATGAAGGCGTTTCTGAAGAGTTCCAGTCTCTAACGTTTTCTGAAATATTTTAAATAATTATTGCCAATGAAAAATCTATACGATAGTGAGATGCTGTCGTACTATAGCGAATTCGAGCTTTCATAACGGTTCTGACTGATGACTAGCGTTCCTATGTATGTACTCGTGAAGAGTTCTAGTCAGTAGCGCTCTCTAAATAATTTAAAATAATAATTTTGAACGAAAAATCGTTACGATAGTGAGATGCTGTCGTTCTATGACGAGTTCTAGCTTAGATAAGGGTTCTGAATGATAAGTGAAAATCCTCTTTATGAGTTCCAAAAGAATTCTAGCCTCCACCGCTTTCTAAAATGTTTAAAATATTTATTATGGATTGAAAATATCTACTATGATGAGATGCTGTCATCCTATGATGAGTTCCAGTTTAGATAAGGCTTCTGAATGATAAGTGAAGGTCCTCTGCATTAGTTCCAGGAGAGTTCTAGCCTTCTCCGCTTTCTAAAATGTTTAAAATATTTATTATTGATTGAAAATATCTACTATGATGAGATGCTGTCATACTACGGCGCCTTCCAGCTTGAACAATGCTCCTTAATGATAATTAGAGTCCTTGTGCACGTATTCTAGAAGAGTTCTAGCCTCTAGCACTCCCTAAATGATTTAAATTAATTAACAAAAATGCAGAATCACTAGGATATGATGAGATGCTGCTGTACTAGGATGAGTTCCAACTTGCGTAACAGTTGCAAATGATATCTAGAGCTCCTATGAATGCATTTCTGGAGAGTTCCAGTCTCTAACGTTTTCCGAAAATTTTTAAATAATTATTGTTGATGGAAAATCTCAACGATAGTGAGATGCTGTCATACAATAGCGAGTTCTAGCTTTCGTAATGGTTCTGCATAATGACTATCATTCCTATGTACGTACTCCTGAAGAGTTCTAGTCCGTAGCGTTCTCTAAATAATTTCAAATAAATATTTTGAACGAGAAATCATTACGATAGTGAGATGCTGTCATCTTATGACGAGTTCTAGCTAAAATAATGGTTCTAAATAATAAAAGAATATCCTCTGTATGAATTCCAGAAGAGTTCTGGCCTCTAGCACTTCCCAGATAAATTTAAATAATTGGTCAATATAAAAAATCACTATGATACGATGAGATGCTGTTGTACTATGACGGGTTCCTGCTTGCGTAATAATTCTAAATGATGATTAGAGCTCCCATGAAGGCGTTTCTGAAGAGTTCCAGTCTCTAACGTTTTCTGAAATACTTTAAATAATTATTGCAAATGAAAAATCTCTACGATATTGAGATGCTGTCGTACTATAGCGAGTTCTAGCTTTCATAACGGTTCTGACTGATGACTAGCATTCCTATGTACATACTCGTGAAGAGTTCTAGTCTGTAGCTCTCTCTAAATACTTTTAAATTATTATTTTGAACGAAAAATCATTACGATAGTGAGATGCTGTCGTCCTATGACGAGTTCTAGCTTAGATAAGATTTCTGAATAATAAGTGAGGATCCTCTTTATGAGTTCCAAAAGAGTTCTAGCCTCCGCCGCTTTCTAAAATGTTTAAAATATTTATTATTGATTGAAAATATCTACTATGATGAGATGCTGTCGTCCTATGATGAGTTCTAGCTTAGATAAGGGTTCTGAATGATAAGTGAGGATCCTCTTTATGAGTTCCAAAAGAGTTCTAGCCTCCACCGCTTTCTAAAATGTTTAAAATATTTATTATTGATTGAAAATATCTACTATGATGAGATGCTGTCATACTATGGCGTCTTCCAGCTTGAACAATGCTCCTTAATGATAACTAGAGTCCTTGTGCACGTATTCTCGAAGAGTTCTAGCCTCTAGCACTTCCTAAATGATTTTAATTAATTAACAAAGATGCAAAATCACTAGGATATGATGAGATGCTTCTATACTAGGATGAGTTCCAAATTGCGTAACAGTTGCAAATTATATCTAGAGCTCCTATGAGTGCATTTCTGGAGAGCTCCAGTCTCTAACGTTTTCTGAAAGTTTTTAAATAATTATTGTTGATGAAAAATCTCTTCGATAGTGAGATGATGTCATCCTATAGCGAGTTCTAGCTTTCGTAATGGTTCTGCATAATGACTATCATTCCTATGTACGTACTGCTGAAGAGTTCTAGTCCGTAGCGTTCTCTAAATAATTTCAAATAAATATTTTGAACGAGAAATCATTACGATAGTGAGATGCTGTCATCCTATGACGAGTTCTAGCTAAAATAATGGTTCTAAATAATAAAAGAATATCCTCTGTATGAATTCCAGAAAGTTCTGGCCTCTAGCACTTCCCAGATAAATTTAAATAATTGGTCAATATAAAAAATCACTATGATACGATGAGATGCTGTTGTACTATGACGAGTTCCTGCTTGCGTAATAGTTCTAAATGATGAATAGAGCTCCCATGAAGGCGTTTCTGAAGAGTTCCAGTCTCTAACGTTTTCTGAAATACTTTAAATAATTATTGCCAATGAAAAATCTCTACGATATTGAGATGCTGTCGTACTATAGCGAGTTCTAGCTTTCATAACGGTTCTGACTGATGAGTAGCATTCCTATGTACGTACTCGTGAAGAGTTCTAGTCTGTAGCGCTCTCTAAATACTTTTAAATTATTATTTTGAACGAAAAATCATTACGATAGTGAGATGCTGTCGTCCTATGACGAGTTCTAGTTTAGATAAGGATTCTGAATGATAAGTGGGGATCCTCTTTATGAGTTCCAAAAGAGTTTTAGCCTCCACCGCTTTCTAAAATGATTAAAATATTTATTATTGATTGAAAATATCTACTATGATGAGATGCTGTCATACTACGGCGCCTTCCAGCTTGAGCAATGCTCCTTAATGATAATTAGAGTCCTTGTGCACGTATTCTCGAAGAGTTCTAGCCTCTAGCACTTCCTAAATGATTTTAATTAATTAACAAAAATGCAAAATCACTAGGATATGATGAGATGCTGCTGTACTAGGATGAGTTCCAAATTGCGTAACAGTTGCAAATGATATCTAGAGCTCCTATGAGTGCATTTCTAGAGAGTTCCAGTCTCTAACGTTTTCTGAAAATTTTTAAATAATTATTGTTGATGGAAAATTTCTTCGATAGTGAGATGATGTCATCCTATAGCGAGTTCTAGCTTTCGTAATGGTTCTGCATAATGACTATCATTCCTATGTACATACTCCTGAAGAGTTCTAGTCCGTAGCGTTCTGTAAATAATTTCAAATAAATATTTTGAACGAAAAATCATTACGATAGTGAGATGCTGTCATCCTATGACGAGTTCTAGCTAAGATAAGAGTTCTGTGTGATAAGTGACAATCCTGTGTATGAATTTCAGAAGAGTTCTAGCCTCTAGCACTTCCCCGGTAAATTTAAATAATTGATCAAAATAAAAAATCACTATGATACGACGAGGTGCTGTCGTATTATGACAAGTTCCTGCTCGTGTAATAGTTCTAAATGATAACTAAAACTCACATGAAGGCATTTCTGAAAAGTTTTAGTCTCTAACGTTTTCTGAAATATTTTAAATAATTATTGCCAATGAAAAATCTATACGATAGTGAGATGCTGTCATCCTATAGCGAGTGCTAGGTTTCGTAAAAATGAAATTGAATTAAAAAATTACAATCATTACGATAGTGAGATGCTGTCGTCCTATGACGAGTTTTAGCTTAGATAAGTGTTCTAAATGATAAGTGAAGATCCTCTGTATGAATTCCAGTAGAGCTCTAGCCTCTGCCGCTTTCTACAAATTTTTAAATAATTATTACTGGTTAAAATTGTCTACTTTGATGAGATGCTGTTATACTATGGCGTCTTCCGGCTTGAACAATGCTCCTAAATGATAACTAGAGTTCTTGTACATGTATTCTCAAAGAGTTCTAGCCTCTGGCACTTCCTAAATGATTTTTAAAAATTAAAAAACCGTTTTTTTTTTTTAAATCGACAGAACTGTTGTTAAAACTTATTCAGGATGGAGAACTCAAGGGATTTCAACTCTTGTGAGATCAATTTCTGAAAATTCGATGAGATGCTGTAACATTTTTTGCGAAGTTAGCATCTCATTTTTTCAAAATGCGATATTAATAGTAAATTCGACGGAACTATTTTTAATACTTATCAAGAACTGTAGAACTATGTGGCATGCCACTTTATCTGAAGTTTATTTGTGAGATGCTAACAATTGAGATGCTAACTTCACACACGTCAGTTGATGTAAGGATAGATTTTGAATGTAAAGAAGATATACCCGCAAATACTACTGCATATTGCCTTATTTTGCATGACCGCGTTATTGAATATTGTCCACTGACCAATGTAGTCCGTAAAATTATTTAGATCATATATTTCTCCCAAATGACTATAAAAAATGAGACAAATAATATAAAGATCGAGATTCTTTATGATTGACCGCAGTCATCGATATACTCTTGTGAACGAATTTTGTTTGGTTGCTATTATTATTACCATGGTTGTGCCAACATTTGTCGATTTACAAGGATTTGTTATTGGCAAAAACTTTATCGTAAAAGAAGCCGCTGTATTACGGGAAGGAAATATACTTTCCCATTACATATTCTGTAATCCTATACCATGGCGAACGCTCACAAAGTTTGAGAGATGTCAAGCTTCTTCGACAATTCGGAATCATCATGGACTAAGATGGGAGAACGGGAACGTTCCATACAGCATGGCTGAACACTTAATCAGAGCGTCAATTATGGGTCCTACAGATCATGAGACGCATTCTATCGTGTACGTGAAAGGACATGAAGAACGAGAATGGTTGACTGAAATACTTAATCATGATGTGGAAAATATAATTATTGAAACCCTAGATGATGAATATGATGATAATGAATATTTAAACAAATTAAATGTTAGTTATACTCTACGTTGTGAAAAACATACGAAACATTGTGCATTACAAAATGTATTTAAAATATTCAATTGGTGGTCGAATCATAACAATAATTCAACCAAATAAAAACCACACGTTATAATACATATTGTCTTTTTTATCTTATCCTTTTTCTTCCATCCATATCCTAACATTCATATCCGACCATATAATTGTGGCGCTTATTTGATTTTAGTAAGTTGAGCGAAACGCTGCTCTCTAATTGCAAAAATGTAGAAAATATTGGTATCAGTTATTTAGATGTTCAATATAAATATGTTTAAAGTGGTTTGTTAGATGTATGCTAGACGCTGAAAATGGTTCGTTAGATGTATTATGGATGTTCGAAGTGATTCGATAGATGTATAATAGATGTTTAAGTGGTTCGTTAGATGACGATAGACGTTCAAAATGGTTCGATAGATGTATGATAGATATTCGAAGTGGTTCGTTAGATGTACGATAGACATTCAAGGTTGTTCGATGGATGCTCAATATACGTTCAAAGTGGTCCATCAGATGTACGATGGATGTTCGAAGTGGTTCGACAGATGTACGATAGACGTTCAATGTTGGTTCATTAGATGTAGGATAGAAGTTCAAAGTGGTTCGATGGATGTTCAATATACGTTCAAAGTGGTTCATCAGATGTACGATGGATGTTCGAAGTGGTTCGACAGATGTACGATAGACGTTCAAAGTGGTTCATTAGATGTACGATAGATGTTCAAAGTGGTTCGATGGATGTTCAATATACGTTCAAAGTGGTTCATCAGATGTACGATGGATGTTCGAAGTGGTTCGACAGATGTACGAAAGACGTTCAAAGTGGTTCGATAGATGTTCAATATACGTTCAAAGTGGTTCATCAGATGTACGATGGATGTTCGAAGTGGTTCGACAGATGTACGATAGACGTTCAAAGTGGTTGGATGGATGTTCAACATACGTTCAAAGTGATTCGACATATGTATGATAGATGTTCTAGGTCGTTCGTTAGATGTACGATAGACGTTCAAAATTGTTCGATGAATGTATGATAGATGTTCAAAGTGGTTCGATAGATGTATGATGGATGTTTGAAGTGTTTCGACAGACATTGCCATCTGTATAATAGTGAGTCATTTACGCATGAATCGAAATTTTCTTGGAGGTGTCAGGTTTGAGGATTTTTGGGGACTGTCTTTTTCTTATAGTTTGGTCCGTTTATAATCATATATAATATATATATATATATATATATATATATATATATTGGAAAATGCGTGAACCAATAGGGTAACTAAGTATCTATATTGCTCTCTCTCTCGTATCTTCATGAGACTGTAAGCTAACTATATCGCTCTCTCGCTCTGTACATATGGCTCCTCTCTTTCTTTGCCACGCGTGGATTGAGAAGAAATATATGGTATCACAGATGCACCGTATGCACACGTATGCATGTGCGCGCGTGTGTATGTGAGTGCCTATCGCTGAGGGTTAACTCGCCACAGACATATTATAATAAAATCATCTTCATTTTTGTGTTATTGCAATTTTGTACCAGAGACACCGGTGATTGCTCCGTTTTATATACATAGTATCACCTTACATGTCACGTTCTACAGCTATGAGCTGTGCGAACGATGTTCGCAATATTTCGATAAAATAATCGTCTTATTATTCGCTTAAAAATATAAAATGTAGTCGCTTCAAAAATCCCATAAAAATCCTAATTTATTTGAAATCTAGACAGATAGGATAATTATATATATATATATATATATATATATATATATATATATATATATATATATTGAAAAATGCATGAACTAAAAGGGTAACTAAGTATCTATATCGCTCTCTCTCTCCCTCTTTACAGGTATATATTATCGAGCTCTCCTTTTTGTGCGGATCTTCGTAAGACTATCACGGCCTCCTCTTTGTGCGGATCTTCGTAGGTCCACGCGATACCACATCGCTGGCGCTGTATAGAGTTATACCATGGGAGAGAAAGAGAGGTGACTCTCGTATGGCCCTCTCTCTCTCTCTCTCTCTCTTTCTTTACATATGTGTATGTGAGTGGATCCACCGTATGCACACGTATACATGTGCACGCGTGTATATGTGAGTGCCTGCCGCGGCCGGCTAACTCGCTACAGATCTACGCGCGTGACGTCATCCGTTTCGCGGTGACCAACTCCGCGACGATGTGCGGGAGGGGGGGGGTCAGCTCGAGACAGCCACGATCCCCCCTCCCCCCTCCCCCGCCCCAATTTCCCCTCCTTTGGCGACATGGTGGGGGAAATTTCCCCTCTCGGCTTGGGTTAGAATCCCCACAGCTCTATTACTATTAACTTATCGAGTTGTTTTTTTTTTTTAATCTGGGCTTACTTTTTCCGCTGATCATAATTTTGTTATTAAAAATTCTGAAAAATTGAAAATTCACCTCCAAATTTATTGATCATTTTTTATTTGTTTATTTTACCCTATTTTGTACTTAACTTTTGGGTGAAATCAGATTCAAATGTTATTTTTGTGTTGTTCTCCAACTACTGAACGGAGGAAAAAAAAATTCAATGCAAAATGTTTTGTTAGCAGAGCACGTGTCATTTCGTTTTTACAATAAATGAACGAATTGAGGCCATTACAACTACGAAACACACCACAAGTTCTCAAAATTAAAGAATATATATTTTTTTAATTTAAATTATTATGCACAAGGTTCAGGGTACAAGTAAATAAAAAAATATTAACGCAGGAAGAGGTTGAAATGATGGCATATTTTTCACCACGTCACGAAGCTTACAAACATTCAATAATTTTACAATAATTATACAATATTTATGGAGTTTTTATATTTATTTTATGGAACGATCCTTAATATTACATTTTAATTACAATTATTCTACGCTTTCTAGCCTGCTTCTCTTCGCCAAAACTTCATCTTCTTCGTCTTAGCTCTCATCGTTTCCTGCAAGCTCGCACTCTACTTTCGTATCAGTTAAATAATTATTATCCTCGTCATATTCGAATTCGTCGATATTTCCGTTTATTTCAACAATATTCAACTCTATGTTTGTACATCGCTCCTCACCCTGGCAGTTCACACACAAATTTGAACAGCGCAAATCATGTTTCCTACACCCGCAAGCACCTTTACAACCAGTTGTATATGTACAAGTTATAATTTTGATCAATTCCTCTGGAATTAAGGCTTCGCTGCTTACAACTGGCACTAAGCCGCTTGCGGATGGTTGCCAGCCCCACTTTGTTGCATCCTTTGCACTTCCAAGCCATTCCTGAAGCTGATGGTAAACTCTAAATGAATGTTGTTTACCAGCTGCTTCTGTTGGCGGTGAAGTTTCGAGTTTCGAAGTTCTTTTCAATGTCGATTTTTCTCAATTCGTTCATTTATTGTAAAAACGAAATGACACGTGCTCTGCTAACAAAACATTTTGCATTGAATTTTTTTTTCCTCCGTTCAGTAGTTGGAGAACAACACAAAAATAACATTTGAATCTGATTTCACCCAAAAGTTAAGTACAAAATAGGGTAAAATAAACAAATAAAAAATGATCAATAAATTTGGAGGTGAATTTTCAATTTTTCAGAATTTGTAATAACAAAATTATGATCAGCGGAAAAAGTTAGCCCAGATTAAAAAAAAAAACAACTCGATAAGTTAATTTGTTCCCGAGATATTCCATGTTTGTCGAATTTGAACGCGCGGATTAACTTTTCACGCGAGGGCGCGCGAGCCCGAGACGGCTACCCCCACTCTGCCGCCAAACGCGACGTCACATTTGGCCTCTCATAAAACCACTGAAATAAACAATAAATTTACATGGGATTTTTCCGCCGATTTTTCTCCAGTTAGCACAAGCCTTTCTCTGTACGCTGTCCAATTTTTAGCTTTCTATGTTGAAATGAGCTGCTGCAATAATTATTGAAAAACAAATTTTTTTATCTCCCCCTAATAAACTTTTTGCAAATTTTTTTTTTCTAAATTCGTAGAAAAAGAAACGCTTTCGAAATATGTCAATTCCGACTCTGTGACTTAAAAATTCGCGATGGAATTCCATTTGTTTATGAGTAAAAATCGTACCCTATTTTTGGAGCCGTTTTTCACCCTTTTAATTATAAAAAATCGATTTGCCCCAAAGTGTACATGATAGTACGACTCTTTCAGATCAATTTCGTTTTGATTTTATTGCACTGCGACACTCTCCCGGTGTAGAAGTTCCTCGCAAAAACAGTCGGTTTTTTAATAACAAATGGCTTTTCTCAAAAACTATTTTTCCGATCAACCCCAAATTTTGCACACTAATTTAGTGTACCGAGGGGCAAATATCCTGAGATTTTGGAGCCTGTATACGCATTTTTAAACTAATAATAGACTATGATAGAAATGGCCATTTTAGCTGGTTTATATTTTTTTGCGGGTGAACTAATGAAACGATTTTAATTTGCGACCCGCAAAATTGTTCGTTTTTCTAATATCTACAAATAGTTACTGAACTTTTTTATTCTCCGATTAATAGTTTCGACGCTATCTCCCAAAAACATGGTTTTGCCAACTTTGACCGCGTGGCAAAAAAAAACCCCCCAAAATTAAATAAATATATAGCCGGTGCTAGAATGTTTCCGAAAATTCAACCCCCTGAACGGGTGTGTTCCGGAAACTTTTTTTTTTGGTATATTTTTTTTTCACACTTGTTTGACCCCTTCAAGAGATTCGTGAAATAAAAAAGATGAGAATGCCCATACAGCGGGTGTTAGAATTTTTTCGAAAGTTCAACTCCCTTAAAGGGTGGGTTCCGGAACGATTTTTTTGTTCAAAATTGGCATTCCTCAGTTTTTTGACCTCGTTAAGCGATTCATGAAATAAAAAAGATGAGAATGCCCATACAGCCGGTGCTAGAATGTTTCCGAAAATTCAACCCCCTGAACGGGTGTGTTCCGGAAACTTCTTTTTTTGGTATATTTTTTTCTCACACTTGTTTGACCCCTTCAAGAGATTTGTGAAATAAAAAAGATGAGAATGCCCATACAGCTGGTGATAGAATTTTTTTGAAAGTTCAACTCCCTTAAAGGGTGGGTTCCGGAACGATTTTTTTGTTCAAAATTTGCAGTCCTCAGTTTTTTACCTCTTTAAGCGATTCATGAAATAAAAAAGATGAGAATGCCCATACAGCCAGTGCTAGAATGTTTCCGAAAATTCAACCCCCTGAACGGGTGTGTTCCGGAAACTTTTTTTTTTGGTATATTTTTTTATCACACTTGTTTGACCCCTTCAAGAGATTCGTGAAATAAAAAAGATGAGAATGCCCATACAGCTGGTGTTAGAATTTTTTCGAAAGTTCAACTCCCTTAAAGGGTGGGTTCCGGAACGATTTTTTTGTTCAAAATTTGCAGTCCTCAGTTTTTTG
This sequence comes from Rhimphoctona megacephalus, assembly GCA_963989365.1. Lineage (NCBI taxonomy): Eukaryota > Metazoa > Arthropoda > Insecta > Hymenoptera > Ichneumonidae > Rhimphoctona > Rhimphoctona megacephalus. The sequence continues at coordinate 4,589,926 of OZ022415.1, read as the reverse complement.
ACCTCTTTAAGCGATTCATGAAATAAAAAAGATGACAATGCCCATACAGCCGGTGCTAGAATGTTTCCGAAAATTCAACCCCCTGAAAGGGTGTGTTCCGGAAACTTTTTCTTTTTTGTATATTTTTTTTTCACACTTGTTTGACCCCTTCAAGAGATTCGTGAAATAAAAAAGATGAGAATGCCCATACAGCTGGTGTTAAAATTTTTTCGAATGTTCAACTCCCTTAAAGGGTGGGTTCTGGGACGATATTTGTTCAAAATTTGCAATCCCCAGTTTTTTGACCTCTTTAAGCGATTCATGAAATAAAGGAGATGAAAATGCCCATACAGCCGGTGCTAGAATGTTTCCGAAAATTCAACCCTCTGAACGGGTGTGTTCCGGAAACTTTTTTTTTTGGTATATTTTTTTTCACACTTGTTTGACCCCTTCAAGAGATTCGTGAAATAAAAAAGATGAGAATGCCCATACAGCTGGTGTTAGAATTTTTTCGAAAGTCCAACTCCCTTAAAGGGTGGGTTCCGGAACGATTTTTTTGTTCAAAATATGCAGTACTCAGTTTGTTGACCTCTTTATGCTATTCATGAAATAAAAAAGATGAGAATGCCCACACAGCCGGTGCTAGAATCTTTCCGAAAATTCAACCCCCTGAAAGGGTGTGTTCCGGAAACTTTTTTTTTTGGTATATTTTTTTTTCACACTTGTTTCACCCCTTCAAGAGATTCGTGAAATAAAAAAGATGAGAATGCCCATACAGCAGGTGTTAGAATTTTTTCGAAAGTTCAACTCCCTTAAAGGGTGGGTTCCGGAACGATTTTTTTGTTCAAAATTTGCAATCCTCAATTCTTTGACCTCTTTAAGCGATTCATGAAATAAAAAAGATGAGAATGCCCATACAGCCGGTGCTAGAATGTTCCCGAAAATTCAACCCCCTGAAAGGGTGTGTTCCGGAAACTTTTTTTTTTTGGTATATTTTTTTTCACACTTGTTTCACCCCTTCAAGAGATTCGTGAAATAAAAAAGATGAGAATGCCCATACAGCAGGTGTTAGAATTTTTTCGAAAGTTCAACTCCCTTAAAGGGTGGGTTCCAGAACGATTTTTTTGTTCAAAATTTGCAATCCTCAATTCTTTGACCTCTTTAAGCGATTCATGAAATAAAAAAGATGAGAATAGCCATACAGCCGGTGCTAGAATGTTTCCGAAAATTCAACCCCCTGAACGGGTGTGTTCCGGAAACTTTTTTTTTTTGGTATATTTTTTTCACACTTGTTTGACCCCTTCAAGAGATTCGTGAAATAAAAAAGATGAGAATGCCCATACAGCTGGTGTTAGATTTTTTTCGAAAGTTCAACTCCCTTAAAGGGTGGGTTCCGGAACGTTTTTTTTGTTCAAAATTTGCAGTCCTCAGTTTTTTGACCTCTTTAAGCGATTCATGAAATAAAAAAGATGAGAATGCCCATACAGCCGGTGCTAGAATGTTTCCGAAAATTCAACCCCCTGAACGGGTGTGTTCCGGAAACTTTTTTTTTTGGTATATTTTTTTTTCACACTTGTTTGACCCTTTCAAGAGATTCGTGAAATAAAAAAGATGAGAATGCCCATACAGCTGGTGTTAGAATTTTTCGAATGTTCAACTTCCATAAAGGGTGGGTTCCGGAACGATTTTTTGTTCAAAATTTGCAATCCTCAGTTTTTTGACCTCTTTAAGCGATTCATGAAATAAAAAAGATGAGAATGCCTATACAGCCGGTGCTAGAATGTTTCCGAAAATTCAACGCCCTGAACGGGTGTGTTCCGGAAACTTTTTTTTTGGTATATTTTTTTTTCACACTTGTTTGACCCCTTCAAGAGATTCGTGAAATAAAAAAGATGAGAATGCCCATACAGCGGGTGTTAGAATTTTTTCGAAAGTTCAACTCCCTTAAAGGGTGGGTTCCGGAACGATTTTTTTGTTCAAAATTTGCAGTCCTCAGTTTTTTGACCTCTTTAAGGGATTCATGAAATAAAAAAGATGAGAATGCCCATACAGCCGGTGCTAGAATGTTTCCGAAAATTCAACCCCCTGAACGGGTGTGTTCCGGAAACTTTTTTTTTTTGGTATTTTTTTTTCACACTTGTTTGACCCCTTCAAGAGATTCGTGAAATAAAAAAGATGAGAATGCCCATACAGCGGGTGTTAGAATTTTTTCGAAAGTTCAACTCCCTTAAAGGGTGGGTTCCGGAACGATTTATTTGTTCAAAATTGGCAATCCTCAGTTTTTTGACCTCTTTAAGCGATTCATGAAATAAAAAAGATGAGAATGCCCATACAGCCGGTGCTAGAATGTTTCCGAAAATTCAACCCCCTGAACGGGTGTGTTCCGGAAACTTTTTTTTTTGGTATATTTTTTTTTCACACTTGTTTGACCCCTTCAAGAGATTCGTGAAATAAAAAAGATGAGAATGCCCATACAGCTGGTGTTAGAATTTTTTCGAAAGTTCAACTCCCTTAAAGGGTGGGTTCCGGAACGATTTTTTTGTTCAAAACTTGCAATCCTCAGTTTTTTGACCTCTTTAAGCGATTCATGAAATAAAAAAGATGAGAATGCCCATACAGCCGGTGCTAGAATGTTTCCGAAAATTCAACCCCCTGAAAGGGTGTGTTCCGGAAACTTTTTTTTTGGTATATTTTTTTTTCACACTTGTTTGACCCCTTCAAGAGATTCGTGAAATAAAAAAGATGAGAATGCCCATACAGCTGGTGTTAGAATTTTTTCGAAAGTTCAACTCCCTTAAAGGGTGGGTTCAGGAACGATTTTTTTGTTCAAAATTTGCAATCCTCAATTTTTTGACCTCTTTAAGCGATTCATGACATAAAAAAGATGACAATCGAATTTTTTTTTTTTCGTTCATTTCGTTGGACTCCAACGTTGCAAACTTCAGCGTCATAAATTTTGATCATATCAGTAAAAGTACATCGAAAGACTTCCTGAAACAATTTTTCAAAATTCATAATGTTACAACTAAAGTGGTGAAGTGAAAAAATAGAGCGCATATTGAGCCACACAAAATTCTGAAATTTTGCATATATTCATGGCATTCCGAAGACAATAATTTTGATTCCATCGACAAATGAGCAACCGAAGAATTTTCATAACAAAAGTTCAATTCATAATGCTAAAATCGGAGGCAAAAAGTAGAAGTATTTGGTACATTTGTCGCTTCACACAATTTCCGAAGTTTGTAGGCATTCGTTGCAATCCAAAGATATAAATTTTGATAATGTCAAAAAACACATCGGAAGACTTTCTGAAACAGTTTTTTAAAATTCATTATGCTACAACTAAAGCGGGGATGTGAAAAAATGTAGAGCATATTGAGCCAAACAAAATTCTGAAATTTTGCATATATTCATGGTGTTCCGAAGATAATATTTTTGATCCCATTGACAAATGAGCAACCAAAGAATTTTCATAACAAAATGTTTAATTCATAATGCTACAATCGGAGCCAAAAAGTGGAAATACTTGGTACATTTGTCGCTTCACAGAATTTCCAGAGTCTATAGGCATTCATTGCAATCCAAAGATACAAATTTTGATAGGATACGGAGTATATACCGCCATAGCCTTTTGACATAAAGATATATTATACGAGCCATTTTGACATAAAGATATATCATTACTTACTATGGTTATCATCCAGAGGCATCCATATATATCCAGATGCAGGTTGACAGTGTATTTGACTATTAATTCATCAAACGCGAGATGATTCTACACCATATTTTGGATAGAAAAACGACGTCGAAAATCTTTTGAAATGGATCAACAATTATCATGCAAGGAACATTTCATGATGTACAAATCTTATTATGGCAAGCGAGGAACATTTTATAATAGAGGAAAGGGACCAATAAAATAAATTGTCAACGGTGTAGAGTTAAAAAAAATATTTACTAAACACTGCTCAAAACTCGACATGATAATAATAAACTTTGCCATATACATTTTTTTGACACTCATTATTAGTTTTATAGAGTTTCTTTTCCAAATTTACATCGATTCACACCAATCACGATTAACAGTTCAACGCGTATACCATTTCATAGTTATCAAAGAACCGAATAGAATGATTTCTCAAGAAATCTTATACGAGGAACATTTAATCGCGAGAAAGAGAAATTCCGTCGTAGAGTTAAGTGTGGAAAATAAAAACTGCAGGGTTAACAGTAATAAAAAAATGCATATTCATTTCAGCACTGTTCGAAAGTTGATTAAAAGCACTTCACTATTTTCACACCATCACTTTCTTATTATTACTGTAACCAAGAGTCGATCGAACCTAACCACGATATTTATAACCTCATAAATGTTCGTGAAAAAACATTCATATTTTCAATACTGTTTAAGCCACGAGATTCTAATTAGTCGCGATCGAAAGGGGGAAAAAAATAAAAAATACGTGAATTTGATGAAACTCTAAATTGCTGTCATTGAATTTATATTAAAGAAATCATTTTTGGATCGTACGCGTACGATACAAAATTATTTCGCGATCTGTGAATAAATTTATTCATAGATCGCGAAATAATATTTTTCCCGAATTTATCCACAACAGGACCCGCGTAAGCACTGCTCACTTCGAAAATTCCGTTCAGACTTTCCGTGGTATGGGTACTTCGAACTATTTATTTATTCACAGATCGCGAAATATTTTTTTTCCCCGAATTTATCCACAAACACGTCTCGCGTATAAAGACTTATTCTCACTTCGAAAACTCCGTTCAGACTTTGCGTGGTATAGGTAGAGAAAGATGAAACAGAATGGCCAATCACAAGCTCAGAAGGCGTCAAGAGGCCTTTCATTGTGTCGTATACAGACATGCCAATATTTCGATGTAGCATAATCTTGAGCCTGTGCAAAGTTTTTTCTCAGCAAATACGGCATCAATCGTGCTGATTTAAGGCTCAATCGAAGTATTTTTTCGTAATAAATCTCCAGTTCAATTTTCAAGTCATCACATGCCTCCTGAGCTTCGTAATTAAAGACAATGAATTTCAGTTATCACCTCCACCACGGCGAATCGTTTCATTCATTGCTCGCACGTCCCGCACTTCGTTATGTCAAAACTCCGTTCAAACTTTCCGCTGTGTCGGTACCGAGAAAAGAGAGAGAACTTTCCGCTGTGTCGGTACCGAGAAAAGAGAGAGAAAAGTGGTTGTGCCCATTCGCAGCTCGTTACTCTCGTCGTCAGAGACCGGCTTTCATGTAAATGGGTTTTGATGGGCATCAAAACGCCTTTGATTGTATCATACTCAGATACGTCAAATCCTTCGATGGGTTAGTATTTTTTACATAATCTTGAGCCTGTGCAAAGTTTTTTCTCAGCAACTACGCCACCGATCATGCTGATTTTGGGTTCAATCGAAAGAGAATTTCTTAATTAGTCTCCCGTTAAATTTTCAAGCCATCAAATGACTCCTGTGCTTCGTAAATGAACAAAATGACATGCCAATTTAACCCCCACCACCGCGAATCGTTTTATTCATAGTCTCGGCGAGCCTCGGGCCAGCAGACGACAGAACTGTCAATGTACTTGTCCCGAGACTCTACCGAGTCTCTTGATATATATATATATATATGTATGTATCAAGAGACTCGGTAGAGTCTCGGGACAAGTGACAACTCTGTCGTCTGCTGGCCCGAGGCTCACCGAGTCTATATTTTTTCTAAATACACGATTTGCGGTGGTGGGGGTAAAATTGGCATATTTTTAATTACGAAGCTCAGGAATCGTTTGATCTAACGAAAATTGTACTGGAGACTAATTGTCAAAAATGCTTTCAATTGAGCCCAAAATCATCAAAGGCCTCTTGAAGCCTCTCGAGTTTCTGATTGGTTGGTGTCTGTATTTGTGATAACACCATCGAAGGCCTCTTGAAGCCTCTCGAGTTTCTGATTGGTTGGTGTCTATATTGTGATAATACCATCAAAGGCCTCTTGAAGCCTCTCGAGTTTCTGATTGGTTGGTTTAAGACTACCAATAATAAATACCAGCGAATGAATGCATTCATCGTTTGGTCTGTGTGAACTGTGTGAATCTGTGTGAAAAGGAATTCAAAAAATAAATGATGAAAACAGTGCAGGACGTGTGGAAGAGTTTGGTTATAAACAGTAATAACCGTTTTAACGCGCATTCGTCGTAAAATCGGGAATCAGTGACAAAATACGGAAAAATCAAACGGGAAAAGTGATAAGTGACAATAGTATTTATCAAAGTGTTTTTGAGGTTGGAAAGTTTGATCGAAGTTTCGTGCGGGATGTGTGAGTTTAGTTAAACAATAACCATTTGACGGGCACTTGGCCTAATACTTTTACCGCGGAAGAGTGCGAGACGTACGATTCAAAAATGATTTCTTTAATATAAATTCAATGACAGCAATTTAGAGTTTCTTTCAAATTAACGTATTTTTTATTTTTTTCCCCCTTTCGATCGCGACTAATTCGAATCTCGTGGCTTAAACAGTATTGAAAATATTAATGTTTTTTCACGAACAGTTGTGAGGTTATAAATATCGTGGTTAGGTTCGATCGACTCTTGGTTACACTAATAATAAGAAAGTGATGGTGTGAAAATAGTGAAGTACTTTTAATCAACTTTCGAACAGTGCTGAAATGAATATGTATTTTTTTATTATTGTTAACCCTGCAGTTTTTATTTTCCACACATAATTCTACGACGGAAACGAAAGCGATCTCTTTTCTCTTTCGTGATTAAATGCTCCTCGTATAAGATTTCTTGAGAAATCATTCTTTTCGTTTCTTTGATAAATATGAAATGGTGTACATTGAACTGTTAATCATGATTGGTGTGAATCGATGTAAATTTGGAAAAGAAACTATAAAACTAATAATAATGAGTGTCAAAAAAATGTATATGGGAAAGTTTGTTATTATCATGCCGAGTTTTGAGCAGTGTCTAATAAATTTACACCGTTGACAATTTATTTTATTGGTCCCTTTCCTCTTTATTATAAAATGTTCCTCGCTTGCCATAATAAGATTTGTACATCATAAAATGTTCCTTGCATGATAATTGTTGGTCCATTTCAAAAGATTTTCAACGTCGTTTTTCTATCCAAAGTATGGTGTAGAATCATCTGGCGTTTGATGAATTAATAGACAAATACACTGTCAACCTGCATCTGGATATATATGGATGCATCTGGATGATAACCGTAGTAAGTAACGATATATCTTTATGTCAAAATGGCTCGTATAATATATCTTTATGTCAAAAGACTATGGCGGTATATACTCCATATCCTGGTATTATGAAAATTTGTATCTTTGGATTGCAACGAATACCTATAGACTCTGGAAATTCTGTAAAGCGACAAATGTACCAAGTATTTCCACTTTTTGGCTCCGATTGTAGCATTATGAATTGAACATTTTGTTATGAAAATTCTTCGGTTGCTCATTTGTCAATGGGATCAAAAATATTGTCTTTGGAATACCATGGATATATGCAAAATTTCAGAATTTTGTTTGGCTCAATATGCTCTATATTTTTTCACATCCCCGCTTTAGTTGTAGCATAATGAATTTTAAACAATTGTTTCAGGAAGTCTTCCGATGTGTTTTTACTGACATTATCAAAATTTGTATAATTGAATTGCAATGGATACCTACAGACTTTGAAAATTCTGTGAAACGACAGATGTGCCAAGTATTTTCCCTTTTTGATTTCGATTATGGCATTAGGAATTGAAAATTTTGTTATGAAAATTCTTCGATTGCTCATTTGTCGATGGGTTAAGAATTGCTGGCTTCAGAATGCCATGCATACATGTAAAATTTCAGAATTTTGTTGGGTACAATGTGCGCTACATTTTTTCAATTCCCTAATTTAGTTGTAGCATAATGAATTTTGAAAAATTGTTTCACGAAGTCTTCTTATGTATTTTTACTGATATTATCAAAATTTGTATCATTGGATTGCAACGGATTCCTACAGACTTTGGAAATTCTGTAAAGCAACAAACGTACCAAGTATTTCCACTTTTTGGCTCCGATTGTGGCATTATGAATTAAAAATTTTGTTATGAAAATTCTGTGGTTGCTCATTTGTCAATGGGATCAAAATTATTGTCTTTGGAACGCCATGAATATATGCAAAATTTCAAAATTTCATTCGTCTCTATTGAGCTATATTTTTTCACTTCCCTACTTCAGTTGTAGCATAATAAATTTTGAAAAATTGTTTCAGAAAGTCTTCTGATGTGTTTTTACTGATATTATCAGAATTTGTATCATTCAATTGCAACAGATACGTACAGACTTTGAAATATCTGTGAAGTGACAAGTGTGTCCAATATTTCCACTTTTTGGCTCGAATAGTGGCATTATTAGGACTTGAAAATTTTATTATGAAAATTCTTCAGTTGCTCATTTTTGGATAGGATTAAAATTTGGCTTCGAAAAGTAATGGCTACATGCCAAATCCATAAACTTTATTAAGCCTAATGTGTGGTGTATGCTTGAGTTGTAGCATGATTAATTCAAAAAATTGTCAGAAAATCTTTGGTTCCTTTTTTTCTGGAAGTATAAAAATTTGTTTCATTGGAACGCAACGTATACTTACAAACTTTGGAAATTTCCTGGAGCAACATGTGTGCTCAGTATTTCTACTTTTTGGCTCCTATTGTGGCATAACGAATTGAAAAATATTTTCAAAAAGATTTGCTCTACGGATGCTCTGGCTGTGATGGTACGAAAATTTGCATGAAAATAATGCAACTGGTACAACTCAACTCGCTCCATTTTCTTGGGCATACTACTGATCTAAGTTTGCCCGCTTTGTTGAATTTATTGTTTTAAAATATCCATAACATACTTTCTGAACTTTTCAAAATTCAAAGATAATATTATAATATCTGTAAGTTCTAATTTTGAGGCTTTCACGGCCATTATTGTTAGAAAAATCAAAATTTGTATCATGGGAATGTAGCCGATACCTACAAACTTTTAACATTTTGTGAAGCGACATGTGCGCCAAGTATTTCCACTTTCTGTCTCTGATTGTGCATTATGAATTGAAAAATTTATTACAAAAAGTCTTCGGCTGCTCATTTTTGGATGGGATTAAAATTTCTGTCCTCGGAACGCAATAGATACATCCAAATTTTCTGAACTTTGTTGGGCTTAAAGTGCACTATGTTTTTTTCACATTTCCACTTTAGTTGTGGCATAATAAATTTAAAAAGTTGTTTCAGAAAGTCTTCGGGTGCTCTTCTTCTTCTGATAGTATCAAAATTTGTAGCATTAGAATGTAGCCGATATCTACAAACTTTGAACATTTTGTGAAGAGGAGTCATGTGTGCTAAGTATTTCCACTTTTTAGCTCTGGTTATGGCATAATAAATTGAAAAAGTTTTATTCCAAAGACTTTCCTCTACAGTCGCTCTAGTTTTGATGGTATCAAAATTTGCTCAAAACTAATGTGACTAATACAACTAAATTCATTTCATTCTTTGGGTACGATCCTGGTCTGAGTTTGTCCGCTTTGTTCAATATATTGTTTTGGAGTTCCCATAACATACTATTTGAACTTTTCTATATTCAATGAGAATATTGAAATAGTCGTAACTTTTTATTTTCATGGTAGTAACTTCTTCAATGGTATTGAAAAATAATCATGATTTCACCTTGTTAATAAAAATAAGAATGAAAAAATGCGTAAACTTTTTTCACAATAGATTCGATATGTTTTCTCTAAACATACGTGAAACTGGTTTTTTATTTTATCATTAATCAAAAATGAAAAATTTCGAAAAAAATCGCCACATTTTTATCAACAAGCTGAAATAAGCGTAATATTTTTTATCACAAATCTACAAATGTAATAAGGAGATACTGCTGTTTAACCCATTAACGCCGAGGTGATCAGAATTTTTACTAACTTTTCAACGTGTTTATTTATTATGTTATCGGACCAAAAAAATAATGCAATACCTCTATTCCTACGCGTAATTCGATGCTCTTTCAGAATCTGAGCTCAAGATTTCGATTAGACACCGAGAAAAAAAAATATGGCCGATTTAAACGTAAAAAACGTGAAAATTTTCGAAAAAAAAATTTTTTCGCATTTTTTTTCACAATGATACCGCAAAGCTATCAACTTTTTACAATGATCAGAGGTGATCATGGCACTCGAACATTAAGAGAAATTTTTTTCAGAAAAATTCATCGACGCATTTTTTCAAAATGGCGGCGAGAATGAAAAAATTTTATAAAAATCTTAATCTATCGGTTTCTTCAAAACTATAAACTTGAGAAAAAAATTTCTAAGAACAAAAATGGCTTAAAATTAGTCGAAGAATACTCTTAAATTTTTTCAGAATTTTTGAAAACAATTTTTAATTTTCGAAAATTTCAAAAAATCCAATTTTTCAAAAATACCTGAAAAATTTTTGGAAAAATTTGAGAGTGTTTCTTGACTAATTTTAAGACTTTTTTGTTGTTAAAAATTCTTTCGTAAAGTCTATAGGTTTAGAGAAAAAAAATTTTCTTGAATGGTACATAAAATTTTGTTTCTATCTACCACTACAAAATTCACGAACAAACTCGTATATCCTTTCACTTGTGCATGGACACATATGTTGTATACAATTTTTACATGAATTATAGGTAAAGCATATAAAAAAAATATTAGTTTTCACTTTTTCAATACATTTATTATGTCACGAAAACGTTCAAAATCTTCTGCTTCATTGCATGCAGAGTATGAATCAGATTATTCGGATAGTGATTCCGACGAAAACATTTTGATTCCGAATGCAGACAATTCAGACTCCGATGATTCTGATTCCGATTGTGATTCGATATCTGATTCAGATTCTGAACATGAATTCATAATACCAAATATTACTTATAAAAAAGCTTGTGAATCAGATATCGAATCACAATCGGAATCAGAATCATCGGAGCCTGAATTGTCTGCATTCGGAATCAAAATGTTTTCGTCGGAATCACTATCCGAATAATCTGATTCATACTCTGCATGCAATGAAGCAGAAGATTTTGATGACTCTGAAGTTTGCAACGTTGGAGTCCAACGAAATGATCTAAAAAAACTCCAATAAGTCCAGTAATTCTCCAATTTTGTTCCCTGCCGAATTTGCAATTCGTAGTTTTTCAACCTACACGAATAATTCGTGAAATAAAAAATTGGTGAATTACAAACATTTTTTTTTCGTTCATTTCGTTGGACTCCAACGTTGCAAACTTCAGTGTCGTAGATTTTGAACGTTTTCGTGACATAACAAATGTATTGAAAAAGTGAAAACTAATATTTTTTTTATATGCTTTACCTATAATTCATGTAAAAATTGTATACAACATATGTGTCTATGCACAAGTGAAAGGATATACGAGTTTGTTCGTGAATTTTGTAGTGGTAGATAGAAACAAAATTTTATGTACCATTCAAGAAAATTTTTTTTCTCTAAACCTATAGACTTTACGAAAGAATTTTTATCAACAAAAAAGTCTTAAAATTAGTCAAGGAACACTCTCAAATTTTTCCAAAAATTTTTCAGGTATTTTTGAAAAATTGGATTTTTTGAAATTTTCGAAAATTAAAAATTGTTTTCAAAAATTCTGAAAAAATTTAAGAGTATTCTTCGACTAATTTTAAGCCATTTTTGTTCTTAGAAATTTTTTTCTCAAGTTTATAGTTTTGAAGAAACCGATAGATTAAGATTTTTATAAAATTTTTTCATTCTCGCCGCCATTTTGAAAAAACGCGTCGATGAATTTTTCTGAAAAAAATTCCTCTTAATGTTCGAGTGCCATGATCACCTCTGATCATTGTAAAAAGTTGATAGCTTTGCGGTATCATTGTGAAAAAAAATGCGAAAAAAATTTTTTTTCGAAAATTTTCACGTTTTTCACGTTTAAATCGGCCATATTTTTTTTTCTCGGTGTCTAATCGAAATTTTGAGCTCAGATTCTGAAAGAGCATCGAATTCCGCGTAGGAATAGAGGTATTGCATTATTTTTTTGGTCCGATAACATAATAAATAAACACGTTGAAAAGTTAGTAAAAATTCTGATCACCTCGGCGTTAATGGGTTAATATGTTTCTTTGATAAACACAAATTCAAATAGCTACAAATTCTATGGAAAAGTTCTGACTGCTCTAATCTAGCCCTCAAAAGCTTTGTAAATTTTTGTATCAGACTCCCAGTTCCCGACTTATTTTAGCCTGATTCCAGAAAGGTAAAGCGAAATGTCAAAAAAATTTGACTGGCTCGAGAATAAAAAGAATGCGAAATTGAAAATTCCAAATCACGTGTCCCTTTACTTCATGGGGAAAAAACCTGACTCGAAGTAGAAGGGGTCAGGGTTTGGAAATGAAAAAGCGATAATTTCCCAATATAACCTTTTTCCAATCTATATAAAGCGAGATGTTTGAAAAGAACGAGAAAAAACGAATCATATCATGCATAAAAATCCCCCTCGCGGAAAAAACCTGGACAAGTACATTTGTTGACCGCCGTTCCCATATTTTTCCACGAATATACATATACTGCAAAAACCTTTTCTCGCAAAAATCCCTGAGAAAATCAAATCCTATCAAAAAGTAAGAAAAGTGACCACTCTCAAAAAATGTTTCAAATAAATTCAAATCACACAACACAAAATGAGTTAATCCTCGCGAAAAGCTAAGGTTGGGTTCCGCAAAAATTTATAAAATAAATTGAACTATACTAAAACATATGTGGCCAAGTACGGGAGGCTTTATCGTGTGACATAAAATCTTCAAATAATGTTGAATGTTGATAGAAAAAAGAATGAAGTTCGAAAATGCAGTTGTTTTACCAACCAGAATGAAAATAAAAACTCTGTATCAATAAGTGTCCGAAGCAAAAAAAGATTGCAAACGAAAAAAAATTAGATGAAAAAGAATTTCGGCCGAAGTACTTGGCGAGGTTGTCACCATATTACCGATACATTATGTAAATTAAGTGAAAAAACATTCGTCAAGTACTTCGGCCGATTTTTTTTTTAATCTAATTTTTTTCTATGTTTTATAAAACAATTTGTAAGTCAAGGATGATGCATCATATTCTTCCGTCATTTCATCTTTGAAAGAATAATAATTCTGAGGCTCCTGACAGTAAAGTTAAATATAATTATCTATTTATAGCTTAGACCGAAATTGCTAATATCCTCGCTGCCATTTCAACCCTGAATGCCTTATTTTAATACACAACTTGAAAGCTAATAATGATAAAGTATTTAATTTTCTGATCTTTTGCCTTGGGGAAAACCTGGTACTTGAGGTCTCTTCTATCTAGAGTCGCGGTAGCGACTCGAGACAAGTACATTTATAAAAGAGAGTTCGCTCCAAGACTCTTTACAGCGAGGACCGCGTTTCCAACGGTTTTCGAAAACTTTCAAAAATTGTTTCCGTAATATTTAAATAATTACGATATTTTGGAGGATGTTGCGGGTTCACTTATTTTTTATTTTTTTTCTTCTTTCGATCGTGACTATTTGGAACTCTGTAGCTTAACGCGTATTGAGGATATTCATATTTTATTTTTTCGTTGCATCAAAAAATTGTGCATTTTTTCGCGCACATTTTTTATGTTTATTTGTTTTTTTTCGCAGTCGCTGTCTAGTGACACTAGTAATACTGGTATAGAAATCTGGTGATTCGTGAATAATACACTGAATATATACCTATATATTTCTGAATGACTTTCAGTTTATTATGGATTTATGAAGTGACACTAGTGATGATGTTATAAAGATCGCGCATGTGACAGCTGACCAATATTTTTTTCGTCAGTTTGATTTTTTGGTTTGCGTGACTGTTCTTACTTTTGGTCAGTCTTTCTTAAAGTAGTTCGGTCGTTTGATAAAGTACGGTGAATGTTCACTTTTTTTGCGGAAAATGATAGTTCAAGGTCCCCTGATTACAATAAGCACATTTTCGGGGCCTCTTACGGGGCAAAATTTTGAATTATTTCATTTACAATTTTGAGTTTTTAACACGGTACCTTATGGGAAAACTCACAATAATATTAATTGTGAAAAAACTAATCGGTGTTCGAGCTTCGGAAAAGTTTCTATCGTAAAGAAAATTTATCACGGATTCTGTTTATTTAAAAAAAACATTACCTTACGGGGCTTTTAAGAAAGAAAACATAAAATAACTTTAGTTTTTGACGTGTCGGAAGCGGATGGCAGCCATTACGTTGCACTGCTGGTAACAGCTGATTGAAGCTTCGGGCAAAGTCGGTAATCGCGGGAATTTCAAATTCATCTCGAGAAACTTTATAAGTGATAAACATTTATTTTAATTTTTTCTTTTTTTTCATGAATAAATTAAGTTTTGCAAATAAATTGTAATGTATAATCGTTTGAAATATTAATTTTTAACCATGCACAAAAAATATGCATGGGAGTCGGTGCAACGTGAATACGATAAATAAAGGCGAGGACAAAAATTTGAGAACCTTGTTTATTCAGTCAATGTTTTTAAACAATATAAATAAGAATAAATATAAATAAAAGCATCACATTAAGTAACAGAAACAATACAATTTTGTTTTTTTAAAGAACCATGCTCAGAGCAACTTATAAATGTTGAAAATATAATTTTTATTCAATGAAATTTTACAATCACTGCACCACATACTTTTTCCGAGTAACGTTGTATCAACTATTCTTCGACCAGCGTTGTTTACGTTTGTTTTCACTTTTTGGTCGAGTTTTTCAGCTTTTTTTAAATTTATTTTTGAGATTGACTCACGTGCTTTGATACGTTGAGTAGCTTCGCTTTTTTTTAGCGAATTGACCTTTTTTTTTTCTCGGTGCCATTACACCGATACAAACTTTCTTTCGCATAATACAAATGTTCGCTAGGTTTATGTGTATTTAAAATGTCACGGGTACCGGCATGGCGGGGGTGAGAGGGGCAGCGACCCGACTTTATCCGAACATTACTACAATCATGGCGGACTTAATCACTTAACTAGTCAAGTTGAAGTATAAATTTTATCTTTTACGATATATTTAAAGCATTTTATTACATTCTTATGATAAAAATATTTTCAATGTAAGTGTTTATTAATTTTATTAATAATTTAGACTTTAATTTAATCAATATAAATTAGTTACCAACTTGACTAGTCATAGAACGACCGAACTACTTTAAAATAAAACAGTCGTGAGGTATAAAGATCGCGGTCAATCTGAACTTTTGGTTACAGTGACGTTTATAGATAGATAGACGAGTAAAGAGTTACTTTTATTATTATAGATAGAAGAGTGATAGTGGTAAAATAAAGTGTAATAATAAACTATTGAACAGCGCATAAATAAATAATTTCATTTATTAAACCTAGCTCCTACAATTTTTTTTCCGAACATAAACTCTACAACGGAGTCGAAAACGATCCCTTTTCTCTTTTACCATAAAATGTTCCTCGAATGCAATAATAAAGTTTATTTAGATTTAGAAATCATTCTCTTCGTTTTTTTTATAACTAAGAGAATGGTATATAATAAACTCGTATTCGGTGAATATTTAATATCTTTGTCGTGAGGTTATAAAGATCGCGGTCAGTTTTAACTTTTGATTAAAGTAAATTTTATTATAGATAGAAGAGTGATAGTGCAAAAATAAAGTGTAATTCATTAAATAAACTTTTGAACAGTCTAAATAAATAATTTTTTTTATTAACCCTAGCCCCAACAATCCAATGATGTTGAAGTTTCCATCGTTGGAAAACAACGAAATCGAAAATTTTTCGAAGTTGCCACGCCAACTTTTTTATTTCATAGATCAGTTCGATTGATCATAAAAATGAGGTACACAAAGTTTCGCGGACCTTCACCGACCGGAAATAGTTATTTAAGGGAGTTCAATTATTGATGAAATTTTCCTACACATTCTATGGGTTACGCCAACTTTTTTATTTCACATATCGTTAGGCTGCTTAAGACAGCTTCTGGAAAAAAATTAAGAAAAAAATCGAGTCACCGGAAAGTTTGTTTTAAGGGGTTTGAAAATTTGAAAAATTTTTCTCCCCCTTCCTATGGGTTACGCCAACTTTTTTATTTTACACATCGGTAGAGTGTCTCAGAAAGCCTTTGTGAAAAAATTGACACAAATATGGAGTCACCGGAAAGTTTGTTTTAAAGGGTTTGAAATCTTGAAAAAATTTTCTCTTCCATCCTATGGGTTACGCCAACTTTTTTATTTCACATGTTGTTAGGTTCCTTCACAAAGCTTCTGAAAAAAAATTAAGAAAAAAATCGAGTCACCGGAAAGTTCGTTTTAAGGGGGTTGAAATCTTGAAAAATTTTTCTCCCCCTTCCTATGGGTTACGCCAACTTTTTTATTTTACACATCGGTAGAGTGTCTCAGAAAGCCTTTGTGAAAAAATTGAGAAAAATATGGAGTCACCGGAAAGTTTGTTTTAAAGGGTTTGAAATCTTGAAAAAATTTTCTCTTCCATCCTATGGGTTACGCCAACTTTTTTATTTCACATGTTGTTAGGTTCCTTCACAAAGCTTCTGAAAAAAAATTAAGAAAAAAATCGAGTCACCGGAAAGTTCGTTTTAAGGGGGTTGAAATTTTGAAAAATTTTTCTCCCCCTTCCTATGGGTTACGCCAACTTTTTTATTTTACACATCGGTAGAGTGTCTTAGGAAGCCTTCGTGAAAAAATTGACAAAAATATGGAGTCACCGGAAAGTTTGTTTTAAAGGGTTTGAAATTTTGAAAAATTTTTCACCTCTATCCTATGGGTTACGCCAATTTTTTTATTTCACATGTTGTTAGGTTCCTTCACAAAGCTTCTGAAAAAAAATTAAGAAAAAAATCGAGTCACCGGAAAGTTCGTTTTAAGGGGTTTGAAATCTTGAAAAAATTTTCTCCCCCTTCCTATGAGTTACGCCAACTTTTTTATTTGACATATCGTTAAAGTGCCCTAGAAAGCATTGGTGAAAAAATTGACGAAAAAATCGAGTCACCGGAAAGTACGAAAAACCACTCATTTACTGATCGCTCAAGGAACCGCGCGACAGAGTATCGCTGTCTCGCTTGGCGGTACGTACGCGGCGGGGACGGCGTCTCTGTCTCACTCGCTTGGTCGCTGCTTCGGAGAAGGGGTACCACGTACCGCGTTGGGCTCGAGGCACCGGAGAGTACAATCCGAGGCGATCGAAAAATTGAAAATTTTTTATCAACAACCGTAAGGGTTACGCTAACCTTTTTATTTCACAACTGGTTGGTATGCACTTGAAAGCCTTCACAAAAAAATTAGTACTTTAATCGAATCACCGGAAAGTTTGTTTTAAAGGGTTTGAAATCTTGAAAAAATTTTCTCTTCCATTCTATGGGTTACGCCAATTTTTTTATTTCACATATCGTTGGGTTGCTTCAGACAGCTTCTGGGAAAAAATTAAGAAAGAAATCGAGTCACCGGAAAGTTTGTTTTAAGGGGTTTGAAAACTTGAAAAATTTTTCTCCCCGTTTTTATGGGTTACGCCAACTTTTTTATTTTACACATCGGTAGAGTGTCTTCGAGAGGCTTTGTGAAAAAATTGACAAACAAATGGAGTCAACGGAAAGTTTGCTTTAAAGGGTTTGGAATATTGACAAATTTTTCTCCTCCATCCTATGGGTTACGCCAATTTTTTTATTTCACATGTTGTTAGATTCCTTGACAAAGCTTCTGAAAAAAAATTAAGAAAAAAATCGAGTCACCGGAAAGTTCGTTTTAAGGGGGTTGAAATATTGAAAATTTTTTGTCCCCCTTCCTATGGGTTACGCCAACTTTTTTATTTTACACATCCGTAGAGTGTCTTAGAAAGCCTTTGTGAAAAAATTAACAAAAATATGGAGTCACCGGAAAGTTTGTTTTAAAGGGTTTGAAATCTTGAAAAAATTTTCTCTTCCATCCTATGGGTTACGCCAACTTTTTTATTTCACATGTTGTTAGGTTCCTTCACAAAGCTTCTGAAAAAAAATTAAGAAAAAAATCGAGTCACCGGAAAGTTCGATTTAAGGGGGTTGAAATCTTGAAAAATTTTTCTCCCCCTTCCTATGGGTTACGCCAACTTTTTTATTTTACACATCAGTAGAGTGTCTCAGAAAGCCTTTGTGAAAAAATTGACAAAAATATGGAGTCACCGGAAAGTTTGTTTTAAAGGGTTTGAAATCTTGAAAAATTTTTCTCCTCTATCCTATGGGTTACGCCAATTTTTTTATTTCACATGTTGTTAGGTTCCTTCACAGAGCTTCTGAAAAAAAATTAAGAAAAAAATCGAGTCACCGGAAAGTTTGTTTTAAATGGTTTGAAATCTTGAAAAAGTTTTCTCACTCATCCTATAGGTTACGCCAATTTTTTTATTTTACATATCGTTGGGCTGCTCCAGAAAGCTTTTGGGAAAAAATTAAGAAAAAAATCGTGTCACCGGAAAGTTCGTTTTAAGGGGTTTGAAATCTTGAAAAAATTTTCTCCCCCTTCCTATGAGTTACGCCAACTTTTTTATTTGACACATCGTTAAAGTGCCCTAGAAAGCATTGGTGAAAAAATTGACGAAAAAATCGAGTCACCGGAAAGTACGAAAAACCACTCATTTACTGATCGCTCAAGGAACCGCGCGACAGAGTATCGCTGTCTCGCTTGGCGGCACGTACGCGGACGGGACGGCGTCTCTGTCTCACTCGCTTGGTCGCTGCTTCGGAGAAGGGGTATCCACGTACCGCGTTGGGCTCGAGGCACCGGAGAGTACAATCCGAGGCGATCGAAAACTTGAAAATTTGTTATCAACAACCGTAAGGGTTACGCTGACTTTTTTATTTCACAACTGGTTGGTATGCACTTGAAAGCCTTTACAAAAAAATTAGTACTTTAATCGAATCACCGGAAAGTTTGTTTTAAAGGGTTTGAAATCTAGAAAAAATTTTCTCTTCCATTCCATGGGTTACGCCAATTTTTTTATTTCACATATCGTTAGGTTGCTTCAGACAGCTTCTGGGAAAAAATTAAGAAAAAAATCGAGTCACCGGAAAGTTTGTTTTAAGGGGTTTGAAAACTTGAAAAATTTTTCTCCCCCTTCTTATGGGTTACGCCAACTTTTTTATTTTACACATCGGTAGAGTGTCTTAGAGAGGCTTTGTGAAAAAATTGACAAAAAAATGGAGTTAACGGAAAGTTTGATTTAAAGGGTTTGGAATCTTGAAAAATTTTTCTCCTCCATCCCACGGGTTACGCCAATTTTTTTATTTCACATATTGTTAGATTCCTTCACAAAGCTTCTGAAAAAAAATTAAGAAAAAAATCGGGTCACCGGAAAGTTCGTTTTAAGGGGGTTGAAATATTGAAAATTTTTTCTCCCCCTTCCTATGGGTTACGCCAACTTTTTTATTTTACACATCGGTAGAGTGTCTTAGAAAGCCTTTGTGAAAAAATTGACAAAAATATGGAGTCACCGGAAAGTTTGTTTTAAAGGGTTTGAAATCTTGAAAAAATTTTCTCTTCCATCCTATGGGTTACGCCAACTTTTTTATTTCACATGTTGTTAGGTTCCTTCACAAAGCTTCTGAAAAAAAATTAAGAAAAAAATCGAGTCACCGGAAAGTTCGTTTTAAGGGGGTTGAAATTTTGAAAAATTTTTCTCCCCCTTCCTATGGGTTACGCCAACTTTTTTATTTTACACATCGGTACAGTGTCTTAGGAAGCCTTTGTGAAAAAATTGACAAAAATATGGAGTCACCGGAAAGTTTGTTTTAAAGGGTTTGAAATTTTGAAACATTTTTCACCTCTATCCTATGGGTTACGCCGATTTTTTTATTTCACATGTTGTTAGGTTCCTTCACAAAGCTTCTGAAAAAAAATTAAGAAAAAAATCGAGTCATCGGAAAGTTCGTTTTAAGGGGGTTGAAATCTTGAAAAAATGTTCTCCCCCTTCCTATGGGTTACGCCAACTTTTTTATTTTACACATCGGTAGAGTGTCTTAGAGAGCCTTTGTGAAAAAATTGACAAAAAAATGGAGTCAACGGAAAGTTTGTTTTAAATGGTTTGAAATCTTGAAAAAGTTTTCTCACTCATCCTATAGGTTACGCCAATTTTTTTATTTTACATATCGTTGGGCTGCTCCAGAAAGCTTTTGGGAAAAAATTAAGAAAAAAATCGAGTCACCGGAAAGTTCGTTTTAAGGGGTTTGAAATCTTGAAAAAATTTTCTCCCCCTTCCTATGAGTTACGCCAACTTTTTTATTTGACATATCGTTAAAGTGCCCTAGAAAGCATTGGTGAAAAAATTGACGAAAAAATCGAGTCACCGGAAAGTACGAAAAACCACTCATTTACTGATCGCTCAAGGAACCGCGCGACAGAGTATCGCTGTCTCGCTTGGCGGCACGTACGCGGCGGGGACGGCGTCTCTGTCTCACTCGCTTGGTCGCTGCTTCGGAGAAGGGGTATCCACGTACCGCGTTGGGCTCGAGGCACCGGAGAGTACAATCCGAGGCGATCGAAAACTTGAAAATTTTTTATCAACAACCGTAAGGGTTACGCTAACCTTTTTATTTCACAACTGGTTGGTATGCACTTGAAAGCCTTCACAAAAAAATTAGTACTTTAATCGAATCACCGGAAAGTTTGTTTTAAAGGGTTTGAAATCTTGAAAAAATTTTCTCTTCCATTCTGTGGGTTACGCCAATTTTTTTATTTCACATATCGTTGGGCTGCTTCAGACAGCTTCTGGGAAAAAATTAAGAAAAAAATCGAGTCACCGGAAAGTTTGTTTTAAGGGGTTTGAAAACTTGAAAAATTTTTCTCCCCCTTTTTATGGGTTACGCCAACTTTTTTATTTTACACATCGGTAGAGTGTCTTCGAGAGGCTTTGTGAAAAAATTGACAAACAAATGGAGTCAACGGAAAGTTTGCTTTAAAGGGTTTGGAATATTGACAAATTTTTCTCCTCCATCCTATGGGTTACGCCAATTTTTTTATTTCACATGTTGTTAGATTCCTTGACAAAGCTTCTGAAAAAAAATTAAGAAAAAAATCGAGTCACCGGAAAGTTCGTTTTAAGGGGGTTGAAATATTGAAAATTTTTTGTCCCCCTTCCTATGGGTTACGCCAACTTTTTTATTTTACACATCGGTAGAGTGTCTTAGAAAGCCTTTGTGAAAAAATTAACAAAAATATGGAGTCACCGGAAAGTTTGTTTTAAAGGGTTTGAAATCTTGAAAAAATTTTCTCTTCCATCCTATGGGTTACGCCAACTTTTTTATTTCACATGTTGTTAGGTTCCTTCACAAAGCTTCTGAAAAAAAATTAAGAAAAAAATCGAGTCACCGGAAAGTTCGATTTAAGGGGGTTGAAATCTTGAAAAATTTTTCTCCCCCTTCCTATGGGTTACGCCAAATTTTTTATTTTACACATCAGTAGAGTGTCTCAGAAAGCCTTTGTGAAAAAATTGACAAAAATATGGAGTCACCGGAAAGTTTGTTTTAAAGGGTTTGAAATCTTGAAAAATTTTTCTCCTCTATCCTATGGGTTACGCCAATTTTTTTATTTCACATGTTGTTAGGTTCCTTCACAGAGCTTCTGAAAAAAAATTAAGAAAAAAATCGAGTCACCGGAAAGTTTGTTTTAAATGGTTTGAAATCTTGAAAAAGTTTTCTCACTCATCCTATAGGTTACGCCAATTTTTTTATTTTACATATCGTTGGGCTGCTCCAGAAAGCTTTTGGGAAAAAATTAAGAAAAAAATCGTGTCACCGGAAAGTTCGTTTTAAGGGGTTTGAAATCTTGAAAAAATTTTCTCCCCCTTCCTATGAGTTACGCCAACTTTTTTATTTGACACATCGTTAAAGTGCCCTAGAAAGCATTGGTGAAAAAATTGACGAAAAAATCGAGTCACCGGAAAGTACGAAAAACCACTCATTTACTGATCGCTCAGGGAACCGCGCGACAGAGTATCGCTGTCTCGCTTGGCGGCACGTACGCGGCGGGGACGGCGTCTCTGTCTCACTCGCTTGGTCGCTGCTTCGGAGAAGGGGTATCCACGTACCGCGTTGGGCTCGAGGCACCGGAGAGTACAATCCGAGGCGATCGAAAACTTGAAAATTTTTTATCAACAACCGTAAGGGTTACGCTAACCTTTTTATTTCACAACTGGTTGGTATGCACTTGAAAGCCTTCACAAAAAAATTAGTACTTTAATCGAATCACCGGAAAGTTTGTTTTAAAGGGTTTGAAATCTTGAAAAAATTTTCTCTTCCATTCTATGGGTTACGCCAATTTTTTTATTTCACATATCGTTGGGTTGCTTCAGACAGCTTCTGGGAAAAAATTAAGAAAAAAATCGAGTCACCGGAAAGTTTGTTTTAAGGGGTTTGAAAACTTGAAAAAATTTTCTCCCCCTTTTTATGGGTTACGCCAACTTTTTTATTTTACACATCGGTAGAGTGTCTTCGAGAGGCTTTGTGAAAAAATTGACAAACAAATGGAGTCAACGGAAAGTTTGCTTTAAAGGGTTTGGAATATTGACAAATTTTTCTCCTCCATCCTATGGGTTACGCCAATTTTTTTATTTCACATGTTGTTAGATTCCTTGACAAAGCTTCTGAAAAAAAATTAAGAAAAAAATCGAGTCACCGGAAAGTTCGTTTTAAGGGGGTTGAAATATTGAAAATTTTTTGTCCCCCTTCCTATGGGTTACGCCAACTTTTTTATTTTACACATCGGTAGAGTGTCTTAGAAAGCCTTTGTGAAAAAATTAACAAAAATATGGAGTCACCGAAAGTTTGTTTTAAAGGGTTTGAAATCTTGAAAAAATTTTCTCTTCCATCCTATGGGTTACGCCAACTTTTTTATTTCACATGTTGTTAGGTTCCTTCACAAAGCTTCTGAAAAAAAATTAAGAAAAAAATCGAGTCACCGGAAAGTTCGATTTAAGGGGGTTGAAATCTTGAAAAAATTTTCTCCCCCTTCCTATGGGTTACGCCAACTTTTTTATTTTACACATCAGTAGAGTGTCTCAGAAAGCCTTTGTGAAAAAATTGACAAAAATATGGAGTCACCGGAAAGTTTGTTTTAAAGGGTTTGAAATCTTGAAAAATTTTTCTCCTCTATCCTATGGGTTACGCCAATTTTTTTATTTCACATGTTGTTAGGTTCCTTCACAGAGCTTCTGAAAAAAAATTAAGAAAAAAATCGAGTCACCGGAAAGTTTGTTTTAAATGGTTTGAAATCTTGAAAAAGTTTTCTCACTCATCCTATAGGTTACGCCAATTTTTTTATTTTACATATCGTTGGGCTGCTCCAGAAAGATTTTGGGAAAAAATTAAGAAAAAAATCGTGTCACCGGAAAGTTCGTTTTAAGGGGTTTGAAATCTTGAAAAAATTTTCTCCCCCTTCCTATGAGTTACGCCAACTTTTTTATTTGACACATCGTTAAAGTGCCCTAGAAAGCATTGGTGAAAAAATTGACGAAAAAATCGAGTCACCGGAAAGTACGAAAAACCACTCATTTACTGATCGCTCAAGGAACCGCGCGACAGAGTATCGCTGTCTCGCTTGGCGGCACGTACGCGGACGGGACGGCGTCTCTGTCTCACTCGCTTGGTCGCTGCTTCGGAGAAGGGGTATCCACGTACCGCGTTGGGCTCGAGGCACCGGAGAGTACAATCCGAGGCGATCGAAAACTTGAAAATTTGTTATCAACAACCGTAAGGGTTACGCTGACTTTTTTATTTCACAACTGGTTGGTATGCACTTGAAAGCCTTTACAAAAAAATTAGTACTTTAATCGAATCACCGGAAAGTTTGTTTTAAAGGGTTTGAAATCTTGAAAAAATTTTCTCTTCCATTCCATGGGTTACGCCAATTTTTTTATTTCACATATCGTTAGGTTGCTTCAGACAGCTTCTGGGAAAAAATTAAGAAAAAAATCGAGTCACCGGAAAGTTTGTTTTAAGGGGTTTGAAAACTTGAAAAAATTTTCTCCCCCTTCTTATGGGTTACGCCAACTTTTTTATTTTACACATCGGTAGAGTGTCTTAGAGAGGCTTTGTGAAAAAATTGACAAAAAAATGGAGTCAACGGAAAGTTTGATTTAAAGGGTTTGGAATCTTGAAAAATTTTTCTCCTCCATCCCACGGGTTACGCCAATTTTTTTATTTCACATATTGTTAGATTCCTTCACAAAGCTTCTGAAAAAAAATTAAGAAAAAAATCGGGTCACCGGAAAGTTCGTTTTAAGGGGGTTGAAATATTGAAAATTTTTTCTCCCCCTTCCTATGGGTTACGCCAACTTTTTTATTTTACACATCGGTAGAGTGTCTTAGAAAGCCTTTGTGAAAAAATTGAGAAAAATATGGAGTCACCGGAAAGTTTGTTTTAAAGGGTTTGAAATCTTGAAAAAATTTTCTCTTCCATCCTATGGGTTACGCCAACTTTTTTATTTCACATGTTGTTAGGTTCCTTCACAAAGCTTCTGAAAAAAAATTAAGAAAAAAATCGAGTCACCGGAAAGTTCGTTTTAAGGGGGTTGAAATTTTGAAAAATTTTTCTCCCCCTTCCTATGGGTTACGCCAACTTTTTTATTTTACACATCGGTACAGTGTCTTAGGAAGCCTTTGTGAAAAAATTGACAAAAATATGGAGTCACCGGAAAGTTTGTTTTAAAGGGTTTGAAATCTTGAAAAATTTTTCACCTCTATCCTATGGGTTACGCCAATTTTTTTATTTCACATGTTGTTAGGTTCCTTCACAAAGATTCTGAAAAAAAATTAAGATAAAAATCGAGTCACCGGAAAGTTCGTTTTAAGGGGTTTGAAATCTTGAAAAAATTTTCTCCCCCTTCCTATGAGTTACGCCAACTTTTTTATTTTACACATCGGTAAAGTGTCTTAGAAAGCCTTTGTGAAATAATTGACAAAAATATGGAGTCACCGGAAAGTTTGTTTTAAAGGGTTTGAAATCTTGAAAAAATTTTCTCCTCTATCCTATGGGTTACGCCAATTTTTTTATTTCACATGTTGTTAGGTTCCTTCACAAAGCTTCTGAAAAAAAATTAAGAAAAAAATCAAGTCACCGGAAAGTTCGTTTTAAGGGGGTTGAAATCTTGAAAACATTTTCTCCCCCTTCCTATAGGTTACGCCAACATTTTTATTTTACACATTGGTAGAGTGTCTTAGAAAGCCTTTGTGAAAAAATTGACAAAAAAATGGAGTCACCGGAAAGTTTGTTTTAAATGGTTTGAAATCTTGAAAAAGTTTTCTCACTCATCCTATAGGTTACGCCAATTTTTTTATTTTACATATCGTTGGGTTACGCTAACTTTTTAGCGTAAGGGTTACGCTAACTTTTTTATTTCACGCAGGCTGGTAAGCACAACGTGCTTACCAGCCTGCGAACGATGGAAGTAACTGCGGAGTTTTCATAATGTATTATATGCATTGTCTGGGTATGGAGAAGCCCATCGAAACTAATTTTGATCCGGTAGCCTACCGTCAATCGATTGCTCATGACTTATTATTAAAATCAGAGGACATTGGAAAAGTATGTTTACATTGCTTTTCACCCATGAAGACGTCTGAGGCAAAATGTAAAATTTGTAAACGGAATAGCCACAAAGCTTGTGTATTCAAGTCTGAAATAAAAACGGATGACGAAGATGATGCTGTGAAGAAACCACGCAAAAGAAAAGTCGATGTTGACGAAAACAAGGGTTCGAAATATTTCACGTGCAGATTATGCAGAAGATATAGTGATACCTGAAGAAACGACAAAAAAAACGAAATAATAATACGAGCGTGATGCTAAGCAATCTTTTAGTCGGTCTTTTAGTCCGCGGTATGACGCCAGCGGTGTTTACCAAGGTCCGGTTCGGCGCACATACAAATTGGATATCAGAATTCAAGAAAAACGAGAAATATGCAAAATGGAGGTTTTCGAAAATGCTGATGATGCAATATGATCATGGTTCCCCGTTCAGTTGGGCGGAAAGACAAATACAGCAATCAGAAGAATAGTTTGTGGGAGACGCAGGCAGCGATCCTGTGCTGTTCGTAACGTAGTCGGGCCAATGACGGACAACATTAGGTTATGGGGAAGAATTCTTCGCTTGAACCGAATCTTCATTTCATTGGTCAAAAATATCTCCATTTTCTATGCTTTTCTAAAAAGCGACAACAATTTACATCTCGTTGTCGTATCGGAAAAATACAAAAAAAATCGAAAAAGCAATGAAACGAAAGATTCATTTGAGTGATGCACTCTTCCGGATAACCAATTGTAATTCCGTCTGCGAATAGGTAATGAACAGTGGAATGCATGATGTTTCCTAAAACGGAAATGAAACCATAGGACCATGGTTTTCTGTTCATTTAGACGAAAAGGCAGGCTGAGCGTCAGAACGGTAATTTGCCGAGAACGCAGAGAACGATCCTGCGCTGGTCACGATGTTGTCGGTTCAACGACGGACAACGTTAGGTTATGGGGAAGAATTCTTCGCTTGAACCGAATCTTCATTCCATTGGTCAAAAATATGTCCATTCTCTATGCTTTTCTGAAAAAGCGACAACAATTTACATCTCGTTGTCGTATCGGAAAAATACAAAAAAAAAAATCGAAAAAGCAATGAAACGAAAGATTCATTTGAGTGATGCACTCTTCCGGATAACCAATTGTAATTCCGTCTGCGAATAGGTAATGAACAGTGGAATGCATGATGTTTCCTAAAACGGAAATGAAACCATAGGACCATGGTTTTCTGTTCATTTAGACGAAAAGGCAGGCTGAGCGTCAGAACGGTAATTTGCCGAGAACGCAGAGAACGATCCTGCGCTGGTCACGATGTTGTCGGTTCAACGACGGACAACGTTAGGTTATGGGGAAGAATTCTTCGCTTGAACCGAATCTTCATTCCATTGGTCAAAAATATGTCCATTCTCTATGCTTTTCTGAAAAAGCGACAACAATTTACATCTCGTTGTCGTATCGGAAAAATACAAAAAAAAAAATCGAAAAAGCAATGAAACGAAAGATTCATTTGAGTGATGCACTCTTCCGGATAACCAATTGTAATTCCGTCTGCGAATAGGTAATGAACAGTGGAATGCATGATGTTTCCTAAAACGGAAATGAAACCATAGGACCATGGT
Source organism: Rhimphoctona megacephalus (assembly GCA_963989365.1). NCBI lineage: Eukaryota > Metazoa > Arthropoda > Insecta > Hymenoptera > Ichneumonidae > Rhimphoctona > Rhimphoctona megacephalus. Next base: position 4,562,729 of record OZ022415.1, on the reverse strand, counting down.
TTTCTGTTCATTTAGACGAAAAGGCAGGCTGAGCGTCAGAACGGTAATTTGCCGAGAACGCAGAGAACGATCCTGCGCTAGTCACGATGTTGTCGGTTCAACGACGGACAACGTTAGGTTATGGGGAAGAATTCTTCGCTTGAACCGAATCTTCATTCCATTGGTCAAAAATATCTCCATTCTCTATGCTTTTCTGAAAAAGCGACAACAATTTACATCTCGTTGTCGTATCGGAAAAATACAAAAAAAAAAAATCGAAAAAGCAATGAAACGAAAGATTCATTTGAGTGATGCACTCTTCCGGATAACCAATTGTAATTCCGTCTGCGAATAGGTAATGAACAGTGGAATGCATGATGTTTCCTAAAACGGAAATGAAACCATAGGACCATGGTTTTCTGTTCATTTAGACGAAAAGGCAGGCTGAGCGTCAGAACGGTAATTTGCCGAGAACGCAGAGAACGATCCTGCGCTGGTCACGATGTTGTCGGTTCAACGACGGACAACGTTAGGTTATGGGGAAGAATTCTTCGCTTGAACCGAATCTTCATTCCATTGGTCAAAAATATCTCCATTCTCTATGCTTTTCTGAAAAAGCGACAACAATTTACATCTCGTTGTCGTATCGGAAAAATACAAAAAAAAAATCGAAAAAGCAATGAAACGAAAGATTCATTTGAGTGATGCACTCTTCCGGATAACCAATTGTAATTCCGTCTGCGAATAGGTAATGAACAGTGGAATGCATGATGTTTCCTAAAACGGAAATGAAACCATAGGACCATGGTTTTCTGTTCATTTAGACGAAAAGGCAGGCTGAGCGTCAGAACGGTAATTTGCCGAGAACGCAGAGAACGATCCTGCGCTGGTCACGATGTTGTCGGTTCAACGACGGACAACGTTAGGTTATGGGGAAGAATTCTTCGCTTGAACCGAATCTTCATTCCATTGGTCAAAAATATCTCCATTCTCTATGCTTTTCTGAAAAAGCGACAACAATTTACATCTCGTTGTCGTATCGGAAAAATACAAAAAAAAAAAATCGAAAAAGCAATGAAACGAAAGATTCATTTGAGTGATGCACTCTTCCGGATAACCAATTGTAATTCCGTCTGCGAATAGGTAATGAACAGTGGAATGCATGATGTTTCCTAAAACGGAAATGAAACCATAGGACCATGGTTTTCTGTTCATTTAGACGAAAAGGCAGGCTGAGCGTCAGAACGGTAATTTGCCGAGAACGCAGAGAACGATCCTGCGCTGGTCACGATGTTGTCGGTTCAACGACGGACAACGTTAGGTTATGGGGAAGAATTCTTCGCTTGAACCGAATCTTCATTCCATTGGTCAAAAATATCTCCATTCTCTATGCTTTTCTGAAAAAGCGACAACAATTTACATCTCGTTGTCGTATCGGAAAAATACAAAAAAAAAAATCGAAAAAGCAATGAAACGAAAGATTCATTTGAGTGATGCACTCTTCCGGATAACCAATTGTAATTCCGTCTGCGAATAGGTAATGAACAGTGGAATGCATGATGTTTCCTAAAACGGAAATGAAACCATAGGACCATGGTTTTCTGTTCATTTAGACGAAAAGGCAGGCTGAGCGTCAGAACGCTGGTGTAGAGGGAAATGCAGAGAGCATTCTGGCGCTCTCTGCATTTCTCTCCGTTAAGGCGGAGCGCGTATCATTTGAATCGAATCTTTTTTCCATTATTCAAAAATTTTTCTCTTGCCCTTGTTTCTCTACAAAAGAGAACCATTATTATCCTACTTTCATACTGTAAAAATCCAAAATATCTCAAAAATGAAATGGAAAAGAGGATTCATTCCAGTGATGCATATTTCGAAACATCAACCCGCGGTATCCACAAATCTGAATAGCAAACGTACCAACCACACCGATGCAATTCAACCTTTAACACTACAAACTGAAATTAATAATCAAACAGTTTTGAATAACTACGCCTTGTTTGTTTTAAAATTTGTACAAGTTCAACGGTCACCATAAAAAATTTTCGAATCAATACTCAGGTTAAAAAACACAATCGGATAAAAACAAAAATGTCTTAACCCGTCAGAAGGCGCGCTATGAGACTTTTTCACACACTTATCTTAAAACGATGGTTACTCAAAAATTTCAAATGGCATAAGCATTTGAATTTTTTTTTTATCTTCCCCCAATTTATTCTTCTGTATGATAGAATAGTTAAAAAAAAATTTTGAATTTTTGTTTCTGAATTTTTTTAATTATTATTTTTTAGTTTTTAGTGTCAATTATCGTTGTATTTATGGTTTTTTAAAAATAAAAATGTTTAATAGCCTCAATCACCGTAGCGAAATTGTTTTCAAGTTCTTATTTATCAAATTAAGCACTTGTAGCTATACATGTGAGAAAATCTCTCATCGCGCGCCTAATATTTATAGTGTACGTAGCGCGCCTGCTGACGGGTTAAAAATGTTCCTTTACTTATGCGAATTCGCACTTGTGTGGTATCTACGTGTAAATCTTTCTTCTTTTCCAGGTTCTTTTCTTTATTTCTCTTCATAGCAATACTTCCTAACAAGTAGTATTATCACATAGTCCAATAATGTTGGGAACACACTGGATTAAAATCTTGGTATGAGGTGCCATATCAAAGCGATGCAAATGTAACGATAGCAAAAAAATGTTCTTGACGTAAAAAGTATACTATGGTGTCTATGAATTAATTCACATTGAAATGATATCAAATGAAATTAAAATGGTTGACTCTATCCAAATAACCGAAAAACTGGATAATAACGAGCAATGTACTAGTATCGAAACAGTGTGTGTTCAACTGCAGTAAAAAAACTCATGATCGACAGGATTTTTAAAACTTTGTTAAGCATGATTATAATTACTGGTGTATGGATTTCTGAAAATGTAATAATGACACTACTGGAAAGAGTCCGTTTTCGTGTTTCATTGACATCGTGCTGTCGTTATATCAGTCCTTATGACGATGTTTATAAACAAAATATTGGATGAAATTGGGACACAGGGCCGATACTTCCGTATATTCCCGAGTCTTTCTGACGGGATCAATCGTCTTTGACCCATGTTGATACTACTTTATTTAAGGAACTTTATTCTTAACATTACTCTGAAAAGGTAGTGCACATACCGTCTCTCAAAGAAGGATAGCGGATTTGAAATTCACTCACAAAAATATGAATTTTTTTTTTCAATTTCATTGTAATAGAAATGAAAACGAACTTTTGAAAGTATTATTCGTAGTTTTAGTTGCCTCTTATCTTGCAAAAACAAAGATGGAAACCTTAATCCTTACTGGAAAAACATTTCTCTGGTTCACGCATGTTTTTAATGTGATTTTTTATGCGTTTACCTTTCAGATAATTTTGTAAATATTCATCATGTAATTCTTTGATCAATTCAATGTATAATACCTAAAAGTAGAAATCGGTACGAAGAAATATGCAAACCTGCCTTGAAAGTTTGACTCTTGATCCACACCAATTTTTTTTTTTAATTTTCCCTTCTTTCATCTTTAACTCTATTTGTTAGCTTTAACCGCACTAGTGGGGTAGAAAGAAAATATTTCATTCCTGTACCGAACTATTGCTGCGCGATCAAACAAGAAATGTTCACCTTTAGAGACCAGCTCACAACAAAAAATCGAAAGCAACGAATTTCAATGTAGCAAATGTTACTTTGAATATCAAAAAAGATTTCTAAAAGACATTAAAAGTCAATTACATTATTGGAAAATATTAAATCGATAAGTTGAATATTTTTATTGGAATATGAATCGAAACTTTTGAAGTAGGTGTGATAAATAGTGTTGCATTCAACAAGTGCGGAAAACGATGTGGTAAATTGCACATTTGTCGTATTTGCTTTGTCTAATGATAGTCGTATTCGTGCTCATTTTCAAAATGGCTCCCATTTTAATTAAGCTCGTGCACTTGAACTCGTGTTAATGAGTGTCACAAGGTTTCCGTTCGAGAGGCAACTTAACGTGCAATGTCATTCGTCGTTTCCTGGACTTGCTTTATAAATAACTATTTTTCCTCAATCTTTTTCTTAATTCCTGCGCGATCTCTCGCGGGCCTCTACAAGCCCGCGAGACCATCCAACTAATTAATCACAACGCGATAACAAATAATGATTAAATATTTATAACATGTCGACACCCGGTATATTCATATTTTTTTTTCTCAAATGTTGATCATACTTCCGGTTCATATAGTTTTTGTAATTCCAACGAATTCTCTTTTTTGATTATGATAGCGTCGCCCTAAATACTTTTTATTTTCACACTCAAGCTCTTATCATTTTCTCTTTCTTCTTAACATTTATCAGCCCTGTGTCCAGTCTTGTAGACAGAAAATGAACCCTTGGAATTGATAATTTCTCCATTCGTTCATTCTTTGATTCGTCCCAGGTTTATTTTAATTTTTTTCGGTCATCGATGATGACAGTCTATTACCAAAAAAAAAAATTTCATTCATTACGATTATGTCCTGATTCCACCCTATTTCTGATTTTTAAGATTCGAGAAATATATGTTATATACAATTTTCCAGAATTTATCATCAATTCTTTCAGAAAAAATAAACCTACAAACTAACTATAGTCTAATTATCCAATCCAATAAAAATTAAAAACTTCAGCGTTTCCGACATAAGACGTTGAAAAGAAAAACGTTAAATGGTTGACTAAATACTTTGGAATGATCGTAGTTTGTGTTGAATGTAATAAATTACTGTTAATTTTTTACACGTTCAATCATTTTTGTTTTCTTATTCGAGAAAGAAAATAAATCAACCTATCTGGAAAGGCGACGATGAAGAATGTTGACAGAACCGAATATTCTTTGAATTTTCGATTCTGTCGACTATTCGAGATGTTCGAAGTTTTGAGTATAAAGAAGAAATATCTATTCGTGCGGAATGGAAAAAGAACTTATTAGCAGATTATTAAGTAGTGTAGGATACTCAGTTATATGCAGGCTAGCGGGCAAACACTTCTTTTCGTTTAAATTTAAAAATTATTGATATAGCTTTTCCGGAGAAGATACATGTTTATGCTGCGATGAAATGGTAAAAGACTCTGTTAAACATCTATTGACCGAGTCTAAGCTACATAAATCTCAACGCGATAGACATCTAATAAACATCCATTTCGTGTATCCCTCAGATTTGGAAATACTCCCCACGGAACTTATAAAAAATTTGTACGCCTTCATAACTCTAAGTTGTAAAAATCGATCCTTTGTACTTAGTTAGTAAGATAAACTACGGCCAGCCAAACTGGCGATTTGTAATAGATATAATATCTTAAGACAAATAAATATTATTATTAAGATACTTAGTTATTCGAAAGCGCTCACAAACCCACATTGCGGAGTGAAAGAGCGATAAAAAAAATGTTTTAATATCAACGTTTTCGCAGGTTTTTGTAAAACAAAAAGTTGTAGCGAACGAAAAAATTGATGTAATTTTAGAGTTATAGTACGTGTATTATTGGAGTGTAAGTACAGGTGTGCGTGTGTGTGTACACTTGAGTTTGCACGATGAACGCCTTGCAAGTATGATTTTGAACAGTGCGTACAGCAACGGATACGCGATTCTTTACAATTATGAACCAAAGAGTTAAGTTTTTATCATCGTTGATGAATCTTTTTTAAAGTATATTGAATTATTCTTTGTTAATTTTTCTTCGTTGGTATCGAAACGGACACGTTAACCATAATACGCTCACGATAAAGTAAGAATTATACTGCATCATCGTCGACGAGCACCAACAAGAAATTCTATTGGTACCAAATCCGTCTATTCATCTTACAATAACGACGGTCGGGTATCTTAGAATCCCTGCTGTAACCCAATGCTTGTGGAGAATGAAGATGCTGTAAAGATATGCAAGCACACAAATCTACTGAACTGAAAAGAGAGAAGCAAAATCAATGGCTGAAGAAATATGGAACGAATTATCGTAAACTGTACATAATCTTTATATGTTCTCAATCATATTTTCGTTAAAAGATAATGTCGCACTGACGCTTTATTAATAACGTATCATATAAACAATTCAAGTAATTGGTTGAGCTACCGGGCATGAGTTTTAACGTTTATATCAATTCGTAATAACGTATCATGTAAACAATTCAAGTTATTGGTTGAGCCACCGGGCATGAGTTTTAACGTTTATATCAATTCGTAACTGTGTAGTTTATCTTGAAATCAATATTTATTCTGTTTTATAGGAACCGGCGAGCTCCTTTATCTCTAAGAAGAGCTGCAACCGAATCCAGGGGTCGACGACAACGTTGATTGCTGTGATTGAAATAACGAATCGGGGCAAACAACGGATTTTATCAGAATGTGCAACGAGATAAAACCCAACAACGTAAAGGATTCTGACTCGTTTATACCCCCGGTTATCAGTGACTGTGTTTCACGCGGCATTAGCAGTTGACTGAACACAATATAATTCGTACCAAACATAGAACTATTTTCAAGATAGAATTATCCGGAATCATCTTCATCGCTCTGTCCTGGAGAGATCTTTTGGCTCAACTGTCAGCACTGAAGATCTCGTCATCCAGAGGCAGAATAGACCGGAAACATGTACATCAGTTAAAATGTGACGTAGCCTCTACTTCTCTGCAAACTTTTTTCAATGGGTATTGACCTTTGTATGGATAAGTGATTGTATTGTCAGGGTGCGAGTGCAGGCATCTTTGTATTTGAAGTGAGCTAATCCTGTGATCAAGTCGGTACAACACACGTACGAATTTCCCTCGTTAAAATTATTTACGGGAATTATAAATTGCTTCACGATTAGTCAATATTATTGATATTCGAAATTGTTATCGTTATTAAACTAATACATATTCGAAAATAAGTTATCAACCTGTCTTTAAGTACAAACCTTTTATCCTTGTATTCTAAAGGGTTCAAAATATTTATTAGGACAAGAAAACAAATATTTTTGGAAATCCTGCGCTAGTTCAAGCTTTTAAGTAAAAATATTGTACGGTGGTCGATATCGAATTGTCAGTAATTTTCCGTTTGGAAGAAAACTGAAGGCATACTTCTTAACGGTACAAATTTTCGTGTAAGCGATTGAGACGACGAATGTTTCTTCCCCATGATTGTTATTTCGATAGTTAACAGTATGAATCAGTTGGTATAGCGCAACAGTGGATCAGCCTAGGCAGGACATCGTCCTGCCTAGGCTGATCCACTTTTTTCCGAACGGACAAAGAGTGTCAAAAAATCTCAACTTCGAAAATTAGAGGTGAGGTTGGGTGACAAATCCATTCTCTTGAAGTAAAAATCGAAAGTATAATGGAATATATTCTATAGGAATTGTTGGTGTCGGGTATCTATATGAAATCTCTTTATATCAGTATTATTGTAGACTGGAAAATATATGCGAAATCGCCCAAAAAAATTATCTAAATTAAAATTGTGATTGGTGGAAAAATTCTTAATTGTGATTCGAAAACATCGTGAAATTGAATGTGTAATTTGTTTTGAATAAATGGTCAAAAAAGGATTATGAAAACGAATTGTTAAAAACTTACTTCCAGTAACGCAATCTCATTTTTATGATGGTTCTCGACGATACGTCGAGCAAAAATGTTAGCAACCTCCGCCCGACGGGCTTTGTTAGCCTTTCTCGCTTGATATCCCATCGAACAGAACAGGTGACGACGAGGGTGGTAGAAGTTCTTCGGAAGTTTGAGCGTCTTGAAATGCACGTCATAACGAATGCTTGACATATTCGCTAGACTTTGCTTCACGAGTCGTCATTTTTTGTCAATTTTTTCACATAGGCTTTCTAAAACACTCTACTGATGTGTAAAATAAAAGAGTTGGCGTAACCCATAGGATAGAGGAGAAAATTTTTTTAAAATTTCAAACCCTTTAAAACTAACTTTCCGGTGACTCCATATTTTTGTCAATTTTTTCACAAAGGCTTTCTGAGACACTCTACCGATGTGTAAAATAAAAAAGTTGGCGTAACCCATAGGAAGGGGGAGAAAATTTTTTCAAGATTTCAACCTCCTTAAAACGAACTTTCCGGTGACTCGATTTTTTTCTTAATTTTTTTTCAGAAGCTTTGTGAAGGAACCTAACAACATGTGAAATAAAAAAGTTGGCGTAACCCATAGGATGGAAGAGAAAATTTTTTCAAGAATTCAAACCCTTTAAAACAAACTTTCCGGTGACTCCATATTTTTGTCAATTTTTTCACAAAGGCTTTCTAAGACACTCTACCGATGTGTAAAATAAAAAAGTTGGCGTAACCCATAGGAAGGGGGAGAAAAAATTTTCAATACTTCAACCCCCTTAAAACGAACTTTCCGGTGACTCGATTTTTTTCTTAATTTTTTTTCAGAAGCTTTGTGAAGGAATCTAACAACATGTGAAATAAAAAAATTGGCGTAACCCATAGGATGGAGGAGAAAAATTTTTCAAGATTCCAAACCCTTTAAAACAAACTTTCCGGTGATTCGATTAAAGTACTAATTTTTTTGTAAAGGCTTTCAAGTGCATACCAACCAGTTGTGAAATAAAAAGGTTAGCGTAACCCTTACGGTTGTTGATAAAAAATTTTCAAGTTTTCTATCGCCTCGGATTGTACTCTCCGGTGCCTCGAGCCCAACGCGGTACGTGGATACCCCTTCTCCGAAGCAGCGACCAAGCGAGTGAGACAGAGACGCCGTCCCCGCCGCGTACGTGCCGCCAAGCGAGACAGCGATACTCTGTCGCGCGGTTCCTTGAGCGATCAGTAAATGAGTGGTTTTTCGTACTTTCCGGTTACTCGATTTTTTCGTCAATTTTTTCACCAATGCTTTCTAGGGCACTTTAACGATGTGTCAAATAAAAAAGTTGGCGTAACTCATTGGAAGGGGGAGAAAATTTTTTCAAGATTTCAAACCCCTTAAAACGAACTTTCCGGTGACTCGATTTTTTTCTTAATTTTTTCCCAAAAGCTTTCTGGAGCAGCCCAACGATATGTAAAATAAAAAAATTGGCGTAACCTATAGGATGAGTGAGAAAACTTTTTCAAGATTTCAAACCATTTAAAACAAACTTTCCGGTGGCTCCATTTTTTTGTCAATTTTTTCACAAAGGCTTTCTAAGACACTCTACCGATGTGTAAAATAAAAAAGTTGGCGTAACCCATAGGAAGGGGGAGAAAAAATTTTCAAAATTTCAACCCCCTTAAAACGAACTTTCCGGTGACTCGATTTTTTTCTTAATTTTTTTCCAGAAGCTCTGTGAAGGAACCTAACAAAATGTGAAATAAAAAAATTGGCGTAACCCATAGGATAGAGGAGAAAAATTTTTCAAAATTTCAAACCCTTTAAAACAAACTTTCCGGTGACTCCATATTTTTGTCAATTTTTTCACAAAGGTATTCTGAGACACTCTACCGATGTGTAAAATAAAAAAGTTGGCGTAACCCATAGGAAGGGGGAGAAAAATTTTTCAAGATTTCAACGCCCTTAAAACGAACTTTCCGGTGACTCGATTTTTTTCTTAATTTTTTTTCAGAAGCTTTGTGAAGGAATCTAACAATATGTGAAATAAAAAAATTGGCGTAACCCATAGGATAGAGGTGAAAAATTTTTCAAGATTTCAAACCCTTTAAAACAAACTTTCCGGTGACTCCATATTTTTGTCAATTTTTTCACAAAGGCTTCCTAAGACACTGTACCGATGTGTAAAATAAAAAAGTTGGCGTAACCCATAGGAAGGGGGAGAAAAATTTTTCAAAATTTCAACTCCCTTAAAACGAACTTTCCGGTGACTCGATTTTTTTCTTAATTTTTTTTCAGAAGCTTTGTGAAGGAACCTAACAACATGTGAAATAAAAAAGTTGGCGTAACCCATAGGATGGAAGAGAAAATTTTTTCAAGATTTCAAACCCTTTAAAACAAACTTTCCGGTGACTCCATATTTTTGTCAATTTTTTCACAAAGCCTCTCTAAGACACTCTACCGATGTGTAAAATAAAAAAGTTGGCGTAACCCATAGGAAGGGGGAGAAAAAAATTTCAATATTTCAACCCCCTTAAAACGAACTTTCCGGTGACCCGATTTTTTTCTTAATTTTTTTTCAGAAGCTTTGTGAAGGAATCTAACAATATGTGAAATAAAAAAATTGGCGTAACCCGTGGGATGGAGGAGAAAAATTTTTCAAGATTCCAAACCCTTTAAATCAAACTTTCCGTTGACTCCATTTTTTTGTCAATTTTTTCACAAAGCCTCTCTAAGACACTCTACCGATGTGTAAAATAAAAAAGTTGGCGTAACCCATAAGAAGGGGGAGAAAAATTTTTCAAGTTTTCAAACCCCTTAAAACAAACTTTCCGGTGACTCGATTTTTTTCTTAATTTTTTCCCAGAAGCTGTCTGAAGCAACCTAACGATATGTGAAATAAAAAAATTGGCGTAACCCATGGAATGGAAGAGAAAATTTTTTCAAGATTTCAAACCCTTTAAAACAAACTTTCCGGTGATTCGATTAAAGTACTAATTTTTTTGTAAAGGCTTTCAAGTGCATACCAACCAGTTGTGAAATAAAAAAGTTAGCGTAACCCTTACGCTAAAAAGTTAGCGTAACCCAACGATATGTAAAATAAAAAAATTGGCGTAACCTATAGGATGAGTGAGAAAACTTTTTCAAGATTTCAAACCATTTAAAACAAACTTTCCGGTGACTCCATTTTTTTGTCAATTTTTTCACAAAGGCTTTCTAAGACACTCTACCAATGTGTAAAATAAAAATGTTGGCGTAACCTATAGGAAGGGGGAGAAAATGTTTTCAAGATTTCAACCCCCTTAAAACGAACTTTCCGGTGACTTGATTTTTTTCTTAATTTTTTTTCAGAAGCTTTGTGAAGGAACCTAACAACATGTGAAATAAAAAAATTGGCGTAACCCATAGGATAGAGGAGAAAATTTTTTCAAGATTTCAAACCCTTTAAAACAAACTTTCCGGTGACTCCATATTTTTGTCAATTTTTTCACAAAGGCTTTCTAAGACACTTTACCGATGTGTAAAATAAAAAAGTTGGCGTAACTCATAGGAAGGGGGAGAAAATTTTTTCAAGATTTCAAACCCCTTAAAACGAACTTTCCGGTGACTCGATTTTTATCTTAATTTTTTTTCAGAATCTTTGTGAAGGAACCTAACAACATGTGAAATAAAAAAATTGGCGTAACCCATAGGATAGAGGTGAAAAATTTTTCAAGATTTCAAACCCTTTAAAACAAACTTTCCGGTGACTCCATATTTTTGTCAATTTTTTCACAAAGGCTTCCTAAGACACTGTACCGATGTGTAAAATAAAAAAGTTGGCGTAACCCATAGGAAGGGGGAGAAAAATTTTTCAAAATTTCAACCCCCTTAAAACGAACTTTCCGGTGACTCGATTTTTTTCTTAATTTTTTTTCAGAAGCTTTGTGAAGGAACCTAACAACATGTGAAATAAAAAAGTTGGCGTAACCCATAGGATGGAAGAGAAAATTTTTTCAAGATTTCAAACCCTTTAAAACAAACTTTCCGGTGACTCCATATTTTTGTCAATTTTTTCACAAAGGCTTTCTAAGACACTCTACCGATGTGTAAAATAAAAAAGTTGGCGTAACCCATAGGAAGGGGGAGAAAAAATTTTCAATATTTCAACCCCCTTAAAACGAACTTTCCGGTGACCCGATTTTTTTCTTAATTTTTTTTCAGAAGCTTTGTGAAGGAATCTAACAATATGTGAAATAAAAAAATTGGCGTAACCCGTGGGATGGAGGAGAAAAATTTTTCAAGATTCCAAACCCTTTAAATCAAACTTTCCGTTGACTCCATTTTTTTGTCAATTTTTTCACAAAGCCTCTCTAAGACACTCTACCGATGTGTAAAATAAAAAAGTTGGCGTAACCCATAAGAAGGGGGAGAAAAATTTTTCAAGTTTTCAAACCCCTTAAAACAAACTTTCCGGTGACTCGATTTTTTTCTTAATTTTTTCCCAGAAGCTGTCTGAAGCAACCTAACGATATGTGAAATAAAAAAATTGGCGTAACCCATGGAATGGAAGAGAAAATTTTTTCAAGATTTCAAACCCTTTAAAACAAACTTTCCGGTGATTCGATTAAAGTACTAATTTTTTTGTAAAGGCTTTCAAGTGCATACCAACCAGTTGTGAAATAAAAAAGTCAGCGTAACCCTTACGGTTGTTGATAACAAATTTTCAAGTTTTCGATCGCCTCGGATTGTACTCTCCGGTGCCTCGAGCCCAACGCGGTACGTGGATACCCCTTCTCCGAAGCAGCGACCAAGCGAGTGAGACAGAGACGCCGTCCCGTCCGCGTACGTGCCGCCAAGCGAGACAGCGATACTCTGTCGCGCGGTTCCTTGAGCGATCAGTAAATGAGTGGTTTTTCGTACTTTCCGGTGACTCGATTTTTTCGTCAATTTTTTCACCAATGCTTTCTAGGGCACTTTAACGATGTGTCAAATAAAAAAGTTGGCGTAACTCATAGGAAGGGGGAGAAAATTTTTTCAAGATTTCAAACCCCTTAAAACGAACTTTCCGGTGACACGATTTTTTTCTTAATTTTTTCCCAAAAGCTTTCTGGAGCAGCCCAACGATATGTAAAATAAAAATTTGGCGTAACCTATAGGATGAGTGAGAAAACTTTTTCAAGATTTCAAACCATTTAAAACAAACTTTCCGGTGACTCGATTTTTTTCTTAATTTTTTTTCAGAAGCTCTGTGAAGGAACCTAACAACATGTGAAATAAAAAAATTGGCGTAACCCATAGGATAGAGGAGAAAAATTTTTCAAGATTTCAAACCCTTTAAAACAAACTTTCCGGTGACTCCATATTTTTGTCAATTTTTTCACAAAGGCTTTCTGAGACACTCTACTGATGTGTAAAATAAAAAATTTGGCGTAACCCATAGGAAGGGGGAGAAAAATTTTTCAAGATTTCAACCCCCTTAAATCGAACTTTCCGGTGACTCGATTTTTTTCTTAATTTTTTTTCAGAAGCTTTGTGAAGGAACCTAACAACATGTGAAATAAAAAAGTTGGCGTAACCCATAGGATGGAAGAGAAAATTTTTTCAAGATTTCAAACCCTTTAAAACAAACTTTCCGGTGACTCCATATTTTTGTTAATTTTTTCACAAAGGCTTTCTAAGACACTCTACCGATGTGTAAAATAAAAAAGTTGGCGTAACCCATAGGAAGGGGGACAAAAAATTTTCAATATTTCAACCCCCTTAAAACGAACTTTCCGGTGACTCGATTTTTTTCTTAATTTTTTTTCAGAAGCTTTGTCAAGGAATCTAACAACATGTGAAATAAAAAAATTGGCGTAACCCATAGGATGGAGGAGAAAAATTTGTCAATATTCCAAACCCTTTAAAGCAAACTTTCCGTTGACTCCATTTGTTTGTCAATTTTTTCACAAAGCCTCTCGAAGACACTCTACCGATGTGTAAAATAAAAAAGTTGGCGTAACCCATAAAAAGGGGGAGAAAAATTTTTCAAGTTTTCAAACCCCTTAAAACAAACTTTCCGGTGACTCGATTTTTTTCTTAATTTTTTCCCAGAAGCTGTCTGAAGCAACCCAACGATATGTGAAATAAAAAAATTGGCGTAACCCACAGAATGGAAGAGAAAATTTTTTCAAGATTTCAAACCCTTTAAAACAAACTTTCCGGTGATTCGATTAAAGTACTAATTTTTTTGTGAAGGCTTTCAAGTGCATACCAACCAGTTGTGAAATAAAAAGGTTAGCGTAACCCTTACGGTTGTTGATAAAAAATTTTCAAGTTTTCGATCGCCTCGGATTGTACTCTCCGGTGCCTCGAGCCCAACGCGGTACGTGGATACCCCTTCTCCGAAGCAGCGACCAAGCGAGTGAGACAGAGACGCCGTCCCCGCCGCGTACGTGCCGCCAAGCGAGACAGCGATACTCTGTCGCGCGGTTCCTTGAGCGATCAGTAAATGAGTGGTTTTTCGTACTTTCCGGTGACTCGATTTTTTCGTCAATTTTTTCACCAATACTTTCTAGGGCACTTTAACGATATGTCAAATAAAAAAGTTGGCGTAACTCATAGGAAGGGGGAGAAAATTTTTTCAAGATTTCAAACCCCTTAAAACGAACTTTCCGGTGACTCGATTTTTTTCTTAATTTTTTCCCAAAAGCTTTCTGGAGCAGCCCAACGATATGTAAAATAAAAAAATTGGCGTAACCTATAGGATGAGTGAGAAAACTTTTTCAAGATTTCAAACCATTTAAAACAAACTTTCCGTTGACTCCATTTTTTTGTCAATTTTTTCACAAAGGCTCTCTAAGACACTCTACCGATGTGTAAAATAAAAAAGTTGGCGTAACCCATAGGAAGGGGGAGAACATTTTTTCAAGATTTCAACCCCCTTAAAACGAACTTTCCGATGACTCGATTTTTTTCTTAATTTTTTTTCAGAAGCTTTGTGAAGGAACCTAACAACATGTGAAATAAAAAAATCGGCGTAACCCATAGGATAGAGGTGAAAAATGTTTCAAGATTTCAAACCCTTTAAAACAAACTTTCCGGTGACTCCATATTTTTGTCAATTTTTTCACAAAGGCTTCCTAAGACACTGTACCGATGTGTAAAATAAAAAAGTTGGCGTAACCCATAGGAAGGGGGAGAAAAATTTTTCAAAATTTCAACCCCCTTAAAACGAACTTTCCGGTGACTCGATTTTTTTCTTAATTTTTTTTCAGAAGCTTTGTGAAGGAACCTAACAACATGTGAAATAAAAAAGTTGGCGTAACCCATAGGATGGAAGAGAAAATTTTTTCAAGATTTCAAACCCTTTAAAACAAACTTTCCGGTGACTCCATATTTTTGTCAATTTTTTCACAAAGGCTTTCTAAGACACTCTACCGATGTGTAAAATAAAAAAGTTGGCGTAACCCATAGGAAGGGGGAGAAAAAATTTTCAATATTTCAACCCCCTTAAAACGAACTTTCCGGTGACCCGATTTTTTTCTTAATTTTTTTTCAGAAGCTTTGTGAAGGAATCTAACAATATGTGAAATAAAAAAATTGGCGTAACCCGTGGGATGGAGGAGAAAAATTTTTCAAGATTCCAAACCCTTTAAATCAAACTTTCCGTTGACTCCATTTTTTTGTCAATTTTTTCACAAAGCCTCTCTAAGACACTCTACCGATGTGTAAAATAAAAAAGTTGGCGTAACCCATAAGAAGGGGGAGAAAAATTTTTCAAGTTTTCAAACCCCTTAAAACAAACTTTCCGGTGACTCGATTTTTTTCTTAATTTTTTCCCAGAAGCTGTCTGAAGCAACCTAACGATATGTGAAATAAAAAAATTGGCGTAACCCATGGAATGGAAGAGAAAATTTTTTCAAGATTTCAAACCCTTTAAAACAAACTTTCCGGTGATTCGATTAAAGTACTAATTTTTTTGTAAAGGCTTTCAAGTGCATACCAACCAGTTGTGAAATAAAAAAGTCAGCGTAACCCTTACGGTTGTTGATAACAAATTTTCAAGTTTTCGATCGCCTCGGATTGTACTCTCCGGTGCCTCGAGCCCAACGCGGTACGTGGATACCCCTTCTCCGAAGCAGCGACCAAGCGAGTGAGACAGAGACGCCGTCCCGTCCGCGTACGTGCCGCCAAGCGAGACAGCGATACTCTGTCGCGCGGTTCCTTGAGCGATCAGTAAATGAGTGGTTTTTCGTACTTTCCGGTGACTCGATTTTTTCGTCAATTTTTTCACCAATGCTTTCTAGGGCACTTTAACGATGTGTCAAATAAAAAAGTTGGCGTAACTCATAGGAAGGGGGAGAAAATTTTTTCAAGATTTCAAACCCCTTAAAACGAACTTTCCGGTGACACGATTTTTTTCTTAATTTTTTCCCAAAAGCTTTCTGGAGCAGCCCAACGATATGTAAAATAAAAAAATTGGCGTAACCTATAGGATGAGTGAGAAAACTTTTTCAAGATTTCAAACCATTTAAAACAAACTTTCCGGTGACTCGATTTTTTTCTTAATTTTTTTTCAGAAGCTCTGTGAAGGAACCTAACAACATGTGAAATAAAAAAATTGGCGTAACCCATAGGATAGAGGAGAAAAATTTTTCAAGATTTCAAACCCTTTAAAACAAACTTTCCGGTGACTCCATATTTTTGTCAATTTTTTCACAAAGGCTTTCTGAGACACTCTACTGATGTGTAAAATAAAAAATTTGGCGTAACCCATAGGAAGGGGGAGAAAAATTTTTCAAGATTTCAACCCCCTTAAATCGAACTTTCCGGTGACTCGATTTTTTTCTTAATTTTTTTTCAGAAGCTTTGTGACGGAACCTAACAACATGTGAAATAAAAAAGTTGGCGTAACCCATAGGATGGAAGAGAAAATTTTTTCAAGATTTCAAACCCTTTAAAACAAACTTTCCGGTGACTCCATATTTTTGTTAATTTTTTCACAAAGGCTTTCTAAGACACTCTACGGATGTGTAAAATAAAAAAGTTGGCGTAACCCATAGGAAGGGGGACAAAAAATTTTCAATATTTCAACCCCCTTAAAACGAACTTTCCGGTGACTCGATTTTTTTCTTAATTTTTTTTCAGAAGCTTTGTCAAGGAATCTAACAACATGTGAAATAAAAAAATTGGCGTAACCCATAGGATGGAGGAGAAAAATTTGTCAATATTCCAAACCCTTTAAAGCAAACTTTCCGTTGACTCCATTTGTTTGTCAATTTTTTCACAAAGCCTCTCGAAGACACTCTACCGATGTGTAAAATAAAAAAGTTGGCGTAACCCATAAAAACGGGGAGAAAAATTTTTCAAGTTTTCAAACCCCTTAAAACAAACTTTCCGGTGACTCGATTTCTTTCTTAATTTTTTCCCAGAAGCTGTCTGAAGCAACCCAACGATATGTGAAATAAAAAAATTGGCGTAACCCATAGAATGGAAGAGAAAATTTTTTCAAGATTTCAAACCCTTTAAAACAAACTTTCCGGTGATTCGATTAAAGTACTAATTTTTTTGTGAAGGCTTTCAAGTGCATACCAACCAGTTGTGAAATAAAAAAGTTAGCGTAACCCTTACGGTTGTTGATAAAAAATTTTCAATTTTTCGATCGCCTCGGATTGTACTCTCCGGTGCCTCGAGCCCAACGCGGTACGTGGATACCCCTTCTCCGAAGCAGCGACCAAGCGAGTGAGACAGAGACGCCGTCCCCGCCGCGTACGTACCGCCAAGCGAGACAGCGATACTCTGTCGCGCGGTTCCTTGAGCGATCAGTAAATGAGTGGTTTTTCGTACTTTCCGGTGACTCGATTTTTTCGTCAATTTTTTCACCAATGCTTTCTAGGGCACTTTAACGATATGTCAAATAAAAAAGTTGGCGTAACTCATAGGAAGGGGGAGAAAATTTTTTCAAGATTTCAAACCCCTTAAAACGAACTTTCCGGTGACTCGATTTTTTTCTTAATTTTTTTTCAGAAGCTTTGTGAAGGAACCTAACAACATGTGAAATAAAAAAATTGGCGTAACCCATAGGATAGAGGTGAAAAATTTTTCAAAATTTCAAACCCTTTAAAACAAACTTTCCGGTGACTCCATATTTTTGTCAATTTTTTCACAAAGGCTTCCTAAGACACTCTACCGATGTGTAAAATAAAAAAGTTGGCGTAACCCATAGGAAGGGGGAGAAAAATTTTTCAAAATTTCAACCCCCTTAAAACGAACTTTCCGGTGACTCGATTTTTTTCTTAATTTTTTTTCAGAAGCTTTGTGAAGGAACCTAACAACATGTGAAATAAAAAAGTTGGCGTAACCCATAGGATGGAAGAGAAAATTTTTTCAAGATTTCAAACCCTTTAAAACAAACTTTCCGGTGACTCCATATTTTTCTCAATTTTTTCACAAAGGCTTTCTGAGACACTCTACCGATGTGTAAAATAAAAAAGTTGGCGTAACCCATAGGAAGGGGGAGAAAAATTTTTCAAGATTTCAACCCCCTTAAAACGAACTTTCCGGTGACTCGATTTTTTTCTTAATTTTTTTTCAGAAGCTTTGTGAAGGAACCTAACAACATGTGAAATAAAAAAGTTGGCGTAACCCATAGGATGGAAGAGAAAATTTTTTCAAGATTTCAAACCCTTTAAAACAAACTTTCCGGTGACTCCATATTTGTGTCAATTTTTTCACAAAGGCTTTCTGAGACACTCTACCGATGTGTAAAATAAAAAAGTTGGCGTAACCCATAGGAAGGGGGAGAAAAATTTTTCAAATTTTCAAACCCCTTAAAACAAACTTTCCGGTGACTCGATTTTTTTCTTAATTTTTTTCCAGAAGCTGTCTTAAGCAGCCTAACGATATGTGAAATAAAAAAGTTGGCGTAACCCATAGAATGTGTAGGAAAATTTCTTCAATAATTGAACTCCCTTAAATAACTATTTCCGGTCGGTGAAGGTCCGCGAAACTTTGTGTACCTCATTTTTATGATCAATCGAACTGATCTATGAAATAAAAAAGTTGGCGTGGCAACTTCGAAAAATTTTCGATTTCGTTGTTTTCCAACGATGGAAACTTCAACATCATACAATCCATTCTTCCGGACGTAAACTCTATAGAATCATATTTTATATCTATCAGTCTCGTGGTTGGTAAATATTTTGCTGCACACTTTTCTCCTACATATCGACAGCGTATGAGTGCTACCATTAAGAATGGGGTAATTGTTTACATAAAGGACCTCACAAAATGTTTGATCATGGAAGATGTCATAGAGGACATGATTTTACACGACTCTGACCTTGAATTGGACCGCGCTAGTCCATACACACACACAGACACACTTATATTTTATTCAATATTCACTATTTCTATCATTACTTCATTCATAATGCACCACAAACACACACGCATACACAAACTGTAGCTCTTTTGTTTCGATTTCATTTCTAGTCTACCTGATACAATAATATACATCGCACTGTACGTTTTTTTTGTTTACATTTTGTCATAGTGTGTCGAATTCGCTAAACATCATCAAAATTAAGTAACTTTCGAATCAGTTCGCTTCACGCGATCGTCTTGTACATTTCAAAACGAAACTTTATCAATTCCTGTACGCAAGCACGCACGCGCGCACGAACACATTGATTAAAAAAATTAAATAACTTGCTTATTTTTTGCACACACATGCGCGCGCGCGCACGCGCGCACACACACGCGCACACGCACACGCGCGCGCGCGCACACACACACACACACATTGGTTAAAAAAATTAAATAACTTGCTTATTTTTTGCGAGCGCGCTTTCAAAATTTGTGTGCATGCTTCATACCACGTTCTTAACAATATATCAAAAAATCAAGACCTTTTAAGGTGGAGCCCTTTATCTACACGATTATCAAGAATTATTTGGATCTTTTTGTTTCAGACAATTACAGCGCGAGGGAGAACTCTAGCCGTGCGGAACCTTTTTGAGCGACTTCCTCTGAACATCGATGTACACGACTGGCCATTTGCATAAAAAATATATATATATATTGTGACGTGGTAAATTTGTCCACGTCATTAAAAGTAAAACATTGGCACGGCACGGGAGGAAACGTCGGGTAGCGACGAAGAATTCCTCTCGAGAAAATGATTGTTGGTCAAATGCGAGAGTATTTCCCGATATTAATTTTATTTTCGATTATTTTATTTTACACGAGCGAGCGACGGTCACGAGACATCGAGAGAAAGAGCGAGGAAAAACATCGAGAATATTCTGGTCATTGGTATCGTCGTATCGTCTGTGTGGGAAGGCATAGGCCGTGTCAAGGTCGTCTCTTATTGTCGTCGGTGGATCGCGAAAATCAAATCGAGAGTGGTCGCTAGCTCGAAGCCCTCACCCGGAGCTGTCTAATCTCAAGAGGTGCGTCTAACAGCATCGGGAGTCTTCGGAAAATCTCGGCTGGCAAGGGTCAACGTTCGCCAGCGTAGCGCTCAACCAAAATTCGAATTTGCGAGTTGGAAGAGAGACGAAAAATCGAGAAGATTCTACATTTCCGCGAGTAGGCAAAGGGTGGGGGGCTAGGACCCAAAACTATAAAATCGCGTTTCCATAATTTATCAAGGGCTTTCGTTTTGGACAGCAACGAGACCTGACGTTTCTTGTCGAGCCATAGCTAACCCCGTTCAAGAATACGACATCACCGGAATTATCGAGTCGAAAATCTGTGGTCCTTTTCCAGATTTCGCATCTCTGAAACTGTAGCGGTGAGCCGTCGTCTCGCTTTCATTTTTGTGTATTTTTGTGTCGAAAAAGAGCTCTATTTGATTGGAATTAATGTGACGAATTATCGAATTAAAGAGCGATATTGATTCGGGGTACGTTCGTGTTTGAAAGGAAATTCCGTTAACGTTCAGTCGCGGTATAAAATCTGCCGTATTTTTCCGTTGTTTAATATTTCGAATTGCCGAGAGGAATTCTGTCTTTTCGTTAAGCGAGAGTCATTATATTAAGAATTTTCTAATTCTCGAATATTATCGTGAGTCAATATTTTTGAGAAAAATAAATTCGTGGAGCGTGGCTTCCCGAATTTTCAATGTAAAATTGTGTAGTTGACTGACGATAATTTCGAACATTGTATATGGTATTTATAAGACGGTTAACAAAGAATTATATTATGAATATTCCTATTATCAATTTTATTATTAATTAACGTGTAAAAACCACTATTTTTCCGGAAATAATTTGACATCTAACCATCCTAATTTTCTAACACTGTTTTATTTAATAAATTAAATTTTGTGATTCCGGATTGGTTATCGCATTTAATGTGAATTATTTTGTACAACGTCTTGACCTCGCCCCTCTACCACCTTGGTTTGAATTTACAGCTACGCCCGGGACACCCTAAAAATCTTGTTCTCGATAAAGTCAAATAAAATTTGTTTAAGAAATATCTTAGACTGGCGTCCAGAGTTTATCGAGAGTGAGGCATTTTGTTCGGCTTACGGGAAAAGTCGTTACAATATATATATATATTTATGCGTACTTAAGATATCAAATAAAAAGCACACAAAGTTACAAGTTTCCATGTATATTCTTTCCATGAAAAAAAGAAATCACAAGAAGCCCTTAATTGTTGATCTCTTAAATGGTGTTCCCCCCTTAATGCGGACAATACCCTAAAAGCAGGTTATGCTTGTAATATACAGAATGGTCCTCAAATAGGAGATCATGGATGTGATATCATCTGTGATGCAAGTAAGGCAATTAGTGTATATTTTTCGAAAGAAAAGCTCGAAAGCAGCAATACGGGCGTCAGTAAGTTTTACATGTTGCAAATGACAGCTGTTTGCGCGAAAAAATTAAAGAATGGACGATTAAGTTAAATAAAAAAGATTTATTGCAAAAAATTGCAACTAATAGTAGCACTTTGGGGATCATTTACTATATTCTATGTAAAATCGCATGCGCAAATGATTTCAAGAAATTATTTTCTGATAATCAACAATCGACCTCTTGGCATTTAGTACGACAGCTACATAATAAAGTATATGCTGAAAATATGTGATTTCATGAACGACAACATAATTGTTAAAAAGATTGTTAGTCCCTGTCAACACTTTGTGACATGTATAATATCGATTTGAAGTGCCTTCGAATGAAGAATTGGAGTCTAACCTTTCAACAACAATACAACATTTTGAAGATAAAATCGAAAAAACATACAAAAAATATATAAAAATAGCATTGCTAAATCGAAAAAAACTTTCATGCATAAAGACAGTGTTTATATCAAGGATAGTGACATCTTAATCCTTGAAGAAGACGATATGATCGACAGAATACTGTTACAAAAAAAAAATGTTGTCAATCGATAAACGAAGGTAATTACGTGATACTGCGACAAAAGTCTTAATTCATGGTGAGTGCTCAACCCCACAGCCATTAAAAAGATTTTTTGACATGTTAATTGAAGGCATTGATGGCCGCCGAAGGAAAGGAGAAATCTGCATAAGAATGAGCGATTCTATGTCTTCTGATGCAATATTCAGCGTAAGGAACCGAATAATAAAATCTTCAAAGCAAATAACACTTGGCACAGCGATGAAAAGCCTGCTCGTAAGAGCAGCAGGAAGGCGATTAATAAAATAGACTCGGCCATTGCTGCAGCTATAATGTGCTGGAGGAGACCAAAACCGAGGCGACATTATCACCACTTTAACGATCCCAAATTAGTCCTCCTGATATCAAATGTTTTCTATTGCACAGTACTGGTGTCGCCTTTGATGATTTTAATAAGTATATGGATATACATACTGGATGGATTTTCATTCTGCATGTTATAAAAGATATACCCAACACATTTGGTAATATGTGTAGAAAAAAGTTCTCAGTATGATTACAAGATTTCAAGCGTCGAGAATAGACATACAGGGTATCCCATGGGAATGTGTGAAAACCCAACGAATGATCCCCACTCTTTCGACCCTCTCAGGGGCCCTACGTTTTACAAGTATATACCTGAGGTTTGTCAGTTGATTCGAAAGCAGACAGTGCTGCCGTGCGGACGTATGTTCTATATCTCAAAACCCGACGACCAGGAAACTTGAGCTGCGCTTCTCTACGTTTAATTTTCTATTGAATAGCTTTTCCTAAAAGTGCTTATTCAACTTAATAAATAATACGCAAATAAATAGTCTCGATTTAAAATATAATTCAAAGTGTTCCTTCAACGAAGAGTTTCTCCATCTTCATCTATAAAGAAATCTTTTCCTACTCCGAACCGGGTGAGCTCGTTCCTGTCGCTTTTATTTAATAATTCTCTCGATATAACTAATTAAAAATAAATATATTTTCGGTAGAAGGACATAATTAAGTCCTGTTCATCTGATTCTCTCCATTATTTCTATCTTTCTTCCGCATGGTTTCTTGGATTGGATATTATACTGTCCTCGGATTATATTATACTTACACATTTACACGCATACATTTTACATGCCTGTTTAGCTTAAAGACTGCCAATCTGCCCGTGTTTGCTTGCTTATGCAGGGATTTCGATATAATAATAAAAATAAAATAAAATAAAAAACTCAGAGCTGAGAGTGCCTCTGGGCCATACCTTTTTTGTATATTGAATAAAATAAAACATTTTTCTCTCGATTCATGATATATCAGAATTCAAAATTATAAAATTATATTCAAATTCAAATTCATAGGCTATACAGCATACATATCCGTCGTGTAAACAAGATCATAAATCTTATTATCGAGTCTAATCCTCGCTCAAGGATTCATCACTCTCTTGTTCCAAAACACATTTATTCAATTGGTTCTTCTATTATCGAAACACTCGCCCATGATAACCAAAGAATAAATTCTGCCTACGTAAAATCTGTACTAGTCATTTTTCAAATTCTGCCTGTATATAAATATTTAAGAATAATAAATAGGTGATCCTAAGCTACTATCTAAGAATTCCATCTTATTGTACATAATCATTTAAGGCTTTCTCGTTCACTATTAGCCTAGCTTATAACTTTAGTTATTTATTTATTTATTTATTCCTTAGTTTTTAATCATTTATATACATCTGGTATTTAATTTTTTATATTTAAATAGCTAATTAATTGATTGGATAAAGACAATAAAAGCCCTTATCCCTAACTTGTTCTAAAGTACAAGTTGACTATTAACTATAATGGCTTCCCCGCCGCGAAAGAATAAAAGACCCAGAGAAAAATCATCATCTCCTGGAACTCCCAACGAGAATTCCTATTCCCCTGATAAATCTCCTTCTCTCAACTCCCAAAGACATCCATCCAAATCGAGCGCTCGGAATACCTGTATTCCTCCTCATATTTTGAGACAAATGGGCAACCGCTACTCTACGAAATCGTCAGGTCCATTTATAATCCATATTATAGACACAGTAATAGGAAATCATCTGGGTAATCTACACCCGATGACTTTAGGCAAAGAATTATCTAATCTAAATGATGATCTTGTGGAAATAAAATCCTCGGGCAACGATAGGGTCATCCTAAAAATGAACAACTCTAAGGCTGCAAATAACCTAGTTGACGCTATGATACAAAATATAAACCCCAACTGGATAGCCTTTATTCCGGACCATCGGGTCTCTACCCCTGGCCTGATTAGAGGCGTTGACCCAGATCTGTCTGTACAAGAAATCCGGGAAGGGTTGAGGGTCTTCCCTCCTGAAATCAAAGTATCTCATATTGAGAAACTTACTAAAAATGCTAGTGTAGTGGAAGCTCAGTCTTCTCCGAAGGATCGAATATCACGAATCCTTACTAATGCAATAAAAATATTTTTTGAAGGTGCCATCCTTCCAAAATCTGTCTCTATTTGGTACACCAAACGAGACGTTAACCCCTTTATCCCGTCCGCTAAGATTTGCTTTAATTGCTTCATTTTTGGCCATGTCAAGGACCAGTGCCGCAATAGATCTGAACGTTGCACTAAGTGCTCCGGGAACCACTCTTTAACCGAATGTAATGAAAAAAAAAATTTCTGTCGGAATTGCTTAGGTGATCATTCTCCCCTAAATAAACAGTGCCCTGCCTTTTTATTTTACAAAAAGGCTAATGATTACAAATTTCGAAACAACGTTTCCCTCAAAGAAGCCAAACGTGTACTCAAAGAGACAGCAACGGCCAGCCCTAATTTCCATCCAATGGAATATAATCGGGAATTTCCAAATTTAAGACGTAGTAACTGTGAACTAAGAAGTACTCATGATTCCGCCTCCCTCCCGACTTTACGTCCGCGTCCACAAAATATTCCTTCATTTGATAAGATCTCAGAGGCTCAAGATTCAACCTCCTCTCCTAGGAAAAATTTCCATCCATGCTGCCATTCCGATGGCGGAGAGGTATATATTTACTCCTCCCCATCGGACTTATCAAAAACAAAACCAAAACGGTTGGCTCCTCAAAAACCTTCAACTCCTTTTCCTCAACGAAATAACGCTGATTTAGAAATGCAACTTCATAATTTAATAGAGGCCCAACAATTCGATGCCTCTTCCAACCTTGAAGCTGGCGACCTCTTTACAGATGACGCCTCTATCTCAAGTAAATCTGATTCAAATACACAAATAATAAACATTCAAGGAATTGTCCGAGAATCAATCTCCAGACTCATGCAAACTTACAATAAACTTCTTATTTCTACTATCCAAAATAGTCATCCGAACGAAATTATAGACGCCATAATTGCTTCGGGGGAGCAATTCATCAACTCACTTCAACTATATGGTAAAAAAAAACAATCCATTTACCTTGGGCCAATGGAACTGTAGAAGTATCCTTCCGAAGATTAACGATTTATATAACTTTCTCCCTAATTTTGACATCCTATCCTTACAAGAAACCTGGTTACAAGACAAAAAACATCTATCCATACCGAACTACAACATTATAAGGAAAGACAGACAAAACGCTATCGAAGGGGGAGTATTAATATTTTTAAGAAACAACATTCCATTCCATCAACTTCATATCCACACATTGAACGATAAATTTGAGTACATTTTCATATCTTTTTGGCTAGGGCAAAAGAAATTCCACCTACTCAACATTTATAACCCTCCGAATAATTACGTTCCTTGTGAACAATGATCTAATCTTTTCAATCAATTGATAGATCCATTTCCGAATCTTATCATATATGGAGACTTTAATGCCCAACATCAGCTTTGGGGTAGTCACCTTTGGAATCACTCGGGCCGATCTCTCGCTGAAGCTCTGGAAAAAGTGAACTTAACAATTATCAATGATGGTTCATCTACTAGAATCCACCTCGATCCCTTAATAAAAAGTGTCCCTGATCTAACTCTGGTATCTCCAAGCTTATTGACTAATATTAACTGGTCTACAACTCCCGACGCCATGGGAAGTGACCATACTCCAATAAAACTAGTTCTAACTTATCCATCCTTATCCAGACTTCCAGCCCGTCCAAGATTTAATTTCAACAAAATAGATTGGTCCAGATTCCGTTCGTTAATGGAAGAAACTGATATCGCTCCTATTGCAGATTCTCCCCCTAACCCTACAGCTCAATATGACTGTTTAATCCGTGATATAAAAAAGAATTTAATAAGGTCAGGTGCAAAACCTCCATCCGATAAAGAAAACTATAGAGCCCCTCCTTCGACTCCCTGGTGGTCTTCTATCTGCTCTTCTGCTGTTAACCACAGGAGACTATGCCAAAAAATATCTATCTTCTCCTTCCGACTCACCTTATAATGAATATATTGAAGCCTGCACTAATACTAACAAGATTTTAAAAAAGGAAAAAACAAATAGCTTTAAAAAGTTCTGTTCCACTCTCAATCCCCAAATGGATATTAACAAAACATGGTCCTTAATTAAATCATTTAAACGGAGATACAACTCTGAACCCTCTTCTTTGGGATTCTCAAAAAAAAACCCGAACATTCTAGAAGCTATAAACAGGATGTCTGCTCCTCCTCCCCCTTTTCACATGCCTTATTACTCAACCAATTCATGCTCCGTCCAATATCCGGAATTATCAAAAGAAATTTCACTAAACGAATTTGAAACTACATTATTAAAGATAAACAAAAAAGCATCTCCAGGAATGGATCTTATCACGAATGAAATTCTCATTAACCTTCCACTCAAGATAAAAAAAAAATAGCAAAAATCCCCTCCCGGGAAAAAAAACCTGGACAAGTACATTGGTGGTCCTTCGTTTCCCTATGATATCACAAAAAGTCCAAAACCCCACTTAATTTTTTTTGTTTAATGTTTACTAATTTTATTCATATCCCGGAGGGAAACCAACCATATAGATCACGAAATATCCAGCCAAAAAACCAGACTTCACAATAAATGTTACTTTGAATTTATTTCCACAGAACAAAACAAGAATCAAAACATTAAAAAATCAGCATTATCAAGATGAGAAAAATGCCACTTTTAATTGGTGTGTAAGAAGTATCAAAAGTCTAAAAAAAAATGAAAAAAGATCGACATGTAAGTTACGTGCAGCAGTAAAATTTTTGATATCGGTACTAGGACAAGTATTTCTTTGGTGACTGAGAAGATATCAATATGGACGTACCGGCAACGTAGGGCATGCAGTTGGTGCATTGCTTCTAGGATCTCCTAAGTCGAGTAGCTACTTTTGTTTTGGCTATGGCGCGACCAATGTTGCCAAATAGTATTTACTTATATGACCTAATGAAACAACATTACCTACGCCGTGGCTAAAACAACGAAAAACATTCAGAAACCAGTCGAAAACTCGACACACAAACGCAGGAACAGGAAGTTTCGCATAAGATCCCGTACTTTTGTAATGTTAAAAAAAGGCTTTAATTTATGTTCGTACATGATAGCACAGTTTTGTTTAATTGGTAATAATTTGATGAACGTTCACCACCGTACGTTGAGCGTATACGCACAGAGTACTTGTCCGGTCCATAACTTTTTATTTGATTTTTACTTGAATGAGCAATTTTAATAAAACGTTATGGGCCGGACAAGTACTCTGTGCGTATACGCTCAACGTACGGTGGTGAACGTTCATCAAATTATTACCAATCAAACAAAACTGTGCTATCATGTACGAACATAAATTAAAGCCTTTTTTTAACATTACAAAAGTACGGGATCTTATGCGAAACTTCCTGTTCCTGCGTTTGTGTGTCGAGTTTTCGACTGGTTTCTGAATGTTTTTCGTTGTTTTAGCCACGGCGCAGGTAATGTTGTTTCATTAGGTCATATAAGTAAATACTATTTGGCAACATTGGTCGCGCTATAGCCAAAACAAAAGTAGCTACTCGACTTAGGAGATCCTAGAAGCAATGCACCAACTGCATGCCCTACGTTGCCGGTACGTCCATATTGATATCTTCTCAGTCACCAAAGAAATACTTGTCCTAGTACCGATATCAAAAATTTTACTGCTGCACGTAACTTACATGTCGATCTTTTTTCATTTTTTTTTAGACTTTTGATACTTCTTACACACCAATTAAAAGTGGCATTTTTCTCATCTTGATAATGCTGATTTTTTAATGTTTTGATTCTTGTTTTGTTCTGTGGAAATAAATTCAAAGTAACATTTATTGTGAAGTCTGGTTTTTTGGCTGGATATTTCGTGATCTATATGGTTGGTTTCCCTCCGGGATATGAATAAAATTAGTAAACATTAAACAAAAAAAATTAAGTGGGGTTTTGGACTTTTTGTGATATCATAGGGAAACGAAGGACCACCAATGTACTTGTCCAGGTTTTTTTTCCCGGGAGGGGATTTTTGCTATTTGATATCACTTCTTTTTTCTATAGTATTTTCATATTTCGTTTTGTATAAACTCCAATAGAGCCTGTATATAACAAAAAAAAACTTACAACGTGTCTGCATCATTACATGATCGATTTATTTCGATGTCAGGAATCAGCATTGCTCACACTACTAATTCGACATAAGAGAATGAGACAGATTTTCTACCATAAATTCCTTGTTATTGAGATTGTTTAAATATAGGAGCGTTTCGTTCCTGTGATAAGAAAAAAAGTTATAATGTTTTCAAAAGAGTTAACTACAGACTCGAAGTATTTTCGAGATGTTAGTAATTCGTTGATAGGTTATTATTCGATTATAGCTTGGCAGGAAGGTGTTATAGAAGAGACGTCAAGTACCAATTTTTCCCCGAGGCGAAAATTCAAAAAATTAAATACTTTATCATTAGCTTTCAAGTTGTGTATTAGAATAAGGCATTCAGGGGCGAAAAGGCAGCGAGGATATTAGCAATTTCGGTCTAAGCTATAAATAGATAATTATATTTAACTTTACTGTCAGGAGCCTCAGAATTATTATTCTTTCAAAGATGAAATGACGGAAGAATATGATGCATCATCCTTGATCTACAAATTGTTTTATAAAACATAGAAAAAAATTAGATTGAAAAAGAATTCGGCCGAAGTACTTGACGAATGTTTTTTCACTTAATTTACATAATGTATCGGTCATGGTGACAACCTCGCCAAGTACTTCGGCCGAAATTCTTTTTCATCTAATTTTTTTTCGTTTGCAATCTTTTTTTGCTTCGGACCCTTATTGATACAGAGTTTTTATTTTCATTCTGGTTGGTAAAACAACTGCATTTTCGAACATGATTCTTTTCTCTATCAATATTCAACATTATTTGAAGATTTTATCACACGATAAAGCCTCCCGTACTTGGCCACATCTATTTTAGTATAGCTCAATTTATTTTATAACTTTTTGCGAAACCCAACCTTAGCTTTTCGTGAGGATTAACTCATTTTGTTTTGTGTGATTTGAATTTATTTGATACATTTTTTGAGAGTAGTCACTTTTCTTACTTTTTGATAGGATTTGATTTTCTTAGGGATTTTTGCGAGAACAGGTTTTTGCAGTGTATGTATATTCGTGGAAAAATATGGGAACGGCGGTCAACAAATGTACTTGTCCAGGTTTTTTCCGCGAGGGGGTTTTTATGCGTGATATGATGCGTTTTTTCTCTTTCTTTTCAAACATCTCGCTTTATATAGATTAGAAAAAGGTTATATTGGGAAATTATCGCCTTTTCATTTCCAAACCCTGACCCCTTCTACTTCGAGTCAGGTTTTTTCCCCATGAAATAAAGGGGCCCGTGTTTTGGAATTTTCAATTTGGCATTTTTTTTATTCTCGAGCCAGTTAAATTTTTTTGACATTTCGATTTACCTTTCTGGAATCAGGCTAAAATAAGTCGGGAACTGGGAGTCTGATACAAAAATTTACAAAGCTTTTGAGGGCAAGATTAGAAGAGTCAGAACTTTTCCATAGAATTTGTAGCTATTTGAATTTGTGTTTATCAAATAAACATATTAAAAAGCAGTATCTCCTTGTTATATTTGTAGATTTGTGGTAAAAAATATTACGCTTATTTCAGCTTGTTGATAAAAATGGGGCGATTTTTTTCGAAATTTTTCATTTTTGATTAATGATAAAATAAAAAACCAGTTTCACGTATGTTTAGAGAAAACATATCAAATCTATTGTGAAAAAAGTTCACGCATTTTTTCATTCTTATTTTTATTAACAAGGTGGAATCATGATTATTTGTCAATACCATTGAAGAAGTTACTACCATGAAAATAAAAAGTTACAACTATTTCAATATTCTCATTGAATATAGAAAAGTTCAAATAGTATGTTATGGGAACTCCAAAACAATATATTGAACAAAGCGGACAAACTCAGACCAGGATCGTACCCAAGAGAATGAAATGAATTTAGTTGTATTAGTCACATTAGCTTTGAGCAAATTTTGATACCATCAAAACCAGAGCGACTGCAGAGGAAAGCGTTTAGAATAAAACTTTTTCAATTTATTATGCTATAATCAGAGCGAAAAAGTGGAAATACTTAGCACACGTCTCCTCTTCACAAAATGATCAAAATTTGTAGATATCGGCTACATTCCAATGATACAAATTTTGATACTATCAGCAGAAGAGCACCCGACGACTTTCTGAAAAAACTTTTTAAATTTATTATGCCGTAACTAAAGTGGAAAAGTGAAAAAACATAGTGCACTTTAAGCCCAACAAAGTTCAGAAAATTTGGATGTATATATTGCGTTCCAAGGACAGAAATTTCAATCCCATCTAAAAATGAGCAGCCGAAGACTTTTTGTAATAAATTTTTCAATTCATAATGCCACAATCAGAGACAAAAAGTGGAAATACTTGGCGCTTCACAAAATGTTAAAAGTTTGTAGGTATCGGCTACATTCCCATGATACAAATTTTGATGCAAATTTTGATATTTATAACAATAATGGCCGTGAAAGCCTCAAAACTAGAACTTACAGATATTTTAATATTATCTTTGAATTTCGAAAAGTTCAGAAAGTATGTTATGGATATTTTAAAACAATAAATTCAACAAAGCGGGCAAACTTAGATCAGTACTGTGCCCAAGAAAATGGATCGAGTTGAGTTGTACCAGTTGCATTATCTTCGTGCAAATTTTCGTACCATCACAACCAGAGCATCCGTAGAGCAAATCTTTTTGAAAATATTTTTCAATTCATTATGCCACAATAGGAGGCAAAAAGTAGAAATACTGAGCACACATGTTTCTCCAGGAAATTTCCAAAGTTTTCAAGTATACCGTGCGTTCCAATGAAACAAATTTTTATACTTCCAGAAAAAAGGAACCAAAGACTTTCTGACAATTTTTTAAATTAATCATGCCACAACTCAAGCATACCGCACATCGGGCTCAATAAAGTTTATGAATTTTGCATATAGCCATTACTTTTCGAAGCCAAATTTTAATCCCATCCAAAAATGAGCAAGCGAATAATTTTCATAATAAAATTTTCGAGTCCTAATAATGCCACTATTCCAGCAAAAAAGTGGAAATATTGGGCACACTTGTTACTTCACAAGTATTTCAAAGTCTGTACGTATCTGTTGCAATTCAATGATACAAATTTTGATAATATCAGTAAAAACACATCAGAAGACTTCCTAAAACAATTTTTCAAAATTTATTATGCTACAACTAAAGTGAGGAAGTGAAAAAATATAGCTCAATAGAGCCGAATGAAATTCTG
Organism: Rhimphoctona megacephalus; assembly: GCA_963989365.1. Lineage (NCBI taxonomy): Eukaryota > Metazoa > Arthropoda > Insecta > Hymenoptera > Ichneumonidae > Rhimphoctona > Rhimphoctona megacephalus. Next base: position 4,531,054 of record OZ022415.1, on the reverse strand, counting down.
AAATTTTGCATATATTCATGGCGTTCCGAAGACAATAATTTTGATTCCATTGACAAATGAGCAACCGCAGAATTTTCATAACAAAATTTTTAATTCTTAATGCCACAATCGGAGCCAAAAAGTGGAAATACTTGGTACATTTGTTGCTTTACAGAATTCCCAACGTCTGTAGGTATCCGTTGCAATCCAATGATACAAATTTTGATAATATCAGTAAAAAAATATCAGAAGACTTCCTGAAACAATTTTTCAAAATTCATTATACTACAACTAAATTAGGGAATTGAAAAAATGTAGCGCACATTGGGCCCAACAAAATTCTGAAATTTTGCATGTATGCATGGCATTCTGAAGGCAGCAATTCTTAACCCATCGACAAATGAGCAAAAGGGAAAATACTTGGCACATCTGTCGCTTTACAGAATTTTCAAAGGCTGTAGGTATCCATTGCAATTCAATTATACAAATTTTGATAATATCAGTTAAAGGACATCGGAAGACTTCCTGAAACAATTTTTCAAAATTCATAATGTTACAACTAAAGTGGTGAAGTGAAAAAATAGAGCGCATATTGAGCCATACAAAATTCTGAAATTTTGCATATATTCATGGCGTTCCGAAGACAATAATTTTGATCCCATTGACAAATGAGCAACCGAAGAATTTTCATAACAAAAGTTCAATTCATAATGCTAAAATCGGAGGCAAAAAGTAGAAATACTTGGTACATTTGTCGCTTCACACAATTTCCGAAGTTTGTAGGCATTCGTTGCAATCCAAAGATATAAATGTTGATAATGTCAGAAAAAACACATCGGAAGACTTTCTGAAAGAATTTTTTAAAATTCATTATGCTACAATTAAAGCGGGGATGTGAAAAAATATAGAGCATATTGAGCCAAACAAAATTCTGAAATTTTGCATATATCCATGACTGAAGTTTGCAATGTTGGAGTCCAACGAAATGATCTAAAAAAACTCCAATAAGTCCAGTAATTCTCCAATTTTGTTCCCTGCCTAATTTGCAATTCGTAGTTTTTCAACCTACACCAATAATTCGTGAAATAAAAAATTGGTGAATTACAAACATTTTTTTTTTCGTTCATTTCGTTGGACTCCAACGTTGCAAACTTCAGTGTCGTATATATCCATGGTGTTCCGAAGACAATATTTTTGATCCCATTGACAAATGAGCAACCGAAGAATTTTCATAACAAAATGTTCAATTCATAATGCTACGATCGGAGCCAAAAAGTGGAAATACTTGGTACATTTGTCGCTTCACAAAATTTCCAGAGTCTATAGGCATTCGTTGCAATCCAAAGATACAAATTTTGATAGGATATGGAGTATATACCGCCATAGTCTTTTGACATAAAGATATATTATACGAGCCATTTTGACATAAAGATATATCATTACTTACTACGGTTATCATCCAGATGCATCCATATATTTCCAAATGCAGGTTGACAGCGTATTTGTCTATTAATACATCAAACGCGAGATGATTCTACTACACCATATTTTGGATAGAAAAACGACGTCGAAAATCCTTTGGAATGGACCAACAATTATCATGCAAGGAACATTTTATGATGTACAAATCTTATTATGGCCAGCGAGGAACATTTTATAATAAAGAGGAAAGGGACCAATAAAATAAATTGTCAACGGTGTACAGTTAAAAAAAAATATTTATTAAACACTGCTCAAAACTCGGCATGATAATAACAAACTTTGCCATGTACATTTTTTTTACACTCATTATTAGTTTTATAGAGTTCCTTTTCCAAATTTACATCGATTCACACCAATCATGATTAACAGTTCAACGTACACTATTTCATATTTATCAAAGAAACGAAAAGAACGATTTCTCAAGAAATCTTATACGAGGAACATTTAATCGCGAAAGAGAAATTCCGTCGAAGAGTTAAGTGTGGAAAATAAAAACTGCAGGGTTAACAATAATAAAAGAATGTATATTCATTTCAGCACTGTTCGAAAGTTGATTAAAAGCACTTCACTATTTTCACACCATCACTTTCTTATTATTGCTGTAACCAAGAGTCGATTGAACCTAACCTCGATATTTATAACCTCACAAATGTTCGTGAAAAAAGATTAATATTTTCAATACTGTTTAAGCCACGAGATTCTAATTAGTCGCGATCGAAAGGGGGAAAAAAATAAAAAATACGTGAATTTGAATGAAACTCTAAATTGCTGTCATTGAATTTATATTAAAGAAATCATTTTTGGATCGTACGCGTACGATTCAAAATTATTTCGCGATTTGTGAATAAATTTATTTATAGATCGCGAAATAATTTTTTTCCCGAATTTATCCACAACACGTCCCGCATAAGAACTTCTCACTTCGAAAACTCCGTTCAGACTTTTCGCGGTATGGGTATTTCGAACTATTTATTTATTCACAGATCGCGAAATAATTTTTTTCCCGAATTTATCCACAAACACGTCTCGCGTATAAGCACTCATTCTCACTTCGAAAACTCCGTTCAGACTTTGCGTGGTATAGGTAGAGAAAGATGAAACGGAATGGCCAATCACAAGCTCGGAAGGCGTCAAGAGGCCTTTCATTGTGTCGTATACAGACATGCCAATACTTCGATGTCAGCATAATCTTGAGCCTGTGCAAAGTTTTTTCTCAGCAAATACGGCATTAATCGTGCTGATTTAAGGCTCAATCGAAGTATTTTTTCGTAATAAATCTCCAGTTCAATTTTCAAATCATCATATGCCTCCTGAGCTTCGTAATTAAAGAAAATGGATTTCAGTTTTTACTCCCACCACGGTGAATCGTTTTATTCTGAGATAATAACACTCGACCTGTCAAACTTTCCGCGGTTCGGTATATATATATATAGCGACGAGGTGGAGGAAGTCTCATGTGACGTCGGTCTGCGACAGCGCCGTGAAGTTAGCCGCGAGGACATGAGGCCTTTGATAGTGTTATATATATATGGGTGTCGTCAGAATCAACCAATCAGAAACTCGAGAGACACTTTCAGCCGGCTTTGGTGTTGTATACAGACACGTCTGATTCTTGAATGTGTAGGTGACTTTTGCGTGATTTTGAGCCCGTGCAAAGTTTTTTCTCAGCATTTACGTCACCGATCGTGCTAAATTTGGGCTCATTCGAAAGATAATTTCTTAATGAATCTCCAGTTCAATTTTCAAGGCCTCAAACGACTCGTGAGCTTCGAAAACGAACAAAATGATGTGCCAATTTTACCCCCACCACCGCGAAAAGTTTTGTTTCGAGAAAGTATAGTCTCGGCGAGCCTCGGGCCAGCAGACGACAGAGCTGTCAATGTACTTGTCCCGAGACTCTACCGAGTCTCTTGATTCCTCATTATATTATTCAATTCCTTTATAAAACAGAATTCCCTTCCAGCTCAATGGTCAGAATACTATATATGTTTGATTCCAAAACCTAAATCCACTAAATATCGTCCTATTGCGATCTCCTCAGTGATCCTCAAACTCTTGGAACGTATTATCAATGAAAGACTCCAACACTGGGTGGAAAGAAAAGAAATTCTCCCAAAACAATTTTTCGGTTTTAGAAAATCTAAATCCTGCATTGACAGTATCGCTACTTTGGTCACAGACATTAACATAAACTTCATTAAGGGGACCGTATGGTCTAGAAATTTGAAAAAATCGATTTTTTTTTTTTTCGATATGTCGAAAGTATAGTATCTCAAGAATATACTGTGAAATTTTCATGCGGAAATTCTCAATATTACAGCTTCTACAGCCCATAACGCAGGTAGAGAGCGGTCCGCGACACGAAAACGTTCAAAGCCTTATTGGACACAAAGCCTTACGGGGATGATTTTTTAGTTTGCAAAAAAGAATGTGTTTTGCATGTTAAAAAACGTTTGTACAAACGTGCTGTTGATGCGAAAAAAAAACATGCACAAATAAAGAAAGCAACAAAGAAATTGACAGAAAAAGAAGAGGGAAAAAAGACACAGCGGAAATCGATAAATAAAACACCGAAGCGTCAACAATTGACGAATAAATTATTGCAAGAGCTGTCAACTTATTACGGTCTAGCAATTAGACGTAATTCAGATTCGACTGAAGGGATGAGAAGTGAAATATGGGCAGCATATTATCACAAAATTTCAACAGATGAAAATCCGCAACACTCGTACTGTCCTCCAGGTTCCGAATCGTGGTGCAAGTGGCGTCAAAGTGAGGCTGCAGGTACTTTAGACACCTACGAGCACCCACCTGCTCTGTGCGATGAAGCACAAGAGATATTAAAACCAATTTATGAAGAATTGACAGCAGAGACTTTATTGGAAAGGTGTATTGGCAGTAATACGCAGAACAATAACGAAAGTTTCAATGCTTGCGTGTGGCACCTTGCGCCGAAACATCTGTTTGCCGGAAAAAAAATCATTGATATTGCCACTCACATTTCCGCTTGCATATTCAATGAAGGATTTGCATCCCTATTGAAAATAATGGAGACCATGGGCATAACAATCGGGCCACAAGCGGAGCAACTAGCGCAAAACCGAGACGAGCTGCGAGTATCGAGCGCCAACCGTAGGAGCACGGACAACTCCAAAGAGGCTCGGACAGCTCGAAGAAATGAAAGGAGTGAGGAAATCTTGAATTATGAACGTTCCGAAGGAATCCTATATGGTGCCGGAATCGCGGATTAACTGTAAGTATTCAAAATTTGCTCAATTTTTGAAAATATCTGTACCTCAAACTTTAAACTCATTTATCTCGAAACGACTTTTTTCGGCACTGCGCAGGTGAAAACAAAAAAACTATTCAACCGAATCACTTGAAATTTGGATATGTTGTTCACAACATGTATGGCTATCGTCGGAACTACAATCATAATTTTATTTAAATAATTTCTTATTGTTTATACTAAAAAACTAGTGAAAAAAACCCGATTTTACGAATTTTTTTTTCAAAAGCGCGCCATTTTGTCAATTTTTAATTTTTTCGATTTGTTCTAGTCCCGACCATAACTGCACTCTTTCTGATTAAGAATCTTCTTGAATTTTGTGTTTCAGATGAGTAGAAGTCTCGGATCGATCTTCACCGTCCGGGTCGGATTTTTCGAGAGGGTCGTCTTCAATGCCAATTATATGATAATAAACACTGTTTTTAAAATTAAAAAAAAATTTTTTTGTATACTTAATAAAGGTAGTAATAAACCCGAAAAGTTAAAACATCGATTTTTAAATTTTTTAAGGCAAAAAAAAAATCGTGAAAATAGGTGAAATTTTCGTGCTCTAGACCATACGGTCCCCTTAAGAAAAATTTCCTCACGGCGGTGTTCGTCGACATTGAGGCTGCTTACGATAATGTGTCTCTCCCAACGCTCATTGAAACTCTTCACGATCTAAATATTCCCACCAACCTTATTAACTTCATAAAAAATATCGTTTCTAAGAGAACTATCTTCCCATTTGTTAAAAACCTTTCCTTCCCCTCTGTATTTGTTAACAAAGGTCTTCCTCAGTGATCTGTCTTAAGTCCATTACTTTTTAATTTATATCTACACAAAATTCTCTACCATATAGGTCCTTCATCAAAAATCTTAACATTCGCTGATGACATAGTTATATACAACTCAGACCCCAAACTCAAACTTTCTCTGTCTAAAATTGCTTCCTCTCTATCTACTCTTGACTCTTGGCTTCAACTCATTAACTTAAAAATATCTGAAAATAAGACCCAAATGGTGATATTTACGAAAAAAAATCTCCCTTCTAATCCTCCATCGATTTCTTTAAACAATATTACAATTTCTAACTCGGATTCAGCCAAATTCCTGGGCGTATGGCTAGACAGGAAACTGTCTTGGAAAAAACACATAAACTACATAAAACAAAAATCTAGACAATCTTTAAAAATTCTAAAAGCTATTTCCGGTATCTCATGGGGCGCGCATCCCAATACCCTTTTATTAATCTATAAATCGCTCATCAGAGCCACATTAGATTGGAGTTCGCAAACATATAATGATGCTTCTACCACTTCTCTGCAATCGCTAGACAGAATTCAATTTGCAGCTTTGAGACTGTGCCTAGGCTGTATTAGCACTACTCCAACTAATATGCTCCTCCACTTAGCAAGAGAACCGACTCTAAAAGCAAGAAGACTCTATTTAACAAAACGTTTAATAGCAAAAAATTTTTCCTTCTCTAGTAACATTCTCATTCCAAGACTTAAATTGATGGAGGAATTTTCTCGGCAGAGACGATACAACAAAAGATCATCCTTCTTCCACTCTATTTTTAAAATCTGGCAAGTAAACAAAGATCTTCTCTCACAATCAAACAGATATGATTTACCTCCTTCTTACTTATCTAGTGTAGAATCTCAAAATTTCTCCATCCAAACTAACGTATCTCTAGGTATGGAAATAAAAAATGATGTCTCAGGGATCTCTCCTAACCTTCTCCTTAGGGAAAAAATTTTATCTAATTTCCCAAATGCTACAGCTGTTTATACAGACGGATCTAAATCCAATCACCCAGATAGCGTAGGAGCGGCATTTTACTGTCCTTCTCTTCAATTGGTTGAACACTTTCGTATTAATGATCATTCTTCTATCTTCTCAGCTGAACTGGTTGCAATCTTTCAGGCTCTCTCTTGTCTGGATAGAGAGGAAGTAATAGAAATTATTGTTCTTACCGACTCTCTCTCCTCTGTGACTACTCTGGGGACGCAAGGCTTAACCCAAAAAAAATCTAACCCCTTGATTCTAAAGATTAGAGAAAAGATTTTACATTGGCATTTACTAGGGAAAAAAACCTCTATTTTTTGGATTCCTGCACATACAGGTATTTTCGGGAATGAATTTGCTGATAAAGCAGCTAATCATGCTAGATCTCTACAAGTATCTCAAAACTACTTTAAATGTGAGTGGGAAGAACTTTCCCCTCTATTTAAACAGTCTCTTATTAACTCGGCAAACTCGTATATAGCTGCAATGGGGAAATCAAAAGGCTCTATATTCTGCAGGCTGGCTGATCAATTTAAGTCCAAGACTTGGTTCCAGTCTACCCATACTAGTAGGAGGTACATCGCTATGATCAACAGAATCAAATCTGGCCACACTTTAACCCCGGCGCATCTGTTCAATAAAGGAATAATTAATGATGAATCTTGCAGGTGCGGTTACTTTTCGTGTAATCTCAACCATCTTTTCTGGCATTACCACTTCTATCATGAACCGAGAAAAAAATTGAAACCGATATTGATAAGATCTAAAATCATTCTAGGTGAAGACTTATCAAAAATATTCTTGTCACAAAATTTTAATCTCTCTATCCCAATTTGTGATTTTTTCTTGCATAACAATATCCCTATTTGAAAAATTCGCGGCTCTCTGAATCTTCAAATGGAGTAACCTAATTGGCAGATTAAGGACCAATTGCTTGGTTGCAAGTACGGTGGATTGTCGCTTTTGCTCTATTATGACAAACCATATATTTACGTCATTGCAAATGAACTTTGTGGGATGTGATGGGCTAATGCTGAGAACTGATCGTAACCTAATCTATTCTTATAAATAAAATAATCTATATAAAAATAAAATCAAAGTAATGCACTCATAATATATTTTAAAAAAACGGAAAGTGAGGGCGACTGGTCGATCCATCGGGCATAGCCCCTCCTAGTTATTTCCATCCAATTGAATCTCTCCTTCCTACACTTGATCATTGCCGCCAACAACTCAAACCAAAAAAGGAGTAGTATCTCCTATCAAACGGATGTGGCACATTCCCTATCTTTGGAAGATAGCCAATAGAAGGACAAGAAGAAGAAGAAGAGGTTTGTCAGTTTTATTCTAGCTGCGGTAGAAAGCGGACGGCGTTAGTGAAAATGAGTGAGTTCATCGAAGAAAAGGTTTTTCTCATTGAGTGCTTCTACACAAGCGGAAAAATTTACAGTGAAGCATTTAGAGGATTCCGTACTAAGTTCGGAACTAAAAGAGTTTCGAGCGAAACTACTCTTAGAAGATAAGAATCAATTTTTTTTATATTGATTTTTCTATAACGTTCCATAAATAATCTTTTTCTCGAAGTTTTCGCGAATTCTCACGGCAATATTGTTCTTTTTTTACAGAGTAAATGATAATTTTATACAATATGGAATTCTGCAGGATCGTAGGAAAGATTTACCAGGCCCTTCAGTCTCGGTAACTACGGAGGAAACGATCAATGAAGTTGAAAAATATTTAAAAAAAAATCCACATTCTTCGATTCGCAAGGCCGAAAAAGCTTTGAAACTGAGTAAATCAACTGTGCATAGGATTCTATGCTATTTTCTAAAAATGCACCCTTATAAAATAACCACGCATCAGTTGTTAACTGAAGACGCAAAAGAAAAGAGAAAAGAGTTCTGCAACACGATTACGCAAATGTTCGAAAATGAAGAATTGAGTGAAAAAGCAATCATTTTTTCTGACGAAGCGCATTTCTGGATGAATGGTTACGTCAACAAACAAAATTATCGCTTTTGGGGCTCGCAAAATCCTACAGTCGTAATGGCAACGTCTCTTCATCCCCGGAAAGTGACCGTGTGGGCAGCCATGTCAATAAAAGGTATCTACCTGTATTTCTTTGAATCTACTGTCACCGGAGAGACATACAAAGGAATGTTAGATACTAAATTCTTTCCTTATGCGAAGAAGAGAGGTCTCGTTAAATCTTTTTATTTTATGCAAGACGGAGCAGCTCCTCATCGCACACAAGGAGTATTTGAGTCCATCAATAAAGTTTATGGCAATCGAGTTATTGGCCTAGGGTACCCACGCTTTGCTAGAGGAACAGGATTAGAGTGGCCACCTTATTCGCCAGATCTCAATCCTTGTGATTTCTTTTTATGGGGCTACATTAAAGATCATTGCTATGAAAATAATCCGAGAACAATAGATGATTTAATTAAAGAAATTAAGAAGATCGTCAATGGCATTTCAGATGAAACATTAGAACATGTTTTCGATAATTTTAGGAAGCGTTTGGATATTTGTGCCAATTCAGATGGTTCTCATTTCGAAAATATATATCATTAATACCTCACATTCTTCACTGTATTTTTAAATTAATAGTTTGTACTAAATAGTTTTTTGTTATATATAATAAAATAGACGTGAAATGAAAATGATGACTTTCCTTTATTAAAAAACATTTAAATTTTCCCAGTCCTTTCATTACTTAAAAAATAGTGACTCATTAGTTTTCACACATTCCTATGGGACAATATTTGATCAGTACTTGTCACCATCAATGAAAGGATGCGAAAGAACACGGTGTGAAAAATCAGATCCGTCCACATAATTTTGCTGCTGAATTAAACACTAAATTCCAAAAAACCTTGATTAAATATTTGATCAATCACTGGTCAAGTGAAGATTTAGTACTGTTCATTGAAGTCAAGACTATTTATTTAAGTTATGACGCGGGTTACAGCTACAAAGTAGGAAATGATAAAGTTATTAAGACGAGAAACGAATTATTGATATGCCCAAGTCATGAAGAATCGGATACAAGAATAATTTATCGCGTTAACATACTTGAATATGAGGCTAAAGTTCTTATAAAATGTTTCGATACCGATATTTCAGTAATACTCCTTAGTAATATCGACCATTTAAATGCTAATTTAAATGTGTGGATAGAAGTTGGTGCATCGGAAATAATCAACGGAACATTATTAACGTCAATGAACAACATAGAGTTCTCAATGAATCGCTGGCGAAAGTTCTGCCGCGTTTTTTTCTACTTACAGGATGCGATTACAGCCCGGCATTTTTCCAAAAAGGTAACATGAGACCATTCGAATTATTAGAAACAACTAACGACTTTCAAGAAACATTTGGTAATCTTGGAAATTCCCATTTTCTATTACTAGTTAGAAGTACTTTTTTGTTGCTGGAAAAGTTTGTTTGTCGAATGTACGGTATTTAGCATATTGATGACATTAATAAAGCAAGATTTTATTTATTCCCGAAGGCATATGAATGCAGCGACGTAAATGACATTAAAAAAAAAATTAACCTTGATGCTTTCAGTCTGCTGCCTTCATGAGTGGATTACATCAACAATAGTCCGCGAGCCAATAAACATTTTTAGGAACTTATGTTCGCACACCCTATTTATTAACTTCTGGTAGTTTCGGTTCCATTAATGATGTTTTTCAACAAATAGATAGTCTGGCTATTAATTTCCGATGGAATCGATGAGTTAAGGGGCTATTAGAGTTTGACACTTTTGAGAAATCGATTTCTTTTTTTTTTATTTTTTCGAAAGTATATACATATAATATGGTTGTGTAAAAATTTCAAAACGATCGGAGCAGTTAAGTATATTTTTGAGCGTCCTTTACGTGAATACCTCAGCGCGCGTACCTGAGCGCCGAGCGCGCCTACCTGCTTTCTGTCGGTCTAAGTCCCCTTTTATACTTTTATTTACTGTAACAGCTGCTCTTCATTGTATATTGTAACGGGGTTTTTTTTCTTTCGTAACCGTCGTTACCTTCGCGAAAAAAAGAAAAAGAAAAAAAATCCATGAACGAAAACTTTCCCAAACCAGGAAGAGCAGCCGACGATAAGCACGGGTCGCTCAGGAGGTCGGTTGTGGAGAGAGGGCGGGGTCGGTAGTGGCCGAAGAGATAGGCGAAGAACTAGTAAGACCGAGATCTTAAATTTTACGGGTTTTATTCTGGAAGGTACAAATCGTGAGCGTACAAAATCTCGACGAGAGCGAATAAGCCGAGAGCAACCAAGAAGACGAAACGGTGACGTAGTTTTCCTCATTGAGCCGCGAGTAACGGAGCGATAGCGGGCGAAACTAATCCCGAAGGAACTCGGTAGCACTTGTCAAAAAAAGGATACCGGTAGCATCTTATAATATAAGGAGTTATCGTTAGCATCGTGTTTACCGCGGCGACGGTAGCGTCGGGGATAGACGGACAATTGCCGGTAACGCCTTAATTCATGATCGAATATCTTTATATAGATATATGTTTAACGGTAGCCTCTTAATCCCTGAAGAATGAGAAGTCGATAGCGCCTTAATACCTAAGAGGGAGATAGATCGATGGCTTCTTAATTCCTACGACAGATCGATAACATCTCAACCCTGAAAAGAATATAGGCCGATAGCCTAACGAGAGCCTGAGAGGAGGGAGAGCTCCTCTCGGTACGATAGTAGGACGAGAGCTGTCTCGTAACTCTCAAAACTTATACCTCTCGATTTTTGGACATTCATACAGAGGAGCGCTCAGGCGCGCGCCTCTGTATGAACACGGAACAATGGATAGGCGTGAACGACCGGGAAGATGTACGCCCTCAGATCCTACTTCGTAACGGTAATTTTATCACTCGGGAGTATTCTCCGGGTGTGGAGAGGGAAAAAGGGAAACGTAACGAGAGCTGATTCGGTAACACCAATTACGAAAACGAAACCGTACAAGCGCGATCGGGCTATCCACGCCACCGGATGATCGCCAGTCCGGGGGGTCGGTGGCCTTCCAAACTTAAACGAAGTTAAAACGCCCTTTCTCCTCTCTACACCGCTAATTTGGAGCGCCGGTATCTCACCCGGACCTCTATCCTTCCCCTCGCGACACTAAAATTGAGAGGGAATCGATAACCTTTGGGGGACAGTTATATTTTGTCCCTTTCCATAATTAATATCGATCCCACCGAACAGAATCTAAGACGTTCCGCCCATCTTTTATACGGACGATAGCTTCTTAAACTCTAATTTTACGCCTTGTGACGCGGTGTAACAAAACCACGTCACAATATGATGTACCGTCAGGTATATTTTTGAAATCTAACCGTTACAAGTATATTTGAGCACTGTTTCAAAGTAGTATACGCTCAGAATTTGTACGAGCAACATCGATCCAAGCATCATGGGTAAAGGCAGTAAAACTACAAATGTGCATCCAGGAAGAAATAAGAAATGAAAATACACGGGTCATTAATTTACCGACACATTAGTAACTCAGTATACAAGTAAATCAGCCGAAAAATTAAAGAAATTGAGAGATAGGAGTTTCGATGTGCACATCGAACAAACGTCAGGATATAGTATCTTGAACTTTTTCACGGTATTTAGTTTATTACAAAAGTGTGTAAAGTGTAACGATTGTGATTGTGAAATATCTTTTACTAAATATGGACAGCGTGGCCTGGGCTTCAAATGGTATTTAAAGTGCCCGTATGGACAGAAGTTCATTGACCCTAGTCCCATGATAGGATCTGGTTACGAAGTTAATCGGCGACTAATTTTTGTGTTTCGATTGCTCGGAATCGGCTTAGCTGGCGTAAACAAGTTTTGTGGACTTATGGATATAGGTTCCGGATTTCATACCAATGTTTATTATGATATCGTCAATACTATTTCCATCGCAGTGAACACGCTGTATTTGATTTAGTAACACTCAAGGCTGTTAATGAAGAAAGAAAAATACTGAAGGAAAATGGAGTTTCAGACGATGTTTTGACTGTTTCCGGGGATGGCTCTTGGGCCAAGAGAGGATTCTCTTCACTAATAGGTATAGTTTCACTCATACTTAAACATACTGGAAAAATCGTTGACGTTGTAATACGATCAAGCCATTGCAAAGGTTGTCAAAAGTGGAAGGGAAAGGAAAACACAATAGAATATTTGACTTGGCACGAAAAACATAAAGAATTTTATAAAGCGAATCATTCAGGCAGCAGTGGCAAGATGGAGGTAGATGGGGTCGTCGATATGTTTTTACGGTCACTAGAAAGATTCAACGTACGATATGGCTACTACATCGGTGACGGTGATTCATCGACATTCAAAACTTTATTGAATGTTCATCCATACGGTGAAGACGTCGTTGTCAAAAAATTAGAATGCATTCTGCACGTAGCCAAGCGTGTGTTTAAACGTGCTAATGACCCTAGGAAAGCTTTGATAAAAAAAAAAACATTGAAACAAGTTGAAGAGAAAAAAGTCGCACCGAATAAGTCAAAAGCAAAAAAAGTAGTCGCGAAAAAGTCGGCTGTTGTGAAAAAGCCACCACAAGTTAATACTCAAGGTTTAACTATTAAATTAATGAAGGAGTTATCAACAAATTATGCACTAGCTGTTAGTAGGAATATCGATTTCGTTGAAAATATGCGCAAGGAAATTTGGAGCGGCTTTTACCATAAAATCTCGACAGATAGTAAGCCGCAGCACTCCTACTGTTCCAGCGATTGGTGCAAATACTTGAAAGCTGAGAAAACCAAGACTCGATACAAGCATCCTCCTGCACTTTCTCAAGAAGTTCAAGTAATCTTAAAGCCGATATACGAGGATCTCACAAAAACCGAGCTGCTTGAAAGATGTTTAGGTGGTCATACACAAAACAGTAATGAAAGTTTTAATCAATGTGTATGGAGCATGGCGCCTAAACATCTTTTTAATGGAAAAACAATTGTTGATATTGTGTCGAAGATAGCAGCTTGTACTTTTAATGAAGGCTTTGAGCCAATTTTGAAAATTATAGAGCTGACTAGCATGAAAATCGGCCCGATCGCCATGGACTACGTCGCAAAGCACGACGACACGATGGTCAGTCTTGCGGAGCGCCGTAGCTTAGATACTTCAAAAGAGGCCAAAACTACAAGAAAACAGGCAAGATTAGAAGAATTGGAGCATTTTGATGCAGAGGAAGGACCATCCTATGGTGCAGGCATTGCAGATTAATTGTAGGTAAGCATTTTTCATGATTTTTCATTGAAAAAAACTTTGAACGCGTTTTTCTTGAAACACCATTTTTGAAATTGGTCTCCACGAGATCTCAAAAACTACTTGACCGATCCTTATGAAATTTAAATCACATATTCTACATATATATTCCTAGAAATTAATGCTCTACGAAGTTAAAATTTTGATTTTTAATATCTTTTTTGTACAAAAAACAGTGAAAAAACGTGTTTTTTATTTTTTTCTGTTTTCATCCACCATTTTGTTATTTATCGATAAAAATTAATATCCAAGCGTCATTACCTACCTGACGTTATACTTAATCCAACGCATTTTGTTTTTTTGGTTTCAGACAAGCCGTTCCTGAGATATGATGGAGACCGTTTGCCTCCTACTTTTCGAGGCGCTTTGTTCAAGTGCTGTTTTTGCACATAAGAATGTAGTAAAATGAATAAAAAAAATTTTTTATGACTAGATTTATCATCCCCAACAAGTTTTATTTCAATATTTTTAACCTCATGTCCAGCATGAAAAAATTCCCAAAAACAGCCTTTTTTTTAGCGTTCAAACTCTAATAGCGCCTTAAGGCGGGAAACCAATTTAGACAGGTCATAAAATCAACTTTTCTTATTTCATAAATTGTTAGTAAAACTATTGAAGAATATGTTGCCAAAATTTCAAAGCAAAATTCCGATTAGTTCCGATGCTATGAGCACTTAAGTGACCGCCCGTCGGTTCGGCGCCGAAGCGCGCGGTAGTTAGAACGGAGCGGTCGCTCAGGTAGTCCCTTATTCAGTTACCTGGCTCAATACCCCTATACTACGGGATAATAGAGAGGGGGATTTCGGCAGATGTTCTTGATTGGTCTTGGGTAGAAGGTACTCGAACCTTTGTAATATTTCGACGGAGCGTCGAGTTTGGTCAGTTTAGCTCCGGCTTTCCTACCGAGTGTTAGAAGTAAAAATGTCGGCGTATCCGAAAGGTCATCGTGAGTGCAGCGAACGACGTGGTAGACCACGTAAGAGATCCTTCCAAGGAAATCAATACACCAGGAGTGAGTCAAGTGTTAGTGAAGATGGAAGTGCCAGCGCAAAAAAACTTTCGACTGCTACCAGTGAGAATGTGACTGTAAATCCTGTACATTGTTATAGGCTCATCGATTTTTTTACCGTATTCACCGGTTTGTCGGAAATTCTTATTTGTCGAAATTGCAAACAGAATGTGAAATTTCAAGAAACTGGAAAACGTGGCCTTGGTTTCAAGCTTGTTGTCGATTGCCACTGTGGATCGAGACAAATCAATTTAGGTCCTTTACTCAACATTGGATTTGAGATAAATCGTAGGATTGTATTTGTCATGCGGCTCTTAGATGTTAGCAGACAAGGACTGAATTTATTTTGTAATTATATGGACATCGGCAATGGTAATTCCTTTCTAATGCTGATGAACGAATTAAAACTCGTAGTTGGCTCGCAGAGCTTCAATTTTGCCGGGAACATGGATGAGCAGCGCGTGAAAAGACAGAATAGGCGCAGCTCGTTGGAGACCAAGGAAGCTCGGAAAGCTCGTCAAGAGGAGATGCAAGCCCGAAATGATGCGTTTGAAGAAGAAAAGGGGTTGTTATATGGTGCTGGAATAGCTGATTAACCGATGAGCAGTTTATATAATTAATTATTGCCTTGAATTTCTCGTTTTCGCTACATTTTTTTTCAAACGCGTTTTTCTCGAAACGACTTTTTTTCAACTGGTGGGCATTCTAGCTCAAAAAATTATTGACCAATCGTTCTGAAAATTTGTGCGAATGTTCCTTATTCAATTACAATCTATATAAACCTAATTCTGGGATGATATTATTATTAAAAATATTTTTCTTAATGCAAAAAAGGTGAAAAAACATGGTATAAAAACATGACATTGTGTTCAAACACCTCAAAAACATGCAATTTTCAACTTTTTTTTATCACAATTAGGTTCATATTCTTAGGAAATATGTTGTTAACGAAAAAAAAAATTATAATGATTACAGATAAAAATTGTAACTTCAGGAATGCCCACCAGCAAAAAACTCGGATGGCGATCGTCCATGGACAGCAGCTTCTAACTCCACTATTTCCGGCGGAAATGACTTGAAAAAATTACAAAGTGTACTTCAAAACATGAATAAAATATCCTCCAAGTTTAAACAAATTCTGATTATTCCTTCTCTGTTAAAAAAATTCACGAAAAACACCAAAATTTCGGCCTCCTAAACTGGTTTCTTGTCTTAAGGAAGATCGGTGACAAGTACGTGATCTTTGCAGTATCTATCGTAATCAAATGTTTCGAAATGTAAAGCTGACTTTAATATAATGATTTTATTATTTTCGAAATGTAAAGAGCGGAGAATGGATATTATTATATGATTTACTATCGTCTGCTGAAACTGTCAGTTTTCTTTACAATCTATATAGTGTATTTACGCAAAAGAATTACGCAACGTTTATCAATCATCATCAATCCGATCGATATTCATCAAATACGGTAAAAACGTTCGAGTACAGGAAATAAAAACACGGTCAAATTGCCAAACTGTCACGTCTGAAGGCTTTTTATTCTTTATTTTTTATTCTTGTTCTTGTTGTGTAGAGCAACTGAACTGTACAACAATTGTATTTTCAATTCATTGGAAGATTTTTTATTTAATGTATTTAATTAAGGCTTTTGTAGTTTCAATTTATTTAATGACTTTCTGTGAAGTATAGATTTACTTTTGGTTAGATTTGAATTGGCATCTTTGGTGAGATCATAATTTGATTAGTAAATTGTTGTGAGGCTCTCTTATAATTTTTTGTGAGGTTTGATGTGAATGACAGAAGTTTTGCAAGGTTTTTTTTGAAGGAAATCTCTTTTATAACTTTTTGTGGGGGAATCCGAGTATGGTATCAGATTTTCAAAATCGAATATGGCCGATCAACATTTTGAAATGTTTTTGGATTCATACAAAAATTAATACCCTTGAGTTTTTGAGGTCGCTGAAATGGAATATGAAATCCAATGTGGCCAATTCAAATTTAGAAAAATCAAAAATTCTTGTTCCAAAAACACGGGAACTTCGGTGAAATCGATGCGTACTAGCATGCTCGTGCTGTACGGCAAAGAGATCGACTTTCTTCGCGACGTTTGTGATGAGCAGTTCCGAATTTTGATCAGCCATATTAGATCCGCCACTTTTAATTTTAAAAATCTTATGCCATATTCGGATTCAGCGACCCCAAAAACCCCAAGGTACTGAATTTTATATGAATCCAAAAGTTTTTCCAAATTTTGATCGGCCATATCGGATCCGCCATTTTTAATTTAAAAAATCCGATGCCATATTCGGATTCAGCAACCCCAAAAACCCCAGGGTACCAAGTTTCGTGGAAATCGAAAAAATGTAACTTGGTTTTTTTAAGATGCGCATGTTGCGTCATACGCACTGGTGGCACGACTTTTTTCCGCGCAATGTGTCATACGCAGCGAAGGGGTTAAGACAAATGCTGAAATGCCTAAAAATCCGAAGAATTCCTACAAAGATTAAGAAGCATTTATCAACACTTCAAAGTGTAGTTATTGAATCTCCTATAACAAAAAAATGACGAATTAATAAAATGTTGAATCGGGTATAATGGGGTATAATGATTGAAAATAATTAGTCATAATTATTCGTATTCCGTGTTAAAGTATAGTAACGATATTAGTATACATAAAGCTCGTGAATATAACACTCAGTACATTGCCATTAGGAATTATACAATACTTCAATTTATACGCAATTAATGTGTATACATAGCATTTCATAATAATACTACATATTTATCTAAATAGAGTCGCGTCTACGTGAAACTCAACATTTAATTAAATGTTGATCCTGGGCGCAAATTGACCATTTCAAAAACTGAAAGTTTGAAACTTGTAGCAAATTTTATCATCACCCTTCGAATAAGCCCAGTCTCGTTTCGATCGGATGCGAACCGACTGATTGGCAGCGGGGCTTGTGAAAAAGTGCGAAACACAACGTTGCATGGTTTGGCATGGTTGTTGAATATTCGGTGTTTCAGAAAAATGGACATGGTTGAAACGGAAACGATTTTACCACAATATCTCAGGAATTAACCGTTCAATTTCGGCCAGATATTACGAAACATAATTTTCAATGATACTTCACATCCTGATGGGTCCGCCTTGTCCAGGATATGCTCCTGAGACGGAGATCTGGAAGCCTCAGCGGTACACCGAAACGTTCCATTACACATATTGCAAATTGTATCTAACGTTTCAATGAAAAGAATACACCCCCGATAGTCCATCGATTTTCTGTGTTCAGCACGTGCTTCCCGTGCATAGTAGGGATAGTTTTTTTTATGGCAAGAGATACCCTTTCTAATGGCGTTTCGTTATCTGTGCCTAAGTTTCTGAAACATTGAATTTTCAACAACCTCGCCACGTTGCAGTCGGCACTTTTTCACGAAGTTCGGTGCCAATCAGTCCATTCACGTCCGACGGAAACGACACCCGGCTCATTCAAAAGCTGAAATGATTTGCTACAAGTTTTGATTGTGTTGTTTTTGAATCGGTCAATTTTCGCCCGGGTTCGGCATTAAATTAAGTCTTGCGTTTCAAGTGGGCAAGACTCTACAAATATTCAAGGGTGTTGTGTATACATATATATTTATTTATATATATCAAGATAGATATCTATATACATTTGTACATGATTGAACGTAGTTCGCGTGAAAATATGTAATATCGAAATTTCAATAGTTGGAACGGAACGAAAAAACTTTTTGCTTTCTTATCAATTGCTCAATTGTTTTAATTGTCCAAATTTCTTCGTAAATGTAATTTTACAATAAGACAAAACTTTGATCAACTTTCGCGGCAACCCCAACTGAAAAATAAATATTGGCCACGATTAAGAAAAATAAAAAAAAATAAAAAGAATTTTCATTGTATTCCAAAATTGTACACTTCAATACTACGAAAAGACCAATGTTACAACGAGAGACTCGAGTCAACCTTGATGAAAATAACATTTAATTAATTGTACGAAATTCTCATGTTTTTTCATGAGCTTTGGAATGAAATTTTCGAGATTGAATTTTTTTTCGATTTACATCGAATGTTTAATCGTCGAGGAAGATTCGTACGTAAATATCAGAGAACGTTTGCAACTCTTCCGGACATCAATTAATGACTGCCAATTGAGGGTTAATGAAGAAGAAAAAAGTTCCATTTGAGAAATTGGGGGAAAAAAGTACATCATACGCAGCGAACCCAGACGTATTTCACAATTTTGTTTCTTTTTACACGCTTTATATTAGCTTCACTTGTATGTTTTTCTTTTATGATTATCTTAGCTACCCGGCTTCGAGTTTCTCATGATTAAACGAAACGATTGCTCGTCGGAATCTCATGTGGCTCGACGACGCAACAGAACTATGCTGTTGTATAATTTGATCGCCGGGCCCAGTCGAAGACCCAAAAGCGTTATCAAATCCTCTTGCGTCAACATCAGGAACGCTTCGCCATCGATACTCTAAAAAAAATCAAAGAAATCATAGTAATAACATCGTATACAAAAATTGTTTAATAATAAATACGAAAATTTCTTAAGGGCTTTCAGCGGGGTAAAAGGCCACGAGACATAGGTAATTTTGAGAATTTTTTTTAATTCTGAATTTCCTGTTTTATTACACATGAACTATAGCTATGATAACTACGTGAATGGTTGTACACGTAATCGAAAATGAAAAAATTTAAAAACAATTGAATGCAACATATAAGTATTTATTGCGCACTACGCAAGAGTATTCAGAAGTGTAGAAAAATAACAAAATGGCGCGCAAGTAAGAAAAAAACTTTGAAGTTTTAATAACTTTCCGTGTGTATAAGTTCAGTAAAGATTAACCACTTGGATGAATGAAAAGACGGCCACGTACTGCAACGGTGAAAGGCGTTTTTTTTGTTCTACTGTCAACGCGGTCGAAAAATATAATTTCGAAAAAAAAACGCTTTTTCAGTTCGATTTTGAGATTACTCATGGGGCATTCCATGCCAAACCGGCCAGTCCGTGACCCCGACCATTTTTGATTTTGTCGAAATTTTTTCATCTTCAAGTAACTACTGAAAGGAGTTTTTAGGATTTTTTTAAGATTTTTATCTCAACCCGTTTAAAAATAATGAATTTTTCAAAAATTCGCACGGAATTTTTTTAAATACTCATAACTTTTTCAGCAATAGAGATATCAAAATAAAATAGAGGATATTTTTTTCCGTCTTGAATTGTAGTTTCTTAAAAAAAATACAAAAAAATTATCATAGGTTTTTTTTAGTTTTAATCCAAAAATATTTTTTTTCAAAACTTGGATCGTTTTGATTTTTTTGAAAAAAATCACCTTTTTTGTAGACATATTTTTATATGTTTTGAAAAATTCACAGCTTGTGATATCCATCCCTCCTATTTTTTTTCTCATTTTTTACCACGTGTAAACCAATAATTATTAGTTGTCAATCCTGAATTGTATTTTTTTATTGTTTTTTTTTCCACTCATAATTCCATTCCTCAAGAAATAATGGATGAAAAAAATTAATAAATAAATATTGGAACTGATTTCCATGTTTTTTTCAGTTTTCAACCAAACATTCACTTTCACATCTTGGGCCATTTTGATTTTTCTGAAAAAATTCACCATCTTTCACGACACATTATTACACGTCCCACAAAATTCACAGCGTGTGATATTCATGAATAAGGATTAATAATTGATAATCATTGGTTTACACATGGCAGAGAATTAAAAAAAAATATAATTTATGGATATCACACGATGCGGATTTTTTGGGACGTGTAAAAACGTGTCGTGAAAGATGGTGAATTTTTTCAGAAAAATCAAAATGGCCCAAGTTGTAAAAAAAATGTTTGGTTGAAAACTGAAAAAAAAAAAAACATGGAAATCAGTTCCAATATTTATTTATTAACTTTTTTCATTCATAATTTCTTGAGGAATGGAATTATGAGTGGAAAAAAAAACAATAAAAAAATATAATCCAGGATTGACAACTCTTTATTATTGGTTTACACGTGGTAAAAAATGAGAAAAAAATAGAAGGTATGGAAATCACAAGTTGTAAATTTTTCGAGACATGTGAAAATATGTCTAGAAAAATGGTAAATTTTTTCAAAGAAATCATAACGGGCCAAGTATTAAAAAAAAAAAAATATTCTTGTATTAAAACTAAAAAAAACATATGAAATTAACTTTTGATAATTTTTTTGTACTTTTTTTTATGAAACTATCATTTAAGGCGAAAAAAATTATCTTCTGTTATATTTTGATATCTCTGACATTGAAAAAGTTATGAGCATTTAAAAACATTTCTTATGAAATTTTGAAAAATTCATTACTTTTAACCGGTTGAGATAAAAATCTAAAAAAATGCCTAAAAACTCCTTTTAGTAGTTACATGAAAATGAAAAAATTTTGACATAATCAAAAATGGTTGGGATCACGGACTGGCCGGTTTGGCATGGAATGCCCCTTATATACTCATACAGGGAATGCAAAATTGCAGTCCCTGTATTTGAACAATTCAACAAGAATCGATTGTAATTTTTAATGCTATGGCAGTGTTTGTAAGTTGAACAAAGTGTCGAGTACTTTGTTGAATTTTATAATATTTGTTTATCAGCTTATTTCGATGTAGTTTGATTGGAAAGTATCGATCACTGATTTGTTTTTTACCTCGAATTTTCAAAATAAAGCTCCGAGTATCCACTTTTTAAGTATTTTGCCGTTATGATCCCAACAATCGATTAAGAAATAATTTTTTTTGTAAAATTCTCTGAAAATCTGATGAATAAACGAAGTAAATGGTGTTTGGTTCCTATATTTATATGTTATATATATATATATATATATATATATATATATATATATATATATATATATGTATATATGTATATATGTATATGTATATGTATGTATGTATGTATGTATGTATGTATGTATGTATGTATGTATGTATGTATGTATGTATGTATGTATGTATGTATGTATGTATGTGTGTGTATATGGTGGTTGGGCCTATATGTCAATTTTTGAAGAAACTGAGGCGGCTCTTCAGAAGACGAAAGATTTTAAATCGTTACAAGGTTCAGAGTTTGTAACGATTGTTAAAATTTGCATCGTTGGGACACAATGAAAATTTTTTTTATTCAGTAGCGCTTCAAATTAATGCAACTTTTTTCGCCGCCCACAAAATATGTAAAAAAAAGTTCAATGATCTGATAAATCGATAATAAAAGAAAAAAAAAGACTTTTCATTACATACCAACGATACAAAAATAAAATTCGTATAATAGGATGATACATGAAAATAATAATAAGACTCACATGTTTTCTAAATATACTCCCAATTTCCTTGCAATTGGGTACGCTCTGTATGAATTTGATGACTTCCTCATTGGACCATCTTCGTGGATTCGTATGCTGTTTCGCTACGATTCGATTTAGAGCGTTACTGTGTTTAGCCCATATGTGCGGTGCATCCGGCAATGGATTATATCCGGGATTATAAACGGATTGATAAAGTTCTGTGCGCAATTGTTTGTCAGGCATACTTATGGCGTAGGGAACTGATCCGTGAGCCAGATCTCCGTAACCCGAGTTTGACAAAGAATACTGAAGTTCCTCCGATGCTTGACGCCTGCAACATTTATTTTTAGAATTGTAGAGCGCCCCCAAACCACTTCTCAACACCGGCATACGCTTCAATACGTGTGTGCATTGCGCAAACCCGTGCATCTCACTTTGCACATTATTTCACACGAACAAATAAAATACCAATAATTTCAAACTAATAAGAAAGTAATTACGTTTGAAAAACTTCAAATTTCGCGATATACAAACACGGTTAAAAATTACTGCATTTAAATTATTCGACGCGGACTTCAACTTTTTAATAATTGAAGTTCAATTAATTGTAGGGAACAACAATAAGCCTAAAGTTTACACAAAACATTCTTCTTAATTTCTACATATGTATTTGTAGCAAGAAATAAACGAGCATAATTCATGAGATTTAAAAGTTTTCAATGAAATTTTTCATAAATCTTTTTCACCACACCTCCACGGAAATTTAGATTTTCCGCCTTGCGTAAGTCGAATTTTCCGCGGAGATGTGGTGAAAAATAGTTAACGCACATACGGGAGGGAAAGAGGCCATCCCAAACCGCGTGCTTGCCACCCTCGCCTTCGGCTTGGGTGGCAATTCCGCACGCGGTTTGACATAGCCTACGTTTTTCTCTTAGTAGCGTAATATACTATTCATTCGTATAGTAAGTAAAATTTATTAGAAAGTTGTTTAGTGACGGATAAAAACATAATATACAACTTTAATTTGTCCAAGTTTCTATTAAATTGAAATAGCATAGTTTAATGAACAAACCTTTTTTTCCGTTTTCTTGAAATCTCGTCGTCATCCGTTTGCCCGTCGCTATGATGATGTCGAGATTTGTTCGATCTATTAAATTTATTTGTATATACAAATCGATTATAAAAAAGAATCTTACGAAACTTTCTGTCGTTCTTTCTATTTAGCGATTGCGTTATTTTTTTTTTTAACTTGAGATAATTTTTTAAGACGAATTTGAGAATATATGGACTTTGTGAAAAATCTTTGATAAAAAAAAATTGCGAATCTGTAATGAATCTGTAAAATTGGTGAACTAACCTCTCCGAAGTTTCGGATCTTTCGTTTTTGTCAGAGGATTCTCCGTCCTCCTGTTTAATGTCTTTTTCCGTTTTAATCAGTCTGTCCTCGATGAGGGCGAATCTGTCGTTCTTTTCCATTTTTTCAATCTTCACCTCCGTCTTGTCCATCTTCAATCTGTCAGATCGATCGCTCTTTTGTTTATCGTACGAGTCGTCATCGAAATCGGAAGGTTCATTCTTCATTATGCTTAATCGATCCGACAATAGACGGGCTTTATGCAAATTTTGCAAAGAATACGGACAACCCGAAGCTGAATTGTGACCTGCAAATTTCGGCCCTTTCACGTGACCGATTCCACGACATCCGTAAGATCCACACTCGGAATGTTCTACCGCACATTCCGGCGCTGTAATATACATTTTTTTATTTAATTTACTTCTGTTTTTTACTCTCTTCACATTTTTGATTCACTATATTTTCACTGGAAAACATTTCAATGCGTAATGAATTTTCGTATATTTTGAAATGTTTGAATTTTTTTTTTTATATTTTTTTCAAATGTTGTATTTAAGAAACTATTCAATAAATGACTTAGAAACTTTTCACAAGTCGTGTTGAATCTTTTTGGAAAACATGTTTTGACATGTTTTCTTTATTTTATTTATGACTTGTTTTATATTATTTAATTTTACAAACTCTTACAATTTTTCTAGCGTATGTTTTTCAGTCAAAATGAAAAATTAAGTATATTAGGTTTTGTGACAAATTTTTCAAAAATTTTACTAACTCAGAGGTCCTTCCAAAGGATGCCCAGTTTTTAGGCACCAGCCCATAGGATGAATATCAGGATGATCATTGTCTACCCAGTAAGCGTGATTTTCTGGCCATCCATCGAATCGTATTTTGATCCTATTCCATCATAAAGCACCTTAATTTTAATAAACGATGACCCACGGTACAGACTACGATAAAAAAAAAGGGCGATCCAGGCGGAGGTTTGAAAAAGACTAATAAATAATGAAAAACAGTTATCTAACTTGTTATCCAACCAAAGAATAATTAAATCCGTATTAGTTGAATTTTTAATCGAACAATAATAAATAGAATGCATTTGATGTAGAAAAATAAACAACGAATGAAGGGATTGACGGAATTACAGCTCCTATGGATAAGCAAAAAGATTTCATTATAGTGTACGAACATGTGATCCTTGACATCCTCAACGGTAGCAACCCGGATAATTTGTGGAATTCTCTTGTCAACGGCTTCCAATTTCATGCCCCTCTTGAAACCGCAAGGTGGCTTTTGTTTGAAAGCTCTCGCTGGTGCGGCAACTGATCGAGTCTCTCGTAGATAAGAGTCCCAGGTAAACGATTTCAAATCTTTGTAATATAAAAAAAGATTTCAAACACAATCCATACATTGATTCTATATTGCCGTGTGTCCGCAAAAAATCATATTTTTTTTTTTTTTACATTTTACATCTCTTTTATATACAGGATGGCCCAGTTATAGTATATGGTTATAGTATATATTATAGTGGTCTAAACAAAAACTATGGATAGGGGGCATCATTACGAATGGAAAGAACCACATGTAGGGTTATCTGAAAATCAACGGTTTAGAAGTTATTCGAGCTTTAGTGATTTTCGAGACTTATCCTACTTTTCATCAATAAAATCATCACTGTGCTAAACATACGTCATAAATTGAGATAAAATTTGGCACAGATGTGGCGCAATGATGCACCTACTAGGTGATGCAGTTTTTTTTATGAGTCATTTATATAATCACCGCAGATTTTACATTTTCTTTCACAAATTTTTTATTTCGACAAACATGCTGTACAATTTTCAAAATCTACCTATGAAAAAAGATGCACGACCGAAGATGTGATGATAACCTTAACCCTTACTGTAAAAAGTTATGTTTTTACAAGTTCCGTAAAAATGAGGTGAAACTACAAAAAATATAAGATTATTTTCGTCCAGTCATAAAGGGGGACTGGTCGAAAATAATCTTTCGAATATATCTGAGAAAAAATGAACCTTGAGAAAACTGTCATTCTCAACAAGCAACACCAAAAAGATAGACGTATATGTTGTAATCCTTTAGAAACGAAAAAAAGATCAATATTGAACTCACTGTTGGGTGGTGTTAGACTGTGGCCGTTGTGATGACACCAACCAACCGGATGTATGTACGGTGAACTAGCGTCCGCCCAATAGTCGTAAACCTCGTCCCACGAGTCGAAATGCACGAGTATCCTTGAATCCATGAGACCGGCTATACTTGCGACGCAAACTAATGACGAATGCTTTCTATCGACCGCCTCCAGTTTCATTCCAGTTCGAAAACCAGTTGGAAAAACCGTCTACGTATAAAATTACGAAATATGAAGCGAACACTCAATTCAAAATAAGCAAAGGTAATTAGAAATAGAATCTGGACATTATTAATATTTTTATTTTGATCACATCTTAGGAACGTTTTTTAGACATTTAGGAACATTTTAAGAACGAAATTGACTAATTATTGAACTGAATATTCGTTTCATTTGCTTTTCATAACACTTATTATTATTATTTATTGTACTTTTTTATGATTTATATGTTTATTAATGAATTAAGTTCCATACGTATTATTGTATTGATTGAATGTATAATTAAAAATACTTACATTTTTATTGGCAAAACAAGTTTTTGGTGCAGCGGTAGCTTTGCAAATTTTCAAATAAGCATTCCAATTGAAGTTGTTCTGGACGTAGCCTTTAGGAGGATCCAAACGATGGCCATTTTTGTCGGACCAACCAACGGGAAAAATGTCCATACTGTCAGCATTTACCCAAAAATCATAATTCTCCGGATAGCCGTCAAAGTGCAGTCGTAATCGATAGCCTTATAAAACAAAAATTACAAATAAATAAATATTTAATACTTTTTTATACATGAAACATTTTGCGAAATTGAAGAAAAAAAAATACTGACCGACTACTTCGACAACAGTGAGAACACAATAACGTGATGGGTGTTCAGGATCGATGCCCTCGAGTTTCATACCAACTTTGAATTGATTTTTCCCATAGGGAAATGGATCCTTGAATAATTTCACTGGTGCAGCCTTCGCTTTGCAGTGCTCAAGATATTTCGCCCATGAAAAGCCCAGCTTTCCTGTTTGCCATGGATACTGCAGTCATAAACGTTTTTTGTCTTGTAAATGTAGGGGTGCATTCCCATGAGGAACTTTAAAACAAGTCGATTGTTTTTTTTTTTTTTTTTTTAATTTTTTCCGGATAATATACTATTTTATACCTCTAGAATATTCCGTTAAAATGAATGGTAATTAAACTTTTTGACCATTTCGAAAGTTCAACTCGGAAATTAACTTTAAAGCGTTTTTCTCCTTGCTGTTTTCAAAAATCGATTCCAGTAATTAAAAAAAAAAAATAAAAACAAAAAACTGCTCATTCAAACTGATTGAAAAACCTTTCTTCATAGTGTTTATTATATTTTTCAGTCCATTATCTGGCATGAGACCGTTATTTTCATTTTCAACCTTTTTTCGTTAAAAAAAAAAAACAAAAAAAAAGGGTTTTGAAAAATGTTTTTTTTTATAAAATACCAAAAAACTCAAAACCCAAAGCAGATCAAAGACTAGTCTTATGTATCTACGTGAAAAATTCGTTTGGATTTTTTTCTCGACGTACTAAAGTGAAACTCTTACTCGAACCGTCATTGTGTAACATTTTGGCACGCCACTATTAGCGCCCTATAAGATAGAATAGAAACTGATAAAAAAATGAAAAAAAAAAAAAAAAAAAAAAAAAAAATGCTTGTGCAATTAACGCATGTAAAGAACATCGTATAGCGGTTCCTTGTCGACAATCAACCGTATAATAAAAAATATTTTTAAAATATTACGAATTGACGCTATTATGGGTTATAAAATATTTTTTTGAATCCATTGTTAAGAAAATGACATTATCGTGGTCATTAAGACAATATTATTAAAAAATGACACATTTTTTTTAATCGCTCAATTGACCTACTCGTCGTCAGACATTTAGGGCCGGTTGTTCCACCTTCTGGTAAATTTTACCTGACGGTTGTAACCTTGAGTAGCAAACCTTTAACTATCAGATAAAATTTACCTGGAGGTGGAACAACCGGCCCTTACAGAGTATAGAATTTCGAGTGGAATGTTAACATAATGCTGCATGTCAACATAACCGTCAAATTCTCTTTTGACAGCAGTTAATTAACATATTCCTTTCATAGAAATATTTAATATTTTGCACGTTCGCAATCGCACATTTATTACATTCGACAGTTGTAATATTTGAGATTCAGCATAGGTTCTTCTTCTCTTGGGGAATGTGCCATAATTCAGCAGAGATTATCATATCTATGATACCGCTGTCACGTTATGCGGCATTGTTATGTGTTACCGCTGTCACGAATATACAACGTTGCCAGCCTACCATGGAAAATTTTTGGCGCAGATCGCTCGAAATACCGAACGAGGCTGCAGTGATTTTTCAAATTTTAACTTAAAATTTTGCACCAGTTCGGTAATACATTTTGTTTATGGTATGATATCAAAAATTGATGTTTGATTTATAGCTGAAATCCAAAATTGTATGGCTATCTAATCATTAAATACATGTTATACATCATCGAAATAAAATCCGAAGGAGGTTAATCGGTAAAGCGTTTGCAATTTTTTTCTGATGTAAATTGTATTGGCAGGGTGCACGAAAATACTAATACTATTCAATTATCAGTGTGTTACATATTCATGCATACTGTCAGCGCCACCTAAAATCATGCTCCGCATTTTTTCAGGCTTAACGTATACGCAATACACACTTATTTTTAAAGTAGTATATGTACGTGCACCCAGCCAATATTCAACTCACAACATGTTTTAAATGTATTACATAGTCTAATAGTCGACCTATCGCTACAAATTCCTTTCAAAATAGTTGAGAAAAAAAAATTATTGAAATGTTCAAATTTTTTACCATTGTCATGGGAAGTCTGCCTGTTAATATTCATAAATCTCGGTGTGCGTTTTTTTTTTTAATGAAAAAATTCAAACTAGACGTACATGAACATAACTACTACCAATTTATAAAAAAATATTGAAAGTTTTACTTTGGATTCGATAGACTCGCTTAGACTCTCTTCGTCCATCGCGGTTATTGTGTCTTTCGTATCTTCATCAGTTTCCGATTTCGGCTTGTCTTGTGATTTCTCCTCGATCTTATCATCCATGTCCTTAGACTGTTGTTGCTCTTGCAGTAATCTTTTCCGTTTTCTCTTTGTCCTCAAATCCCTGCTGAATCAATTATAATTTTTCGATGTAATGAACAGAGAATATAATTTTCAACTGTTCGACTTTTTCATAAATCTTGAGGGAAGATTGTTCGATTACACAAAATTGATAGATGTTCCATTTTTTAACAAGTTTCAAGTGATAATCAGTTATTTATTTATTTATTTATTCATTCGTTAGTGAATATTGAGAAGTTCAGCTCCATCTACAATCGGGCTGTAAATTCTTTTGCATACTCGTGATCATTAAAAACCGTCCAATGTAGCATTTTTTTTACAGTGCATGACGATTATTTGCAAAAAAACCTAGATGAAGCCGCACCTTTGAATGATAATCCTTAATTGAGTTGTAAATAATAAGAATTCAGTTGCTCACTTAAGATCTCGTTCTTTTCGTATCATGTGTTGCTTTTTGGCTTCTATGACTTCGGTACAAGAGGGACTGCACGAGATCGGACTCTCGAATTCAGCTGCGAGACCGTAACATCCGCAACTTTCGCAACGATATAGCGTATCGGCCGAGACAGCACGAGCCTTTTTCTCCTCATCTAAAAAATAATTCATTATTCAATTATCAAGCAAAGAATAAATAAAATATTATTTAATAAATACTGATTATAATGGTATTTACTCACTCTTCTTTTCAGCGCAAACCGTGACTGGACTCGACTTTGAGGAATTCTGCGATAAACACACATTTTCCTTATCACCGATGCTGATGTGTTTGTCCTGCTTGTTATTCTCGTCGTCATCTACCACTTCCATCAGCCCAAACTCGTTTATGCAAAACTGCGTGATGACACGCGTTCATATATTTGTTTTTTTTCGTTTTTTTGTTCAACAATTTTATCATTTATTTGTACATTGTTTTTGTCCGAAATAGTATAATATTTAAATGTTTACTCGGATAGAAGTCAAGTTTTCGAGTTTCATTATTTCAACGTTATTTACACTCAACGAACATTTCGATATACTGAAACTGAAGGCTTCCAATTCAATTTTGTTGTAAAAACAATCAAGACGGTTTTCGATTTTTCCTGGTAGATTCATTTTCCTTTCTCTTAAAATTAACTTTCTCGCTATCTCGTTTCATTTTTCATACTACCCTCCCATGGGGCGTTACAAACATTTATTTCCTAACTATCTAACAGCGATTTAAAGAATTTCGCGACCAGATGGAAAAAAACGATTACATCATTTAAGAGTTGCATAATTTTTTGAAGAAACGAATAATTATCGTGTCTCCAATTGGTTTTTTTTGAACACTGAAATTTCTTTTCTTCGTTTATAAAATGAATAAAATTTCGAGGGGAAAAAAATAATATCAAAGTCGCACAACGACGAATGAAAAATCAAAAAATTTCGAATTTTTCATTATTGACAATCTGAGAGATCTTTACGGTGAGAATTTTTCTCGTAATTGGAAATATTAAGTTTTGGCAAACTTGTCACAAACACGAAAAAAACTGAGTCGACTCGTTTATTGTTTATCGATGATTTTTAAAAGCTGAATTTTAGCCATCTCAAGGAAAAATGATACGAAAGAAAAGCGACGTTCAAGAGAAAATACTGATGAGAAATGTCTTACCTTCAAAGTGCTGCCGGGCAAAGTTCCAACGCCATCTTTCCATTCCAAAACTTTGGCAGCATCGAAATTAGGATCTCTTGGATTAATGCCATTCGAGAGTTCCTTGGGATCATCTCGATTTTTGGTTCTGATATCGGAATTTTTGACATCTTTTACCATTTTGGAATCATTGGCTTTAGCCTCTTTCACTTTCATATCATTTTTATTATCCATTTCGTTATATTCATTTTTAGATGGTGATTTGATCATTTCAATTTTAATATCGTCGTTGATCGTTGAATTACGTTTACTCGATGTTTTTTCATCGTTTTGAACGACCTTAATCAGCGTAATATCGTCGTCATTGTGAGATTTTTTTTCTTTGTCATGTTCAGAATCCGGACTGCTCAATGAATAACTAACGTCGATAATATTATTCTGCGAAGCTTTTCCACCGCTTAAATTTTTTCTCTTCTCACTCGAACCACGAAGTATATTGCTTCGGGTTTTTTTTCTCTTTTCTGGTTGACCGTTGACCTCATCTTTTTTTGGTATTGGTGTTATAACCGCCGAATCTGGATTCTCTGTTATTTTTATGCTGTCCGACGACGTATTATTCACACCTTTCCCTCCCATCAGAGTCATCTTTGTTATTGGATGAAGTGGGGGCGGATGCAGCGATGAATTAGCCGTTTTCGATTCTCGCAAAACTACCAACAGAGAATCTCGTGCATTGTCTTTTTCTCTATTTTCATCTATTTTTTACTATTCAAGACGACTTTAATATGTTTCCTTTATTATTCTACTTCCAATATAATCGTCCTACATTATCCTATTAACTTTAGTCGCGCTAGTTTGTTTTTTTGGTTCTCCTCTCCTCTTCTATTTTCTTCAAATTAATATTCAAATTATTCGATACTGAACAAATTGTGAATTTGTATATTCAATTTGCAGGTGCATCAATTGGATGGGATTTTAATTCAATATTGAAAATACTTATTTTTTTAATTACCCAAAAATTACCAGAAGTTGTCTTCCAAAGAATAGGAAATTGTGAAAAACAAAGTTATTGAATACTGAAATATTTCCAAAATACAATTTAGAAGAGAAAAGACCAATTGCATCTATGAAAAAAATAAAAATAATATGGATTCCTTTTTTTAACAATAAGGAAGGGTTAATCATCAAATACATTATCTTCAATTTTTCATTTATAATCAATTACTAACTTGTGATAGTTCCTTTGTTGTCGGGATTAATCTGCCCATTGTTAATCTTAAGATTAAGCATATTAGACTTGTTGGAGACCGTTTGCTGTGGTATAGTAACGGGCAGTAATAAATTCGTCACGTGTTTCGACGATTGCGTTGAATTTCCCGGCGTCGAGGTCGTCGAAGTTTGAGCCAATTGCGAGAGCACCGGTGCTATGACGAGCTTCGATTTACTCATTTGCGCGCTACCCAGTGAGGCTGACAAATCATCAAATAATTAAAATACAAATTTTTTACACGAATAGAGTAAGCTGTAGATAAAATGAAATAAAAAATGTAAATTCTCAAAATTTCTTTTTGTCCAACATTGAAAGTACATAGAATAATATTTATGAATGCAATCATTGCTTTTTTTTTTACATTCGCGATTGGATAAAGTTTGATAAGTTCAGCCATCTATGAAACTTCACAATCATTGATTTTCAGTAATGCCAATCAATTCTTCGACAAACATGACAAATAACAAATATTCTTCAGTTTGGGTTTGATAATTTCATTATTGTATGTTAGTTTTCGTAACGTCTCAATAATAGCGGGATATTTTAAGATTTCTTTGCAAAGCGCCAAGTACTTGAAATTTCAATGGAATAAGGCTATCGAAAAAATTACACATGTGTAATTAATCCTCAACTTCACTTTTTATAATGAATTATTATCGTTTACCTGTTGGAAATACAACGGAGTCTCGTTGTTTGTTCGGCTTGATAATTGTTCCGAGGTACGCAAACGTGTGTTTTCCTGGTTGTGCGTGTGACGAATTTCCCTGTGGCGTATTTAACGGAACTATTTGAGCCGTTGAAGCGTTTGATTTTCTTAATAATATGTGCTTTTGTCCCTGCGACGTTGTTGTACCGCTCACTCCACTTAACGGACGATGTATCACTATGTGTTGCTTATTCTGAGCCGTACTAACTGGATTTGTTCCCTGAATAAAGACCTTGTTCTGTCCAGCAACAATCTGCAATATTAAAATAATCCATTAGACCCACATCAACTAATTTATTTTTAATTAATAATTAACCCACATCGACATTTACCATTATGTGTCATTGTCTTAAATATAAATTTTTTTATGATACTCTGGAATTATGGAGTTCACAACATACTTGAGTCACAGCCGAAAATCTTTTTCATTATTTATCCCTCATTTTTTAAATTCTATTTAATAATTTTTTAATTTTTAATCCTTCAAATAAGTTGACAAAGTTTTTTGGCATCAGAAAAAATGTGACTCATTCCCTAAGTCCGATACTGCAAACATATTTTGGACCTTACTAAAAAACCAAAACATTGCTATTCAAACGATGCAAACTTTTCTACCAGAATTTATGTACGTTGTGAAAAAATGACAAAATTTTTATGATAACTTGTGACAAAAATGCTAGATAGGTATTCGAAAATTTGTATCGATAAGAATTAATGAGTATTGTAAATGATTGATTTGTTGGTTGATGTTAGAACTGAAGTGAAATATTTATAGTTGTTGTGCTACAATAATGAAAATTTATAATTTATCTTTATTTTTTATTTATATGATAATTAGCTTATGAACTAAAAAAATTGTTGATTGATACTCATCAATTCACTCGTATTATAATTGACAATTATCATAATCTCTCACGTGAAAAAGCAAAAACATTACTTTTTTTATACAAATGTTAAAAAATCTTAAAAATTACCGAATTGTGGGTTGGATTGATAATAGCTGCTAGTTGAGTGGCGCTAGAAGAAACGATTGTCTGATTGGGGGTGCCGGTTTGCGCAGAACGTAATTTCCCTTGCTGGATGTACAACAAAGGCATTACACGTGTGGATGGATCATCCGATGTTTGAGGATCCACAATGTTGCTGTCGTCAACGTCATCAACTACTATTTCTTCCTCCATCCTATTCGACGAATTTAAAAACTTCATTGTTTATCCTCCAACGATACTTTATGATAACTATTTTTGAGAGAATACTATTTTTAGGGCCTCTGAGAAATATCCCAATCTGGCCAATTGACAATGAAAATTTCTATGATAGGCTTCCTATTTTTTTTGCAGCCTCAACATAATTAACAATTATTTATGTATGAAAAATAAGCATTACTGTATTTTCACCTTTTTTCTAGTTTATTTTTTAATCATCTCCGTATCTTCCGTATTGACAAAGAAACAAACAGCTCAAATTTACTCTAGAAAAAAAGCTGCGTTTCTGGTTTTTTTTTTTTTTTCATTTCAACGCATCATATTAAAAATGGATTAAATTATTTATAAAATTAAAAATCCAATTTAGTATATTTCTAGTTCATTTTTTTTATTGATCTCCACACCAGCAAACAAAGCACCCGCAAAAAATTTGTCTGTAAAAGATAGTCCATTTTGAGATTTTTCTTTTATTCAAGGATAAAAAAAAGGTTAAGTTTAGAGTTTGTTTTTTTCAATCTCATTGTTTAAAAATTAAAAATCCTTTCAAGGGTATCTGCTATCCTTTATCTTTTTACAGGTCTCTGTAAGCAAGCAAAAAACCCAGAGAATAGTTTGCAAAAGGTGCTATCTTCTTTTTTTTGCAATCCAAATGAAAGTAACAATAAATTTCATAGTATCATAGTATATAAAATAAAGCATTTTAACCTATTTTCAAAAGTATTTGTCTGTACTAAATGAATTGTTGACTATCCGCAAAAAACATTTCAATCCCAATTAAATGCTGTTTGCTTTGGCTATTTTTTTAATGCTATTTTTTAGATTTGACACAATTTTATTTTGAAACGCGAAAAATGGAAAAAAAACACGATATATTATTTATTTGCATTTTAAATCAAAATCTCTCCGTGTACCCTAAGGCTCCACAAATGAGTTTTTTTTTTCGTACGATTTTTGGGACATGTAATTGAAGTACGTTCGATTCTGAAAAGTAATGTTTGCAATGAAGAATAAGAATTAAAAGAAATGTCAAAAGGACAGACGTGTTGAAGCTTTGATGTATTAGCGAAATAAAAAAAATGTGCGATGTGCGATTTACGACTGAATATGCAAAAAGAAAAAGAAAATTTTTTTGTAGCAAAAAAAACGTTCAAAATCGAACGAAAGTTGAGATTTATCGAGCATGAAAAAAAAAAAATTGCCCGGTATCCTATCACGAAGTTTATCGATTATAGGACGAATAATTATCAAAATTTAACATCGCAGAATTGGTGAATATGCATAAAATAAAAAAAAGTGATTATATACATCAAGTACAGTTTCGAAGGCGATAAACAAAACACAAACAAAAACCTAAAGACAAAAAATCGAAGAATTCGATATAAGTACGAACCTCGTACGAAAAAATGCGTCAGCGCAGATTTAAATACTGAAAAACCCACACCTGACGGGTTACATAATTTTTTTTTTATTCCATTTTTTTGTCATTCTAATATGAATGATAACGCGTGTGTCCGGACGATTTTAGTCGATCGCAGGTGAAATATGTAGCGCACAGCACACATGCATACACAAAACACAAACACGAGACGCGCACGCACGATGTCGAATATTTCTAAATATTGAAAAATCGTTTGTTACTGATAAGTTTCAAGTTTGGACCACTCGAATTTGACCGATGAATTTCAATTTCGCGTTTATCAATTTTGTTTTTGTTTAAAAAACCCGCCTATGTTTGTCGAACAAAGTGCGATTTTCCAGTGCGTGTGGATGTGCACTTGTACTTTTGTGGAAAATCCCGGCGAAAAAAAAAACACAGTAGTTTATCATCGACTCTTGTATACAGTAACGATAAATCGTATGCAAAATGCATTGAATCGTGTATAAAAACACAAAATATAAACAAAATGACTAATTGTTGAACGAAGAGCGAGAAAAACGACAATTCTTTTTTTATCTGCCACTATATATCGATGTATATAAGTTATATATACGGAAGAATCGACAAGAGCTTATTCGTACGAGCAAATTTATAAATCGTTCTTCGCGCATCCCAACAATCTCCCTTTATAATTTTTACGCACACGTAGACGCACGCACGCGCGCGCGCGTGCACACATAAAACCGTACACGAAAATCGTACTTTTTTTCCATCGCTTCTGGAAAATGCATTCGTAACTTTTTCACGGGTTCTTAAACTACACTCCCTTGCACTGCAATTTCACGAAATAATATTCCTCTATCTAAACGAATGTACTTTAACCCGCGAAATTTTGGTCAACGTCTATTTATTCTTTGACAATGAAATCGCTCGTGTTTCGGAGTACACTTTTGAGCATTCGAGTCTCACAACGATATTATACTTGCACACATATGCGCACACTCAAAGCCGCGTTTTCAATGCGAAAGACGCCGCAATCGCGATGTTTTTATGTGAAATTTTTCCTATTGGCTCAAGAAATGCCTTTTCCGCAGTGAGTCATCAATCGTAATAGGCTTAGTTTACACCGTGCGTTTGATACGCGTACGAAGCACTAAATTCGGACGCACGGACCCTAGGGCAACGAACAAAGCCAGATTTCGTTGCCTAGGGTAAATCGCATACTGAAAGATTATTTCATATCAATTAAAATATTAACTTTCGAACGATTTTCTTTGACTCTCTCTCAAACGATTAAAAAAAAAAAACTGAGACGTCTAAGTTCATTTTTCCAGGAGATGAAAAAAATGGGGGCCAACTTCACACAAAAAAATAAAATCGTTTTTACGTAAACAATATTAATTCTCAAATAATTTTTCTTGTCTCTCAAACTCTAATGGCCTCTGCACACCGCACGCGATGAGCGATGAGCGATGAGCGATGAGCGACGCGTTCGTGAAAATTTATTTTCCTATGTTCACACCGCGAGCGACGAGCGACGAGCGACGCAAGCGACAAGCATCGCAACAGTACACAAGACATTGAAAGTGAGGTTACGTGGTAAACAGATGGTGAAGTGCTAAAAAATTGCTAAAATATATGTGTAAATCAATAAAAGAAAATAAAAATGACATGCTGAATTTTTTAAACTTTATTTTAAGGTCTTTGCAATGAGCAACCTCAAAATTTTAACACAAGTCAGTTTTTTCACCAGCACCAAACACAACTGTCAACAACTATACAGGCGCGTTCGAAAACTCATCCTTTCATTGTACTTTTTCATTCTCCATGTGTTGGATAGAGACAGAACGATTATACTGGCTTAAAAATGTCGACTGCAGAACGCGCCGTCGCTCGTCGCGAGCGTCAAGCGGTGAAAAAGTTGAAACTTGGTCAACTCCGTGAGCGACGTCGCGAGGGAGCTCGCGGCGGATGTGACGTTCGGAAAAGCAGAGGTCTCATTGGTTATCGCTCATCGCTCATCGCTCATCGCGTGCGGTGTGCAGAGGCTATAACGATCTGCATAAACGAAAGTTTTGAGAAATGAAGTGGGGGGGCTAACTTCACGGAGGTG
The DNA here is from genome assembly GCA_963989365.1 of Rhimphoctona megacephalus. Classification (NCBI taxonomy): domain Eukaryota; kingdom Metazoa; phylum Arthropoda; class Insecta; order Hymenoptera; family Ichneumonidae; genus Rhimphoctona; species Rhimphoctona megacephalus. The sequence goes on along the minus strand of OZ022415.1, from coordinate 4,493,987 downwards.
TACGCGTAGTAGTACGGAATACGGCTCCTTATGTAAGGGACTCCGCACACTGCGCGCGATTAGCGATTAGCGATGAGCGACGAGCGATTGCCAATGAGAGCACTGTTTTTCGGGACGACGATCAGAAAAGCAGAGCTCTCATTGGCAATCGCTCATCGCCCATCGCTCATCGCGCGCAGTGTGCAGAGGCCATAAGACCGTGGGCGAAACAAAAGGAGAAGAGAAGAGTGAAGAATAATCATTCAAAGGGCCGCGAGGTGTCGCTGTCGACGAGTCGAGTGGGTGCGGTATTTCGGTGATTGCCCATACTGGGTGAACGTGACCGTCTGACCGAACACAGCGAGAATGATTGCCAGCCGAGAAGTGTGTGTCATATCGTTGGAGTCGTTGTCGAGTCTCTGATAAAAAAAAATTTCGTTCACGTACCTCGAGCGTTGGCGACGTTAGGGACGTGATTTGTTTTTTTAATTTTTGACAGTATAAAAATACAATCAACGTCTAATTTCGTGAGATGTCCAAAGAACCGTTGATACCCTAAGCATAACTATATATCTAAAAGTGTAATCAGAGACCGGGGAAGCGGTAACATCAGTGATAATATACAAGTGTACGTGCCACCCGTTTTCACCGTAAAAGACGTTTTTTTTACATGTTTCGCTGCATGTTTTACAACTAAATCGAACCCTTTGTTTTTATCTTTCGCTCGTGAAGTTCCCGGTGAAGTTCATGTACGTCGATTGCAAATCGTTACAATTGTCAACGATTTGTCGCTTTCGCACGCATAAATATATATATATATATACACACACACACACACATATGTGTATGTGTGTATGTATACGTATATACATATAAGTACATGTGTATATATATCTAGAGTCGGCAGAGAAAAAAGGAAATAACAATAAAAAAAAAAGTTCTCGGACCCTTGAGACCCGTTAATCAAGGTCTCTCGACACAACAAATGTTCAAATTGCCAGTGAACGCTCTTGTGCGGTGATTTTTTCGTACGCCTACATACACACACGACACTCGACAAATATATATATATAATATATATATATATATATATATATATATATATATATATATATATTATCCACAAACATCTCGAAGGAAAAATTTAATACGCGTGTGTGTGATGCCCGGGAGTCGCTCAAGCACGGATCCCGAGCACAAGTCACCGCGGGAAAGTGGTGAAGATTCGGAGGATGAAAGCGAGATTTTGGAAGAGAGCCCCTGCGGGCGGTGGCTCAAACGACGCGAAGAGGTGACCTTTAATATTTATAAACCCTATCAAATATATATATATATATATATATACCCTGGTGGATCATAGCGAACGAAAAAAAGACCGAATAGGGTTTTGGTCTTTTTAGACGTTTAATTGGCCGAAAAAAGACTCAATTAAGTCTTTGTAATTTTTTCTAAGTTTTTGTTTTTAATGAACCGACAAAAATCTGACTGTCAAGTGAACACCCCGATTTAACCGACTGATTCTGAAACGACCCAACTGGGTCTTTTTTGCGGCAAATTAGACGCCTAAAAAGACCGAGAATTTCGGTCGCTATGATCTGCCAGGGTATATATATATATATGTATTTGTACGTATGTGCATATAGATGATTATTTTACAATGTGAAACGTTGCTTGTTTGATATTGAAATCCACATGGCAAGTTCTGATCCATTCTCAGGGTCAGGGTCGTCGATGTTAAAAATGCCGTTTTTAATTGTTCTCTTGTGTTTGTCCGTCGTTAAGACGAAAACTTGAACTTGTCTTATCTGTGGTTTTACATTGGATTATTATTCATTCTTTCGTCTTATCACTCGAATAATTGTTCAAGCTCTGCAGTTATCATTCAGGTTTTCAATTATTTTTACAGTCTCTTGACCAAACAAGACAATTGATAAGATACTTATCGCGTCATAATAAGACGTGGATTACGTCGTTACGGGGTGCTTATAATCGCACAGTGTTTTGTATCACAATGTATCAAATAGATTTATCATGCCAATGTATATCAAATATTAACTTGGCAGACAACATATATATTGTAACGGTACGTTTTTATGGAACACGCCGACGCGTGAATTCGAGCTTCTTAATAATAAAGAGCAGGTCTAAAAGAAAGCGAGAAAAGACAGGGATTCGATTTTAACAAAATAACAATATAATTTATTTATGAAAACACAAAGATGATTTTTGTTTGTATAACAATTTTGTTCAAATAAAGACAATGTTTATTTATTTCGCGTGTTCTTTTCTATTATTTATTTCTCGATTCTTTTCTTCTCACAGAAACAATGATATTTGGTTTTTTATTATAATTTTATCAATTATTTGTGGTCTGGTATCTTTCTTTACAATACAATGAGGAAATACATAATCGATTCGACGCTCAAAAATAATAAAAATGATAAATTTTTCTGATTAATTTTTCCAAAATAGTCAATTAGACTTTATAAAGACTCTACACAATAATAATAACAATCTTTGTCCGTGACTCGATATAATCTTACAATAATTGAACTATTTTGGACAAAGGAAATTCTTGAATTCGATTATTCACGACGTTTTATTTCTTGATTGTTCAATTAATTCAATAATGCAAAGATTTTTCTATTATGAAACCCCAATGAAAAAAAAAAAATAAATTTGAATCAATTTCTTTTTGAATACTACTTAGGCTCTATCAAATAATTGCTTAATAAAAGAAATCGATTTTTAAATTTATTGGCTAGAATTTATTCAATAATTTTGTTCGTTTTTGTAATATCTTAATTATTTAGACGGAATTCCCTAGTAACTTATTCTGGTTACTTTTCAAATTCAAAATGCAATTATTTAATTTAATAATACTAATTATAATAATTAACACCAATAATCTCCAATTCCAGCCAGCAATAAATTTTAGGAAAATCAATTATGAATTGGATAGGAGGTTAGGAATACCAGCTGCAGGAATTGAACGAACCCGAACAACTCCGTCACCAGTACCCCTTAAAGGATAGGTAATTGGCTGCAGGGATAGAACGAAATCGAACCACCCCGTCACCAATCGGTAATTTATCCTAAACCGGCTGCAGGAATCGAACGAACCCGAATGACTCCGTCACCTGAAAAGGATAAATTTATGACGCTGAAGTTTGCAACGTTGGAGTCTAACGAAATGAACGAAAAAATCATTTGTAATTCACGTATTTTTTATTTCGTGAATCATTGGTGTATATTGAAAAACTACAAATTGAAAATTAGGCAGGGAACAGAATTGGAGAATTACTGGAATTATTGGAGGGTTTTTTCAGATCACTTCGTTGGACTCCAACGTTGCAAACTTCAGCCTCATATAAATTTGGAGGAAACAGAATTATTGGGTATACATCAGCTGCAGGGATAGAACGGAGCCGAACTACCCCGTCACCAGTGTATAGGATACTAGAGGATAGGTAGTTGAGCTGGTTATGGAACTCGAGAATATCCTGATACTGAGAGTTAAATGTCTATCCAGAATAAGCCAGAGATGCTAGTAGTGAGCTGGAAATGAGCTCGCTTATTAGACGTGTGTGAAGTTAGCATCTCATAGTTTGGAAGGAGTTCTTATGGCATCCGACATAGTTCTAGAGTTCCTGATACTTTATATCAATAGTTCCGACGAATTAAGTACCGAAAACCACATTTTTAAAAATGAGATGCTAACGACCGGAAGTTAGCATCCCAAAATAATAAATAAAAAAAAATCAATCGTAAATCAATAGTCAACGAATAGTTCTACAGTTCTTGATAAGTATTAAGGGGTTAGGGGTAGTCAGAGGCGTGAAAAAATGAGTATTTAAAAAAAAAAATTTTTGACAGTAATTAAATTTATTTTATGAAACTAATGAAACAGAGTTATTATATTATGTTTTAACTTTACTTGACCAAAATTTGAAAAAAAAAAAATTAATTGTAGACGACGTTATTGCCATCTTTGTTGGACCCTGTTCCACAAATAGTGCTTTGCGGTGACCATCAGAACATTTTTTCTGGTTCATTTAAAATCAAACAAAAAAAAAATCATTAATGTCATAGCATCCTCTCATCGAATTTTGAGAAATTGATCACACAAGAGTTGAAATCCCTTGAGTTCTACATCCTGAATAAGTTTTAACAATAGTTCTGACAATTTATATGAAGAAAAAAAAACGAATTTTTAATTTTTTAATTTAATTTAATTTTTACGAAAGCTATAATTTGCTATAGTATTACAGCATCTCACTATCGCAGAGATTTTTTATTCACAATGATTATTTTAAAAAATTCAGAAAACGTCAGAGACTAGAACTGTTCAGAAATGCCTTCATGGGAGCTTTAGTTATCATTTAGAACTATTACGCAAGCAGGAACTCGTCATAGTACAACAGCATCTCATCGTATCATAGCGATTTTTTAATTCAACCAATTATTCAAATTTATCTAGGAAGTGCTAGAGGCTACAACTCTTCTGGAATTCATACAGAGGATCTTGACTTATAATTCAGAACACTTATCTAAGCTAGAACTCATCATAGGACGACAGCATATCACTATCGTAATGATTTTTCGTTCAAAATAATTATTTTAAATTATTTAAAGAGCGCTACAGACTATAACTCTTCAGGATTACGTACATAGAAACGCTAGTCATCAGTCAGAATCGTCATGAAAGCTAGAACTCGCTATAGTACGGCAGCATCTAACTATCGTAGAGATTTTTCATTGGCAATAATTATTTAAAATATTTCAGAAAGCGTTAGATACTGGAACTCTTCAGAAATGCCTTTATGGGAGCTCTAATTATTAATTAGAGCAATTACTCAAGCAGCAACTCGACATAGTACAACAGCATCTCATCGTATAGTGATTTTTCATTTTGACCACTTAATTAAAATCATTTAGGAAGTGCCAGAGGCTAGAACTCTTTGAGAATACGTGCAGAAGAACTCTAGTTATCATTAAGGAGCATTGTTCAAGTTGGAAGACGTCATAGTATGACAGTATCTTATGAAAGTAGACAATTTTTATCAGTAATAATTATTTCAAACATTTTAGAAAGCGGTAGAGGCTAGAACTCTTCTGGAATTCAAACAGAAGAACTTCACTTATCATTCAGAACCCTTATCTAAGCTAGAACTCGTCATAGGACGACAGAATATCACTATCGTAATGATTTTTCGTTCAAAATAATTATTGAACATTTTTTAAAGTGCACTACAGACTAGAACTCTTTAGAAGTACGTACATAGGAACGCTAGTCATCATGCAGAGCCATTACGAAAGCTAGAACTCGCTATAGTATGACAGCATCTCACTATCGTAGAAATTTTCCGTCAACAATAATTATTTAAAAATTTTCAAAAATCGTTGGAGATTGGAACTCTTCAGAAAAGCGTTCATTGGAGCCCTAATTATCATTTGGAACAATTACGCAAGTAGGAACTCGTCATATCACAACAGCATCCCATCGTATAGTGATTTTTCATTTTGACCAATTATTTCGAATTATTTAGGAAGTGCTAGAGGCTAGAACTCTGAGAATACGTGCACAAGGATCCTAGTTATTATTAAGGAGCATTGTTCAAGCTTGAGGACGTCATAGTATGACAACATCTCATCATAGTAGATATTTTCAATCAATAATAATAATTTTAGACACTTTAGAAAGCGGTGGAGGTTAGAACCCTTGTGGAATTCATACAGAGGATCTCCGCTGATCATTCAGAACCCATATCTAAGCCAGAACTCGTCACAGTATGATAGCATCTCATCATAGTAGATATTTTCAAACAATAATAATAATTTTAGACACTTTAGAAAGCGGTGGAGGCTAGCACTCTTGTGGAATTCGTACAGGGGACCTACGCTGATCATTCAGAACCATTTCTAGAAAAAAATAAATAAAAAAAAGTGTCTTGGGCGGGATTTGAACCCGGAACCGTCGGGGCGGGAGTCTAGCTTGCTCGCCACTGGGCTACTCACCTGGTTGTGATAGGGCGTAAACTTTATGGTACGTAAGAGAGCTCCCAACTTTGACCGGCGATTTCTCGAAAACGAAGCCGTGTTGGCACCAACAATTTTGGGGTTTGGTTGGTACCTACCCACACTATAAGCACGCGAAATGGGAGCCCGTAACTCGATGCACCTCCTGCGATGTCCCCTCATTAGATAATAGTTCTGACTGATGAACGCAGATCCTCTGTATGAATTCCACAAGAGTTCTAGCTTCCACCGCTTTCTAAAGTGTGTAAAATTATTATTATTATTGATTGAAAATATCTACTATGATGAGATGCTGTCATAGTACGACGTCTTCTAGCTTGAACAATGCTCCTTAGTGATAATTAGAGTTCTTATGCGCTTATTCTCAAAGAATTCTAGCCTCTAGCACTTCCTAAATGATTCTAATTAATTGACAAAAATGCAAAATCACTAGGATATGATGAGATGCTGTGGTACTAGGATGAGTTCCAACTTGCGTAACAGTTGCAAATGATAACTAGAGCTTCCATGAATGCATTTCTGGAGAGTTCCTGCCTCTTACCTTTTCTGAAAATTTTTAAATTATTGTTGATGGAAAATCTCTACGGTAATGAGATGCTGTCATACTATAGTGAATTCTAGTTTTCGTAATGGTTCTGACTGTAGACTAGCGTTCCTATGTACGTACTCCTGAAGAGTTCTAGTCCGTAGCTTTCTCTAAATAATTTAAAATAATAATTTTGAACGGAAAATCATTACGATGGTGAGATGCTATCATCCCATGACGAGTTCTAGCTTAGATAATGGTTCTGAATGATCAGCGTAGATCCCCTGTATGAATTCCATAAGAGTTCTAGCCTCCACCGCTTTCTAAAGTGTCTAAAATTATTATTATTGTTTGAAAATATCTACTATGATGAAATGCTGTCATACTATGACGAGTTCTAGCTTAGATAAGGGTTCTGAATGGTCAGCGGAGGTCTTCTGTATGAATTCTACAAGAGTTCTAGCCTCCATCGCTTTCTAAAGTGTCTAAAATTATTATCACTGGTTGAAAATATTTACTATGATGAGATGCTACCATGCTATGACGTCTTCCAACTTGAACAATGCTCCTTAACCCATTAACGCCGAAGAATCGTGTTTTTTTTCTCATTTTCAAGCTAGATTCTTATCATCGAAAAAAAATCATTTGCAAATAAAAAATATGTTCCCTTGTACTTTCGAGTGTCCCCTTTCCGAATCCGGAGTCAAAATTGAGTTTTGTCCATTAGAAAAAAAATATGGCCGTTTTTAAACAAAAAAAACCGAAAAAATCGAAGACATTTTTTTTTCAATATTTTTTTTTCTCATTGAAGACGCGCGAGGACCCCCCCTTTTTCTTCAACCATGAGTGCACAAAATAGTTGTAGTTTAAGAATATATTTTTTTAATTTGTCGACATTTACATTTTCACCCCCAAAATGGCGCTTTTCATCCCTTCAGCAGGAAGACAATTTTCACTCTCGGTGCCCGACAAAAAAAATATTCAAATCTTAACGAAAATTGGTATTCCGGGGTTTTCAAGGTCGCTGATTACGATTCCGCCCTCAAAATTCGAAAATTCAGAATGCGGGATCCAATATGGCGGACCCAAATTCAAAAACTTACTTGAATCGGATGAAATGTGGCACTCGGGGGTTTTCGAGGTCGCTGATTACAAATCTGCCCTCAAAATTCGAAAATTCAAAATGGCGGATCCAATATGGCGGACCCGAATTCAAAAACTTACTTGAATCCGATGAAATGTGGCACTTGGGGGTTTTCGAGGTCGCTGATTACAAATCTGCCCTCAAAATTCGAAAATTCAAAATGGCGGATCCAATATGGCGGACCTAAATTCAAAAACTGTATGAATCGGATGAAATGTGGCACTCGGGGGTTTTCGAGGTCCTTGATAACGAATCTGGCATCATCATTTCAAAATTCAAAATGGCGGATGCAATATGGCGGACACCTTCCCGTTAACACCCAGTTATTATCTAACGTTTATTGAAGAATTGACAACTTTATATATTGAAAAATTGACAAATTTATAGAAATTCATCACTCCGCATTACTCAACGGATAAACTTATAATTCCTTATTCTACTTAAGAGTATTACCCAGAGAATTACTTAAGAGCATTACCCAGAGAAAACGACATGGACGTGGTAGAAATCCTTTCTCCTTTGGGGTGCTTGATTTGAGTGAGTCCCCTTGCCTCTCACTTTTTGGGGTGCTTGATTCGAGTGAGTCCCCTTGCCTCTCACTTTTTGGGGTGCTTGATTCGAGTGAGTCCCCTTGCCTCTCACTTTTTGGGGTGCTTGGTTGTAAATGCGCCCTTTGCTTATCCCCGAAACCTGATTACGTGTTTCGCTTTCATACAAGCACTACAGAAGTAAGCATTACAGTCCTTACAGTACGTATATGTTCTTATTGGACAGATTGAACAACGAGCTTGTTTGCTGTGACGGAAAGTATCGTGTGCTTTGTTCCGTTTTAGTTTTCCCCTCTCTAAGTAATATTTAGCAATCGAAATTGCGAATTGCTTTGAACCAATTTTTTTTGTTTTATCTCCAGTTGCGTTGAAAATCACGACTGAGTTCACAATGGCGGCCTGTATAAATCTAATAAAGACGACCCATGTCCATTTTTTTTAACGGATACTTGGAAGCAAGTTGTTGCAATGTCCATCGTGAACGTCTACTCCGCCCATGAATTTATTGTAGAGATGAATTGCTTGTGGAAACGGAATCTCAATTTTTGAATGTGCACTCGAGCTAAATCTCTTAGACGGTAATAGAGGAGTCACCCCTGCAGCGGTAGAAGCGATCGAAACTGGTTTCGAGTCTACGATAGTTATGTAGTTTATTCCACTGTTTTGATCATGCTTTACAACATACGTACCTCGTGGAGACTTTTTGTCGAATACATTTTTTTCTTTGACTCGATTTTCTCTTATAGTTCCTGTACATTGTAAACCTAACTTTTTCAAATGTACTAGGAGATCGAAATTCGTAAAAAAATTATCGCAGTAAAGATGGAACTGAGATATCTTCTTAGGAGGGATAGATTTGAGAAATGGATCCAATAATTGCATCACTACACGAGAACCTAGAGCACATTTACCCAATTTATCTCCAATTGATGAATTTTTTCCACAATATAAATCGAGATTCAACAGGTATCCATCGGCGGTGCAAAGACCCCAAAATTTTAGTCCGAATCGTATGGGTTTTCCCCGGATAAACTGTTTTAGCGATGTTCTTGCATATGATTTGGCCATCATTTCGTCAACAGATAACGCAGTCTTCCACAAGCCAAACTGACGAATATTTCTCTGAAATAATTGTAGTAATTTACGAACGCGCCATGCCTTATCACTGGGATCATTGTCTTTAGGCATCGAATACTTTAATTCTGATTTGATTTTCTCAAATGTATCGCGTTGCATTGCAGAAGAAACCACCTCACATAATAAGAAGGGATCAGATGACCAATAGTCTCTTTGAGATTTTCTTTTATTGAACGAGCTTACAATGATGATGCCAATGAAAGTATTCAAATCATCCAACCGCAATTCAAACCCATTCTCTTTACATGAGTCAATAATGTATGTTTTCATTTCCATGCAGAAAAACTTTTCAAACAGTTGTATCGGCTCACTTTTTTGAATACTTTTTTTTACACCGTCAGTTAGTAATAATTTGTCTTCAGTCTCATTCGGGTAGCTCTTTTCACCAACCATCCACTTATATTGGTGATCTCCTTCCAATTTACATTGATTATCTGTGTAATTTTCCGATGCTTGTTTATAAGTGATACTCGAAAGGTGACCGTTTGATTCAAAATCAGAATCGGAATCACTAGAACAACCAGAATTGTCTGGATTCGGAATCGCGACGAGCTCGTCACAATTATCGTCAGAAGTATCCATTTCAAACTCTACATGAGAAGGAATAGATTGCCTTGGTCGTTTTCGAGACATAATGGTAATATTGCCAATATGCTCACGCTGCCGATGAGATAAAAATTATCGAAGAAGTGAATTCACTCAGGAGCAATAAAGATGATAAAACAATATTTTATGAATAAATTTTGTTGAGGTACTGAGCTGAAATTTAGGTATATAAGTGAGTTCGATTTAGTCTCAAGACAAGTTCTACGAAAATAGAAACCAAATTATTCAGATAAGGAATATTGGCAGACCTAAAATGAACACAAAAATTCTGAGCTAATATTTTTTACAGAAAATAAAATATCATTAGCAATGTGAACGATCCGCACTCCACAAACGTGAAAAATTGAAAAAAGATGTGATAGGCATATACAAAACTTATTTGCAGACAGAAATATTCATGGATAATAAATATATTTGTATCAGGGATAATATTCAATGATGACCCGTATAAACAAAAACAAGATGAAATGTAAGAAAATCGGAGATTTCTCAGCCTCTGCAACGTCAATTTTTATTCGACACATGAAAAATATAATATATGATCATAAAATGTGAATCAATTGAATGATTATTATTTACATTTATATAAAGTTGTCAATTCTTCAATAAACGTTAGATAATAACTGGGCGTTAATGGGAAGGTGTCCGCCATATTGCATCCGCAATTTTGAATTTTGAAATGATGATGCCAGATTCGTTATCAAGGACCTCGAAAACCCCCGAGTGCCACATTTCATCCGATTCAAGTAAGTTTTTGAATTCGGGTCCGCCATATTGGATCCGCCATTTTGAATTTTCGAATTTTGAGGGCAGATTTGTAATCAGCGACCTCGAAAACCCCCGAGTGCCACATTTCATCCGATTCAAGTAAGTTTTTGAATTTGGGTCCGCCATATTGGATCCGCCATTCTGAATTTTCGAATTTTGAGGGCGGAATCGTAATCAGCGACCTTGAAAACCCCGGGATACCAATTTTCGTTAAGATTTGAATATTTTTTTTGTCGGGCACCGAGAGTGAAAATTGTCTTCCTGCTGAAGGGATGAAAAGCGCCATTTTGGGGGTGAAAATGTCAATGTCGACAAATTAAAAAAATATATTCTTAAACTACAACTATTTTGTGCACTCATGGTTGAAGAAAAAGGGGGGGTCCTCGCGCGTCTTCAATGAGAAAAAAAATATTGAAAAAAAAATGTCTTCGATTTTTTCGGTTTTTTTTGTTTAAAAACGGCCATATTTTTTTTCTAATGGACAAAACTCAATTTTGACTCCGGATTCGGAAAGGGGACACTCGAAAGTACAAGGGAACATATTTTTTATTTGCAAATGATTTTTTTTCGATGATAAGAATCTAGCTTGAAAATGAGAAAAAAAAACACGATTCTTCGGCGTTAATGGGTTAATGATAACCAGTGTCCTTGTGCACGTATTCTCAGATTTCTAGCCTCTAGCACTTCCTAAATAATTTGAAATAATTGGTCAAAACGAAAAATCACTATACGATGAAATGTTGTTATGATATGACGAGTTCCTACTTGCGTAATTGTTCCAAATGATAACATCGGCACACAAAAAAAAAGTGGTCTGTACATTTGACCAGACCCACCTACCTGTATGTATTTCGACGCGCTGAATCCGAATCTGAGGTCCGTTTGGTTCGTACACCCTCAAAATTTTGAGTAAATTGCAAAAAACTGCTAAAAATGTCTAAAAATTGCGAAAAATTGTAGTTATTAAGATGAAAAAAATTTTATGGAACTGGATCGAGTATGATTTTTATGTAGTTGATCCGCTGAATCTGAATCTGAAGTTTATTTAGCCCATTAACCCTCTAAGATTGGAGTAAATTGCGAAAAACCGAAAAAAATGGCAAAAAATCGCGAAAAACTGCAGTTATGGAGATGAAAAAAATTTTGTGGACCTGGATAGAGTATGATTTTCATGTAGTTCGATCCGCTGAATCTGAATCTGAAGTTTATTTGGCCCATTAACCCTCCAAAATTTGAGTAAATTGCGAAAAACCAAAAAAAATTGCAAAAAATTGCAGTTATAAAAATAAATAAAAATTTATTAAACACGATTATATATATTTGTTGTATATTTTGATGCATCCCTAGAAAAAATTTACAATCGGCTCAACATTGGCCAACACTGGACCACACTTGACCTATGTTGAGCCGATTGTAAATTTTTTCTAGGGATGGAATACAAGTTTAGAATCCAATAATTTCAAACATTCATAAATCTATAAAAAATCGTGAATAATAGCATATAAAGAGAAGGTAGGAAACGATCTTCATGGATTTCAAACTGTTCTTCGTTTGTATCGAACTCTTTTGTCTTCAAATGACCTACGCAGCGGGTTCCTTTTTCGTTTCCTATTTTCTCTCGGTATTTCTCTTTTTAGTGTCCAGCAAAAATCTGCCATCATGTTGATATTCCCATTTCCTTGATACCGACTCTCCATTTCAGGAGGGTAGGAGGGTAGGTCAGAAGGAGAACGAGAGTAGGTATCAAGGAAATTGGAATATCAACATGATGGCAGATTTTTGCTGGACGCTAAAAAGAGAAATACCGAGAGAAAATAGGAAACTAAAAAGGAACCCGCTGCGTGAGTCATTTGAAGACAAAAGAGTTCGATACAAACGAAGAACAGTTTGAAATCCATGAAGATCGTTTCCTACCTTCTCTTTATATGCTATTTTTCACGATTTTTTATAGATTTATGAATGTTTGAAATTATCAGATTCTAAATTTATATTCCATGCATCAAAATATACAAGAAACATATATAATCGTGTTTAATAAATTTTTTTAATTTTTATAACTGCAATTTTCTGCAATTTTTTTCGGTTTTTCGCTATTTACTCAAATTTTGGAGGGTTAACGGGCCAAATGAACTTCAGATTCAGATTCAGCGGATCGAACTACATGAAAATCATACTCGATCCAGGTTCACAAAATTTTTTTCATCTCCATAACTGCAGTTTTTCGCGATTTTTTGCCATTTTTTTCGGTTTTTCGCAATTTGCTCCAATTTTGGAGGGTTAATGGGCCAAATAAACTTCAGATTGACATTCAGCGGATCAGCTACATAAAAATCATACTCGATCCAGTTCCATAAAATTTTTTTCATTTTAATAACTGCAATTTTTCGCAATTTTTAGCGATTTTTTGCAATTTACTCAAAATTTTGAGGGTGTACGAACGAAACGGACCTCAGATTCGGATTCAGCGCGTCGAAATACATATAGATAGGTGCGTCTGGTCAAATGTACAGACCACTTTTTTTTTGTGTGCCGGTGTAATTAGGACTTTTTTTGAATAACAACGTTTTTTGAATATTTTTAAATAATTATTGTTGAGGGAAAATTTCTACGGTAGTGAGATGCTGCCATACTATAGCGAGTTCTAGCTTTCGTAATGGCTCTGCATGATGACTAGCGTTCCTATGTACGTACTTCTAACGAGTTCTAGTCTGTAGCGCTCTCTAAAAAATTTTAAATAATTATTTTGAACGAAAAATCATTACGATAGTGATATTCTGTCGTTCTATGACGAGTTCTAGCTTAGATAAGGGTTCTGAATGATAAGTGAAGTTCTTCTGTTTGAATTCCAGAAGAGTTCTAGCCTCTACCGCTTTCTAAAATGTTTGAAATAATTATTACTGATAAAAATTGTCTACTTTCATAAGATACTGTCATACTATGACGTCTTCCAACTTGAACAATGCTCCTTAATGATAACTAGAGTTCTTCTGCACGTATTCTCAAAGAGTTCTAGCCTCTGGCACTTCCTAAATGATTTTAATTAAGTGGTCAAAATGAAAAATCACTATACGATGAGATGCTGTTGTACTATGTCGAGTTGCTGCTTGAGTAATTGCTCTAATTAATAATTAGAGCTCCCATAAAGGCATTTCTGAAGAGTTCCAGTATCTAACGCTTTCTGAAATATTTTAAATAATTATTGCCAATGAAAAATCTCTACGATAGTTAGATGCTGCCGTACTATAGCGAGTTCTAGCTTTCATAACGATTCTGACTGATGACTAGCGTTTCTATGTACGTAATCCTGAAGAGTTATAGTCTGTAGCGCTCTTTAAATAATTTAAAATAATTATTTTGAACGAAAAATCATTACGATAGTGATATGCTGTCGTCCTATGATGAGTTCTAGCTTAGATAAGTGTTCTGAATTATAAATCAAGATCCTCTGTATGAATTCCAGAAGAGTTGTAGCCTCTAGCACTTCCTAGATAAATTTAAATAATTGGTTGAATTAAAAAATCGCTATGATACGATGAGATGCTGTTGTACTATGACGAGTTCCTGCTTGCGTAATAGTTGTAAATGATAACTAAAGCTCCCGTGAAGGCATTTCTGAACAGTTCTAGTCTCTGACGTTTTCTGAATTTTTTAAAATAATCATTGTGAATAAAAAATCTCTGCGATAGTGAGATGCTGTAATACTATAGCAAATTATAGCTTTCGTAAAAATTAAATTAAATTAAAAAATTAAAAATTCGTTTTTTTTCTTCATATAAATTGTCAGAACTATTGTTAAAACTTATTCAGGATGTAGAACTCAAGGGATTTCAACTCTTGTGTGATCAATTTCTCAAAATTCGATGAGAGGATGCTATGACATTAATGATTTTTTTTTGTTTGATTTTAAATGAACCAGAAAAAATGTTCTGATGGTCACCGCAAAGCACTATTTGTGGAACAGGGTCCAACAAAGATGGCAATAACGTCGTCTACAATTAATTTTTTTTTTTTCAAATTTTGGTCAAGTAAATTTAAAACATAATATAATAACTCCGTTTCATTAGTTTCATAAAATAAATTTAATTACTGTCAAAAATTTTTTTTTTTAAATACTCATTTTTTCACGCCTCTGACTACCCCTAACCCCTTAATACTTATCAAGAACTGTAGAACTATTCGTTGACTATTGATTTACGATTGATTTTTTTTGATTTATTATTTTGGGATGCTAACTTCCGGTCGTTAGCATCTCATTTTTAAAAATGTGGTTTTCGGTACTTAATTCGTCGGAACTATTGATATAAAGTATCAGGAACTCTAGAACTATGTCGGATGCCATAAGAACTCCTTCCAAACTATGAGATGCTGAGATATGAGATGCTAACTTCACACATGTGCTTATTAGTCTCTTTTCAGAGTCAGGTATAAGCTGAGAATGAGCTCGGAATGAGCCGGTAATGAACTGACGATGCCTGTGAGCACGGTCTTTTATTCCCGAGAGAATCCTTTGTTCTCTTTTAACGGACGCGGATTGGTCCTTAAAGTAATCTTGAAGAAAAGTTCTTGCTGTAAATTTTCTCATTGGAGCTTCTCTTTAGCTCCGGCTTTCTCATTGGCTCGACGCATGGCCTGTTCGCGATGCGCATGCGCGAGAATTATTATTTTTTCATTTTGACATCGTTTTATAAATTTTCCTATTTTCTTATTCTTTTCCATATTTTAGTCATCGGTTATTCCCGTTTTTATCAACAACAATAGTGTCTTTCAAAAGTTATTAATAATTAAAAACGCCTTTCCGATTCGTCGATTCTCTAGTACTATCGCCATGCGCATGCGCAGAAACCCTCATCCTCTTATTTTCTATTTTACTTAAATTTTTTTGATAATTTTGTCGCTTGCGTACTTTATTTGAATTTTAGGTTTTTTTCTGATTTTTCTATTATCGCATTCATAGTAAAAGTTATTGTTTTATTATTAAATAATGCGACGTGCAAAAAGTCACGTACGCAATTGTTACTTCACATTTTTCCCTCTAGGAGCTTGTACTAGCGACCACTGAACTCTATCTACTAATACTGGAACGCTGACGCCCATAAGATCCTAACGGGCCCGACCGTTCCGAGAGAGAAGTATATCTGTGCCAACACCTCTTTTTCTATTTGATTTGTGCGCACGCGCATTTTTTGTTTGTACAGTCTGAACAGAAAAACGGTTTTCGATGTGCAGGTGTTTATTGTACAATTAGTGTATAATGAAAAATCGTTGCTGAGTGCGGTAAAAGTGATTTTTTTCGCCGAACGATGGAAAATAATGGTTCATAAGTGCTGCGTTCTTGGACGTAAGTCGGAATGGAACCCGCTCGCGAGTGTAACTTTTCATGGATGTATATATTATGTGGATGTTTATTTAAAAAGGTAATGAATGTGAGATTATATGAATTTTCAATCAAATGAATGGTCCGTTTTTCTAGTTTACCTTGGAAGGACAAAGCGTTATACGAGAAGTGGATTCAAAATATACCTTCTACTAAAAAAATTTCAAAATATTCGAAGATTTGCAGCATCCATTTCACAGAAAGTTCTTTCTGCCGATTCAGTGGGAAAACATATTTGAAAAAGAATTCTGTTCCAACAATCTTTGAATATGGTGTACTACTAGATGTAAGTAATAAGTACGACTATATTTTTTACTCTTTGTATTCAGTATCTCAGATTATTTGTATTTATAGATTGACTAAATTGAATTGAACAATATAATATATCGATTTCTGTATTTTCAGGTCGGTCAGCCATTGGAAGAGAATTGCCCTCCAAACAAAGTTGGCTTTGAGAGTAGAACGGCTGAAACACATGTACCGGAACGGTCGCTACGTCATGAAGAAGTAAGTCAAATAAGTTTTAGTACACCTCCATTGATCTGTATAATCTAACATAATCTTATAAAACTTTTCAGAAAGGTAATTCACATGTGGAAAGCGAATAAATTAAAATGAACAATATAGTATATCGATCTCTTTATATATTTTTAGGTCGATCAGACATTGAAAGAGAATTGCCCTCCAGAAGAAGCTGGCTTTGAGGGTGAAACAGCTGAAACGCATGTACCGAAATTATCTCCACATCATGAAGAAGTAAGTCAAACGAGTTTTAGTACATCTCCATTGATCTGTATAATCCAACATACTCTTATAAAACTTTTCATAAAAGTAATTCACATTTGGAAAGCGAATAAATTAAAATTAACAATATAATATATCAATCTCTTTATATATTTTCAGGTCGATCAGCTATTGAAAGAGAATCGCCCTCCAGAAGAAGCTGGCTCTGAGGATGAAACAGTTGAAACGAATATACCGGAATTATCTCTACATCATGGAGAAGTAAGTTACCTAAGTTTCACAACATATAAAAAGTACATTTTTAATCATATGCATAATCTGATGTTTTTAATCTCACATAGTGACATTGATTATCCATAGATATCTAACCATTTTTTCAGGCTGCACGAAGCACGAATGTTGCCACACAAACATCACCGCGACGTTTACTTTCATCAAGCGAAGAGAGAAAATTACGAAGAAAAATTAAGATGCTTCAAGCACGACTCAATAGAAAAAGACGATGTCGAACGTTCAACAACTGCTCTCGTACCTCAGAAATGAAGGTAATCATTCAAATCAGCTTGAAGAAGCTTTATTACAACGACTGCCTGGATTCAAATTGGAGCTATTCAAAAATGAAATCCGGAATAGTGCTGTTTCCTCAACTGCACGAAGGTATTCTGAACCGCGCGGTGGCTGGAATAACAATCCTAATGTTATGCAAGTTTTGTGGGCAATTCGACGTCTTCTCTATCGAAATTCGGTCAAAGCGAGCATGACAGCTAATTGTTTGCCTAATGATGTTGAGTTATCACCGATTATGGAGTTTCGTTCAAGTAAGCGTAGTTTGACCAATAACGAGAATGTCTCTCCGTACGACGATTCTGAAATGATATCTCTGATCAAGATGCTTGATAGGATTGAATTGTCGTTGTTTCAAGAAAATATTCTATATTACATAACTGGTTACATAGTACAAAAGTTTTTGAAATATTGTACTTGCACTCACTGCTCAGATATTTTGCTTGACGAATCGTGCCCTCAAGATCATAATTACACAACAGATTTCAGGCAATATACTGGATTCCTTTGCTTTGTAAACCGTGGGAAACTGTATCCCATCTCAGAGAGCATTCAAAATTGTAAAGTTTTGTGAAAAGGCATTCAAAGCGGAAATGAATATAGGTTTCATGGGATCTATAAATTTTAAAAACCGCATGACAACAGCTGCGATTAAACAGTTTCAGCCTGAGTTGACTGAACTATTTCAACCACGACATCCTATAGTCGATACAGCTAATGAGTGTGATGAACTGCATGATATCAAAATAATAATATTTATTGTCAGCTCCTATGTGACTACAAGATTGCCAACCTTTGCAAAAGACAAAACTTTGCAATATCTCGGACAAAGAGCAACTCTACGTCAAAAGCTACATAAAACTATTTTATTTTATCACATATAAATGTTTTGTATTCATTTCTGCAAAAACATGAAAAAAAAAAAAACAGGTGCACAATGTAATTCCAATTCGCTACATCTTTTCCTACTTAATTTCAAATCGCTTGAATATGTATGATATTTTGTTATTAAGGCCTTACATATATCCAGAATTTTCAAAAAATCGATTTTTTTTTTTAAAGATTATTATTCTCTATAGTTTTAGGCGTATTTCTGTGTAAGTCGATTGTACAAATTCCCCATAGATCGAAAGTTATTATAGAAAACGTGGCTGCCCAACGCAGTCACGTTGGGCAGTCACGAAACTTTAAATGCATTTTTCTCAAAACTACTTTTTCTGGCACGGTCTGCATGATAACTCATACAGTTTTTAATATTTTTTGATGCTTTTTTTTTTTAATATTCGAAATTGTTTTCTCTATAGTCTGTCGAGTCGGATTTTTGATGTTGTGATTAAGAAATTTTATAAACGTAATTAAAGTGTGACATTTATGACACAAAATGCACACGTTTTTTAAACTGCCGTAAATTGCCAAAATTTTTCGAATTTCAAAAATCCGGCTCGACAGACTATAACTACAACTTTATTTTACAAGAATTTTTTTACGTTTTGCAGATCCATCAGCATTTCAAGAAGAAATGATGCAGACCGTGGAGCAACTTTTTTTTCATAGTGCTTCGGGAAACGTGATTTTTTATGTTGTAATTTTTGAAAAAAAATGAAATAATTTTTTTTATAAAGTTTAAATACTAATAAACAATGTGTAAAAATTATTTTTATTAATTTCTATTGCTATCTCTTCTAAAAACAGTTTTTCTTTTAGCGTGTTTTAGGCGCTGCTGGACGTATGTAAACCCTTAAAAGTTTAGATATGTTCTGTTTTTCGGTACGTTTTACTTTACCCTATTTTTTGTCTACTATTGCACGAGCTTGAAACCTTTTAACCATTTATCGGTTTATGTTTCGATGATTGATGGAAAAGCAAGTGAGTGAAAAATCATTCTTTGAATTGACATCTTATAAAGATAACACCGGCACACAAAAAAAGAAAAGTGGTCAGTACCTTGGACCGGACCCATCAATCTCTACGTATTTTGACCCGCTGAATCCGAATCCGGGGTCAAGTTGGCCAATATACCTCCAAAATTTTGAGTAAATTCCAAAAAACCACAAGAATGGCGGAAAATCGCAGTTAAAAGCATGATACAATTTTTTTCGACCTTAATCGGGTGTGTTCTTTATGTATTTTGATGCACTGAATCTGAATCTGGGGTCAGATTGGCTGATACACCCCCAAAATTTTGAGTAAATTGCAAAAAACCGCTAAAAATGGGTGAAAATCGCGAAAAATCGCTGCTATGGGTATGGGAAAATTTTTATTGATCTAGATCGAGTACGTTCTTAATGTATTTTGATGCGCTGAATCCGAATCCGGAGTCTATTTAATTCGTACATCTCCAAAATTTTGTTTCCATGGAGAAAACCGTCTAAAAATGGGTGAATGTGCCAAAAAATTGCAGTTATGAATATGAGAAAAAATTTTTACACCTGGATCAAGTATGTTCTTTACGTATTTCGAGAGGCTCGGTCCAAATCCGGCGGCTAGTAGTCTCGTTCATGCATACTTTCGTCAAAAATCGTAAAAAATAGTAAAAAATGTCAAAAAATAGATTTATAAATGATTTAAACATGCATGATTCATCTTAAACTATACACAAAAAAGATCTGTAAATTCTGAATGTAATAATTTAGAAATTGGGGAAAATAGTATAAAAAACTTGAATATAAAACTATCACAGGCATGATTTTTCTTTGATTTGAATTCTGCTCAATTGCATTTTTTTTTTATTTTCTGCAAATTATGAGAAGAGAAAAATCTTCATCGATCTTAAACCGTCCTTCTTTTGTAACGGATTCTTTTCTCTTCGAACGACCTATGCAGCGGGTTTCTCTTCCTCTTTCTATCTTCTCTCGTTATTTCTCTCTTTAGCGTCCAGCAAAAATCTGCCATCATATTAACACTCCACTTTCCCTGATACCGATTCTCCATTTCACTGATGTCTTGATGGAATCGTTCTCCTTGTTCTTCACTTAGGTCTCCAAGGTTTTCAGAAAAGTAGTCGAGGTGGGAGTGTAGAAAGTGCAATTTAAGATTCATCAAGCAACACAAGTTTCTAAAATTTTCCAACAACTCTTAAACTAAATTTTGGTAATTCTCACTTTTCTTATTTCCCAGAAAGTTCTGAGAAACATTTTTGAAACTTTGCCAAGCTGCCTTCTCAGTATCGTTCATTTTTTTTATGAAGATTTCGTCTTCAAATATACTACGAATTTGTGGTCCATCAAATATACCCTCTTTTTTTCTGGTTTCACAACTGATGAAACATTGGCGTATACAATTTTACCTTTACTATTTTTCGTGAAACCTGTGATGTCAGTCATACAAAAATAGCAGTTCTCTTGACTTATCGGTGCAGACAATATCATAGGTTTTGTGAATTGCAAGTACAAAAAACAGTATGTTCAGAAAGGGTGGCCAACAAGAACAAACTTCAATCTAGGCCGTAACATCATACGAACATCATTGATTGAACCTTCAAAATATCTGCTACCACCACTTCACACTAAGCTTGGTCTTATAAAGCAGTATGTCAAAGCTCTGGACAAAGATGGCGATTGTTTCCAGTATTTGGGAGAAAAGTTTCCCGCGATGTGTGATGCGAAATTAAAAGAGGGTATATTTGATGGACCACAAATTCGTAGTTTATTTGAAGACGAAGACTTCATAAAAAAAATGAACGATACTGAGAAGGCAGCTTGGCAAAGTATAAGTTAGGGATCTTCTGACGTAACATCACGCGGAGTAAATACTCTACACCCCATTTGTGTTATGAATAGTTATTACAATGCCATAAATATTGCATCACTGTGACGTTACCGTGAACGCTAGATACGCATCAACCAAGCGCCACGTAACAACATGATGGTACAATTTTCTTTCAGTGAGTACGGGTATTGAAGCTTCTAGCTCCGGCCACAGCGTGGCGCCGAGCGTCGAGACTCAACCCGCGTACGCATAGTCCCCCGGACGAGCATATATTGCCAGAGTCGAAAGACACCACGGCCGCCTGAAAAGACGGTCATGTACCAAATTTTAAAATACCACGGGTTATATCCCGGGTTGTGAATACAATTTCTCAAGCAAGTGATATGTACTACTTTTCGTACCTTTCGATTTGCAAGCTACTGAATGGGGATACTAAAATGTATCTCGGACAAAATACATGTCCCAGAAATTAAAAAAATTCTTTATTTTTCTCCAAATGAGGTTCATTTAAATAGTTAACTTCGAATTGTAATGAAAAATTTAATTAAATGAGGAACATTTTACTAAATTACACATTTTCTACATTCAAATGATAATTCAACTGCCATACTATTTTAATATACAAAATTAGTATTTTCTTATCTTAGTTGAATTATTTTTCGTTACAATCCAAAGTTAGCTAATTGAATAATTTGGAAATGTTTAATTAGTGAATACTTGTGTTTACCTGAAATGGCATAATGTGATAGCACCGTTCGGTTAGATTTCAATCGTATGATATGCTTTCAAAATGGAACGTTAGAATACTGTTGAAACATGACTCTAGAATGCTGCTATAATCTAACGTTAGAATACCCTCACAAGCTGACGCTAGACTGCAGTTAAATCCTAATACTAGGATGCTGTTATAACCTAACGCTAGAATGCGGTTACAACCTAACGCTAGAGTGCCGTTAAAACAACAGCACTGAATAACGTCACGTCTGCGTTAGTAGAACGTCAGTCAGTAACGTTATTTACTAACGCAAAAGAAAGACCGAAATGCGGCAGTAGGAACCTACGATTAATACGTCACATAATGCTGGAGTATGGCCCGATTCTAGCGTTAGTCTAACGCTAGATACTTTTGAACGTCAGCTTTGGTTATCGTGGAATGTAAATTTCGGAAAAACTATTTTTTGAGGTTCGGTCATATATATAAGAGTCAAAAACTTTAAATGTCTGTGTGTTGATAAACGGCAAATGCGAATTTGTGTATATAAAAGTTATGTCGATGTTCAGTGGAAAAAAAAAGTGTTACGCATTGAATTTGTACGATAAAATTATACGTATGTGAAACATATTTATAAATGTTTTGATTACACAACTGCGAGAAAAATTAGTTCATTAACGGGACAGACCTAGTTGGAACGTCAAAAAAAAGGCCTTTTTTCCGATTTTTTTTTGGTCAAACGATAAAATAATTCACAACAAAAGTTCTTCCGTTTAAAAGATACATATGTAATGTATATGTTGCAATTTTTTCAACGCAATACATATCGAAATAAGCTGGTGACCGTCAATTGCCGAGGACGCTGCAAAAAAAAACACGGTTTGCGGTGATCAAGCTCACGCTGCAACGGCTCATCTAAAACAAAAAAAAACGGAGGGGATTTTTAGTTAATGATATAATGCTCCAGTTGAACGAAGGGTTTTGAAAAATTTCCATTTTTCACAAAATGGCGGCCGTTAAAAGTCAAAAGTGTTTTTTTGACCAAAATATCAGTTCCATTTTTTGCTATTAAAAATAAAAATAATTATCCAAAAAAAAAATCCTTCGTTCATATGGAGGACTACCATGTATAGAAGAAGTGATATAAATTTCAACCCGATCGGTAAAGCCGTTCTCGAGCTACAGTGATCACCGACTTCAAAAACATGGTTTCGAGAAAAACGCATTTAAAGTTTTGAGTACGGTTTGCATGGCTCAGACACGACGTGCTACAAAGTCTTGTATTTCGGCGAATAATGGTCCGATTTACATTTACCTGGGCGGAAAATGTTCGTAAGAGATTCTACTTTTTGAAAATGAAATAAAAAAAAAATCGATTTTTCGAAAATTCTAACTAGGTCTGTCCCGTTAACCTATAACTTCGAATTTTCTTTCTAATCAGAAATTTTATTTTTTAATAAGGCAAGAATACGCAAATATTGTACATATGTTGATGAATTCAAATAAACAACCGAAAACTTTAATCAAATGAATGTGTGCTATTTAGATTTATTGTGTCATCATTATTTTAATAAGTTATCATATTTTTCTTTATTCAGTTTGGTTGTGTCTTTTGGTCCCTTTTTTTATCTCATTGGTACGCATACCAAGATCAAGGATCCATACCAAGTTTCATCATTTTATTGGACAATATGTGTGCTGTGTACTTCTACTTCTTCGCTTTGACTACGTCAACATGAATTGAAAAATTTGTTACAAAAAGTAATTTCTTGCATTTATTATATGAATGGGATAAAATGTCTGTCATTGTAACGCAATGGGTACATTCGAACTTTATATTAAGACAGTTTACGGCGCAGTGTATGCTAAGTTCTTTTCCGCTTTGGTTGTGGCATAATAAATTCAAAAAGTTGTTTCAAAAAGTCTTCGGATAATCTTTTTCTGATGGTATCAAAATTTGAATCATTGCGATGCAGCGGGCACCTAAAAAGTTTGACAACTTTATGAAGTGATATATATGCTGAGTATTTCCACTTTTTGTCTGTGATTGTGGCATTATTGATTGATAAAATTCATTACAAAAAGTCTTGGGCTGCTCATTTATTGATGCAATCAAACTTTTTGTCTGCGAATCGCCATGGAGACATCCAAAATTTCTGAATTTTGTTAGACCCAATGTGCGCTATGTTTTTTCGCTTTTCTTCTTTAGGTGTGTCATAATAAATTTCAAAAGGTTGTTTCAGGAAGTTTTCAGATGCTCTTTTTCTGATAGAATCAAAATTTGTATCATTGGAATGCAATGGATACCTGCAAATTTTGAAATTTCTGTGAAGCGGCATGTGTGCCAAGTATTTACACTTTTCAGCTTTGACTGTGGCATATGGATTGTAAAATTTGTTACAAAAGTCTTTAGCTGCTCATTTCTGAATAGGATCGAAATTGCTATCTTCGAAACCCATTGAATACATAGAAAATTTTTGAATTCTGTTGGGCTTGTAGAGCGCTGTGTTTTTTTGCTTCCCCTCTTTAGTTCTGGTATAATAAATTTAAAAAGTGGTTTCAAAAAGTCTTCGGATACTCTTTTCCTGATAGTATCAAAACATAGATAATTGGACTGCAGCGGATACCTGCAAACTTTAAAAATTTTGTGAAGCGACATGTGTGCTAAGTATTTCCACTTCTCATCTTTGATTGTGGTATTATGAATTTAAAAAATTGTTTCAAAAAGTCATCGGATGCACATTTTTGGATGGGATAAACATTTCTGGCTTCAGAACGCAACGGATATATCAAAAAATTTTCAATTTTGTTGGACTAAAAGTGGGTGTCATGTTTTTTCACTCTCCCGCATTAATGTTGGCAAAATAAATTTAAAAAATTTGTTTCAGAGAGTCTTTGGGTGCTCTTTTTCTGATAATATCAAAGTATGTATCATTGGCATGCAGCGGATGCCTACAAACTTTGAAAATTTCGTGAAGCGACATGTGTGCTAAGTATTTTCCATGTTGGGCTCCGATTTGGCATCATAAATTGAAACATTTTTATTTAAAAATGTTCCTTCTATGGTCGTTCTGGTTCTGATGGCATCGAAATTTGCCCGAATCTAATGCAACTGATACAACTACCCTCATTCCATTCTCCAAATAACTCACTCCATTTTCTTGGGCAGGATCCTGGTTTGAATTTGTCTACTTCGTTCAATATGTTGTTTCGAAGTACCCATAACATATTATTTGAACTTTTTGAAATTCAATTAGAATATGAGAATAACTGTCACACAAAACAAAATGAGTTAATCCTCGCGAAAAGCTAAGGTTAGAGGTTTCGCGAAAAGTTATTAAATAAATTGAGCGATACTAAAATATATGTGGCCAAGTACGGGAGGCTTTATCGTGTGACATAAAATCTTCAAATACTGTTGAATGTTGATAGAGAAAGGAATCAAGTCCGAAAATGTAGTTGTTTTACCAACCAGAA
Source organism: Rhimphoctona megacephalus (assembly GCA_963989365.1). NCBI lineage: Eukaryota > Metazoa > Arthropoda > Insecta > Hymenoptera > Ichneumonidae > Rhimphoctona > Rhimphoctona megacephalus. The sequence goes on along the minus strand of OZ022415.1, from coordinate 4,468,661 downwards.
TGAAAATAAAAACTTTGTATCAAAATAAGTGTCCGAAGCAAAAAAAGATTGCAAACGAAAAAAAATTAGATGAAAAAGAATTTCGGCCGAAGTACTTGGCGAGGTTGTCACCATGACCGGTACATTATGTGAATTAAGTGAAAAAACATTCGTCAAGTACTTTGGCCGAATTTTTTTTTAACCTAATTTTTTTCTATGTTTTATAAAACAATTTGTAAGCCAAGGATGATGCATCATATTCTTCCGTCATTTCATCTTTGAAAGAATAATAATTCTGAGGCTCCTTCTGATAATAAAGTTAAATCTAATTATCTATTTATAGCTTAGACCCAAATTGCTAATATCCTCGCTACCTTTTCGCCCTTGAATGATTTATTCTAATACACAATTTGAAAGCTAATGAAAAGTATTTAATTTTCTGAATTTTTGCCTTGGGAAAAAACTGGTACTTGAGGTCTCTTCTATAACACCTTCCTGCCAAGCTATAATCGAATAATAACCTATCAACGAATTACTAACATCTCGAAAATACCTCGAGTCTGTAGTTAACTCTTTTGGAAACATTATAACTTTTTTTTTATCAGAGGAAGGAAACACTCCTATATTTAAATGGGATTGGTAATAATTTGATGAACGTTCACCATCGTACGTTGAGCGTATATGCACAGAGTACTTGTCCGGCCCATAACTTTTTGATTTTTACTTGAATGAGCAATTTTAACAAAAAGTTATGGACCGGACAAGTACTCTGTGTATATACGCTCAACGTACGGTGGTGAACGTTCATCAAATTATTACCAATCAAACAAAACTGTGCTATCATGTACGGACATAAATTAAAGTCTTTTTTTAACATTACAAAAGTACGGGATCTTATGCGAAACTTCCTGTTCCTGCGTTTGTGTGTCGAGTTTTCGACTGGTTTCTGAATGTTTTTCGTTGTTTTAGCCATGGCGCAGGCAATGTTGTTTCATTAGGTCATATAAGTAAATACTATTTGGCAACATTGGTCGAGCCATAGCCAAAACAAAAGTAGCTACTCGACTTAGGAGATCTCAGAAGCAATGCACCAACTGCATGCCCTACGTTGCCGGTACGTCCATGTTGATATCTTCTCAATTACCAAAGGAATATTTGTCCTAGTACTGATATCATAAATTTTATTGCTGCACGTAACTTAGATGGGGACCTTTTTTCATTTTTTTTCTAGACTATTGATACTTCTTACACACCAATTATAAGTGGTATTTTTCTCATCTTGATAACGCTGATTTTTTAATGTTTTGATTCCTGTTTTGTTCTGTGGAAATAAATTCAAAGTAATATTTATTGTGAAGTCTGGTTTTTTGGCCGGATATTTCGTGATCTATATGGTTGGTTTCCCTCCGGGATATGAATAAAATTAGTAAACATAAAAAAAAAATTGTGGGGTTTTGGATTTTTGTGATATTATAGGGAAACGAGGGACCACCAATGTACTTGTCCAGGTTTTTTTCCCCCCGGGAGGGGATTTTTGCTATTTCGTGATATTCAGAGATAATATAGTCTCGGCGAGCCTCGGGCCAGCAGACGACGGCGCTGTCAATATAATTCTCCCGAGACTCTACCGAGTCTCTTGATTTTGACCGTTTAGTTTTGATGAGATGGTCATAAAATGTGAAAGTGAGTAATAAATGCAGGAAGCATCGCTTTTTTGGAAGCTCGAAACGTTATATTGTGCATTCTTTCATTACTCAATAAGTTTTCCACATTCCTATAAGAGATATAACAACTACCATTATTGGGAATGGTAGTTCATACATAAAGCGAAAAGTTAAGTTCGCAAAATGACTGTAACTAGACAACTGCGTTCAGTAGTGCTTAAAATTTACTTGCAGTTTTCGTTTAGAAAAATTGATAGAAATTTTGATTGTATCGAAGGTTGCATCGTTGACGCAGAATGATGAAAAAATATTTTTTTCTTTCATTATTTTTTTTTTTTTATCATTGGAATTGTCCCAATTTTTTAGGAAGATTTAATTTTTGTGTTTAAAAAAAGAAGATTGTCGAATTATCGTAGCACTGCATACAAATTTTGAGATCTAGAAATTAAACAATTTCGTTGCATTTTAACTATGCAAATTTCAACGTCGTGAATTTTTTAGAACGCGCTAGCTAATTTGGTACGAAATTTGGTCTCTTTCTAATGATGAAAAAATTGGTAAAGGAGAAGAAAAAAAAATGTACTACATGAATATAACTACATTGATACTACTGATAGTATAAATTATTATCATTGAAATAGTAGTACTACGTTTTTCCAAGTGAATAAAGATCGCGGCTCGATAATTAATTATTAAAATGTCCTAATAATACTATGAGCAATTTTCCAGAAATAAATGGTATAAAAATTGTGCGGAAATTATTTGGAGCTAAAAATATCCTACCGTTGTCGTCTGAAATGGCGCTACCAGAATTTGCATATTACCTTGACTCTTGTGTCTGATTATTTTCCAACCTTGTATTTTTCCACACAACCTTGATTATAAGAACTGAGAAAATATTTGTTATCGCTTATGAAAGTTTAATGTTCTTTGTTTAAGTGTAACTTTATGCATCTTCGAACTTGTCATTAAAGATCGGTGCTTTCCATACTGTGTCTTGCTCTTTTTTTTCACATAGCACTGCTGAAATAGGAGAGATAAATGAATTTTTTTATTGACCAGAAGTTCTGGTTGATATAATCCTGGAAAGCAATATTCCTGAAAATTTTTTATACAAACTAATTTACGATTAGAAATACTATTTTTTTCCGTTTTCTTCATGATCTTGATTTTTTTTGCATAGGTAAAATGATGCATCACATATGATGAATGCAAAGGAAGGAATGACTCGTATCACATACTTTATTCAATAAATGCAACTTCAAATTGATTCATTCAACGTTCAATGTAGGGCGAAAAGTGATTAATTTTTTATCGAGAAATGTTTTTTTTTCTTCTGCTCAACAGGTATACGTAGGAACCAAGTCTGTACTGGTGGAGGGTGCAAACTTTGGAATATTGACGAGAGGTGGAGAAAACGAAGATAGTGAAATGCAGGTAACGAAATATAAAAATATTTACTATTTTTGTATTTATATTCTATCATCGATTAACGGGAGAAACCAGTTTAGGAGGCCGAAATTTTGGTGTTTTTCGTGAATTTTTTTAACAGGGAAGAAATAATCATAATTTGTTTAGACTTGGAGGATATTTTGTTCATGTTTTGAAGTACGCTTTGTAATTTTTTCAAGTTATTTCCGCCGAAAATAGTGGAGTTAGAAGCTACTGTCCATGGACGATCGCCATCCGAGTTTTTTTGCTGGTGGGCATTCCTGAAGTCACAATTTTTATCTGTAATCATTAAAATTTTCTTTTTTCATTAACAATATATTTCCTAAGAATATGAACCTAATTGTGATCAAAAAAGTTGAAAATTGCATGTTTTTGAGGTGTTTGAACACAATGTCATGTTTTTATACCATGTTTTTTCACGTTTTTTGCATTAAGAAAAATATTTTTAATAATAATATCATCCCAGAATTAGATTCATATAGATTATAATTGAATAAGGAATATTCACACAAATTTTCAGAACGATTGGTCAATAACTTTTTGAGCTAGAATGCCCACCAGTTGAAAAAAAGTCGTCCCTGGACAGCAGCTTCTAACTCCACTATTTCCGGCGGAAATGACTTGAAAAAATTACAAAGTGTACTTCAAAACATGAGTAAAATATCCTCCAAGTTTAAACAAATTCTGATTATTCCTTCCCTGTTATCAAAAATTCACGAAAAACACCAAAATTTCGGCCTCCTAAACTGGTTTCTCCCGTTAATACCAGTATAATAAATTTTATTCCATTAATTATTTGCGGGATTGGACATTTTTTGACCCCTTGATAATGGGTAACTTTCTGCAAAACGCAGATACACCTGCAAAATCTTGATTAGACAATGAGTAAATCACATGGAATGTAATTATTCTAAATATTAAAAATCATTGTATGGCAAAGTAAATGTCAACTCTATTCTATCGATCACACGTTGAAAAATAATAACAATAATAATAATCTCGGAATATAAACGTGTTGTATCGCATTGGGTATATGTTTTAATGCACGGACAAATATCAATATGTGTAACAGTTAACATTATGTTGAGTCCTCCATCACCCCCTTCTGCAAATTCTTGGCAAGGTCACATCCATGTAATGGCAGACAGGCATGAAAACGTTCGAACTACGTTTTACAATCTTGATACATCTGTCACAATTTTATGCAAACAACTTTCGGATCTACCAAATAACATGCAATATTTACGTCTGTTATTCTCACATGAAACCATCTGTTCCCTATTTTCATTCATTTAAATAGAAAAAAAAAAAATGTTTTACGACGAAAAAGTATATTATTTTCGAACATGAAAATCATTGGTAATTTTTAATTGTGTAGTGTATTCTTCTGATCTGTCATATAATATTTATTTGATCGAATTATTATCCGCGATGATTTGAAGCTATTAATTTATATTTCGGGAGCTCAAAAACTTACACGGAATCTAAATTTATCAAATATGTTTCATTTCAATGTTATGTCTTTCTGTGATTCATCAAAATTATTATTTTTTCCTGACTCATTCATTAATTTTGATTCTCTCTTTATGAGTATCGAAAATTCTTCCAAAGAAACGTTCACTTCAATAGAATTTTTCTCATTTTTTTTCTTCTCGTAGACTTTGTTTTACGATGCAAACTTGAGTATTATCATCGTGTATTTTTAAAAAATAGCAAAAATCCCATCCCGGGGGAAAAAACCTGGACAAGTACATTGGTGGTCCCTCGTTTCCCTATAATATCACAAAAAATCCAAAACCCCACTTAATTTTTTTTTTTAATGTTTACTAATTTTATTCATATCTCGGAGGGGAACCAACCATATAGATCACGAAATATCCGGCCAAAAACTAAACTTCATAATAAATGTTACTTTGAATTTATTTCCACAGAACAAAACAGGAATCAATACATTAAAAAATCAGCGTAATCAAGATGAGAAAAATACCACTTTTAATTGGTATGTAAGAAGTATCAATAGTATAGACAAAAATGAAAAAAGGTCACCATCTAAGTTACGTGCAGCAATAAAATTTATGATATCAGTACTAGGACAAGTATTTCTTTGGTAACTGAGAAGATATCAAGATGGACGTACCGGCAACGTAGGGCATGCAATTGGTGCATTGCTTCTGGGATCTCCTAAGTCGAGTAGCTACTTTTGTTTTGGCTATGGCGCGACCAATGTTGCCAGATAGTATTTACTTATATGACCTAATGAAACAACATTGCCTGCGCCGTGGCTAAAACAACGAAAAACATTCAGAAACCAGTCGAAAACTCGACACACAAACGCAGGAACAGGAAGTTTCGCATAAGATCCCGTACTTTTGTAATGTTAAAAAAAGACTGTAATTTATGTCCGTACATGATAGCACAGTTTTGTTTGATTGGTAATAATTTGATGAACGTTCACCACCGTACGTTGAGCGTATACGTACAGAGTACTTGTCTGGCCCATAACTTTTTATTAAAAATGCTCATTCAAGTGAAAATCAAATTGGAGGTGCTTTTCGTTGCATGCGTTGCTTTTCGCCGTCAGAAATTTATATGAAAATTAATTCTTCTGCGAATTGCAGAATGGCCTTGTGTCATACGCAACATTCGACGTCGATTCAATCGGAATAAAATGGTGTTCGTAGTCATCATAAAATTGCATTAACATAAAGTGCAGTCAGTTATGAAATTTCTGAAAATGCGATTCAGTAAACCATTGCCAGCAATGTAGTGTATCATACTTTCGAAAACTACTATGGCCAGTAATGAAAGTTATTATACTTTGGAAAGCTACTATTTATCAGTAGAAGATCTAAGTAACCACTGGTGAATGGTCAAAAGATCAATGCAGGCTATGAATGCACCGTCAAATTTGTATCCAAAGTTTTAAGATCACGCAAATTTCACACAAAATAATCCCCCTCCGTTCGTTTCATTTTGACGTTCTTGGGCGCCAGCTATCAAAATAGCCCTTTATGTTTTGAAAATGAGAATTTAAACCGTTATGCGGGATTAATCATAAAAAAAATAAAAATTAAATAAGACAATACCAACAATGAAAAAGTGCGTATTTATAACCCTTGATTTTTGAGAGAAACCCCTGATTTTTACTGGAATGAGCAACTTTATTAAAAAGTTATGGGCCGGACAAGTACTCTGTGTGTATACGCTCAACGTACGGTGGTGAACGTTCATCAAATTATTACCAATCAAACAAAATTGTGCTATCATGTACGAACATAAATTAAAGTCTTTTTGTAACATTACATAAGTACGGGATCTTATGCGACACTTCCTGTTCCTGCGTTTGTGTGTCGAGTTTTCGACTGGTTTCTGAATGTTTTTCGTTGTTTTAGCCACGGCGCAGGCAATGTTGTTTCATTAGGTCATATAAGTAAATACTATCTGGCAACATTGGTCGCGCCATAGCCAAAACAAAAGTAGCTACTCGATTTAGGAGATCCCAGAAGCAATGCACCAACTGCATGCCCTACGTTGCCGGTACGTCCATGTTGATATCTTCTCAGTCACCAAAGAAATACTTGTCCTAGTACTGATATCATAAATTTTATTGCTGCACGTAACTTAGATGGTGACCTTTTTCATTTTTTTCTATACTATTGATACTTGTTACATACCAATTAAAAGTGGTATTTTTCTCATCTTGATTACGCTGATTTTTTAATGTTTTCATTCCTGTTTTGTTCTGTGGAAATAAATTCAAAGTAACATTTATTATGAAGTTTGGTTTTTGGCCGGATATTTCGTGATCTATATGGTTGGTTCCCCTCCGGGATATGAATAAAATTAGTAAACATTAAAAAAAAAAAATTAAGTGGGGTTTTGGATTTTTTGTGATATTGTAGGGAAACGAGGGACCACCAATGTACTTGTCCAGGTTTTTTTCCCCGGGAGGGGATTTTTGCTATTTGATATCACTTCGTTTTTCGATAGTGTTTTCATATAGTTCGCTTTATATAGACTCCAATGGAGTCTGTATATAACAAAAAAACTTACAACGTGTTTGCATCATTACATCATGGTTTTATTTCAATGACAGGAATCAATACTGATCACTCTACTAATTCGACATAAGAGAATGAGACAGATTTTCTACCATAAATTCATTGTTATTGAGGTTGTTTCAATATAGGAGCGTTTCGTTCCTGTGATAAGAAAAAAAGTTATAATATTTTTAAAAGAGTTAACTACAGACTCGAGATACTTTCGAGATGTTAGTAATTCGTTGATAGGTTATTATTCGATTATAGCTTGGCAGGAAGGTGTTATAGAAGAGACCTCAAGTACCAGTTTTTTCCCCAAGGCACAAATTCAGAAAATTAAACACTTTATCATGAGCTTTCAAGTTGTGTATTAAAATAAGTCATTCAGGGGCGAAAAGGCAGCGAGGATATTAGCAATTTCGGTCTAAGCTATAAATAGACAATTATATTTAACTTTATTGTCAGAAGGAGCCTCAGAATTATTATTCTTTCAAAGATGAAATGACGGAAGATTATGATGCATCATCCTTGGCTTACAAATTGTTTTATAAAACATAGAAAAAAAATTAGATTAAAAAAAAATTCGGCCGAAATACTTGATGAGTGTTTTTTTACTTAATTCACATAATGTATCAGTCATGGTGACAACCTCGCCAAGTACTTCGGCCGAAATTCTTTTTCATCTATTTTTTTTTCGTTTGCAATCTTTTTTTTGCTTCGGACTCTTATTGGTACAGAGTTGTTATTTTCATTCTGGTTGGTAAAACAACTGCATTTTCGAACTTGATTCTTTTCTCTATCAACATTCAACATTATTTGAAGATTTTATGTCACACGATAAAGCCTCTCGTACTTGGCTACATATATTTTAGTATAGCTCAATTTATTTTCCAACTTTTTGCGAAATCTAACCTTAGCTTTTCGCGAGGATTAACTCATTTTGTTTTGTGTGATACATTTTTTGAGAGTGGTCACTTTTCTTACTTTTTGATAGGATTTGATATGTTCAGGGATTTTTGCGAGAAAAGGTTTTTGTAGTGTATGTATAGTCGTGGAAAAATATGGGAATGGGGGTCAACAAATGTACTTGTCCAGGTTTTTTCCCCGAGGGGAATTTTTATGCATGACATGATTCGTTTTTTCTCGTTCTTTTCAAACATCTCGATTTATATAGATTAGAAAAAGGTTATATTGGGAAATTTTCGCTTTTTCATTTCCAAACCCTAACCCCTTCTACTTCGAGTCAGGTTTTTTCCCCATGAAATAAAGGGACACGTGTTTTGGAATTTTCAATTTGGCATTTTTTTTATTCTCGAGCAAGTCAAATTTTTTTGACATTTCGATATACCCTTCTGGAATCAGGCTAAAATAAGTCGGGAACTGGGAGTCTGATACAAAAATTTATAAAGCTTTTGAGGGCAAGATTAGAGCAGTCAGAACTTTTCCATAGAATTTGTAGCTACTTGAATTTGTGTTTATCAAATAAACTTATTAAATAGCAGTATCTCCTTGTTATATTTGTAGATTTATGGTAAAAAATATTACGCTTATTGCAGCTTGTTGATAAAAATGGAGATTTTTTTCGAAATTTTTCATTTTTGATTCATGATAATATAAAAAACCAGTTTCACGTATGTTTACAGAAAACATATCGAATCTATTGTGAAAAAAGTTCACGCATTTTTTCATTCTTACTTTTATTAACAAGGTGGAATCATGATTATTTTTCAATACCATTGAAGAAGTTACTATCATGAAAATAAAAAGTTACAACTATTTCAATATTATCATTGAACATAGAAAAGTTCAAATAGTATGTTATGGAAACTCCAAAACAATATATTGATCAAAGCGGACAAACTCAGACCAGGATCGTATCCAAGAGAATGCAGTGAATTTAGTTGTATTAGTCACATTAGCTTTGAGCAAATTTTGATACCTTCAAAACCAGAGCGACCGTAGAGGAAAACTTTTGGAATAAAACTTTTTCAATTTATAATACCATAATCAGAGTTAAAAAGTGAAAATATTTACCACACATGTCTCCTCTTCACAAAATGTTCAAAGTTTGTAGATATCGGCTACATTCCAATAATACAAATTTTGATACTATCAGAAGAAGAGCACCCGAAAACTTTCTGAAACAACTTTTTACATTTATTATGCCACAACTAAAGTGGAAAAGTGAAAAAACATAGTGCACTTTAGGCCCAACAAAGTTCAGAAAATTTGGATGCATCTATTGCGTTCCGAGGACAGAAATTTTAATCCCATCCAAAAATGAGCAGCCAAAGACTTTTTGTAATAAATTTTTCCATTCATAATGCCACAATCAGAGACAGAAAGTGGAAATATTTGGCGCACATGTTGTTTCACAAAATGTTGAAAGTTTGTAGGTATCGGCTACACTCCCATGAAACAAATTTTGATACTGATAAAAAAAAAGGACCCGAAGACTTTTTGAAACCACTTTTTGAATTTATTGTGCCACAACCAATATAATATATTAACATGATATTTGTCAATCCCATTGAAGAAGTCAATACCATGAGAGTCAGAGGTGACAGTTATTCTCATATTCTAATGGAATTTCAAAAAGATCAAATAGTATGTTATGGGTACTTCGAAACAATATATTGAACGAAGTAGATAAATTCAAACCAGGATCCTGCCCAAGAAAATGGAGTGAGTTATTCAGAGAATGGAATGAGGATAGTTGTATCAGTTGCATTAGCTTCGCACAAATATCGATGCCATCAGAACCAGAGCGACCATAGAAGGAATTTTTTAAAATAAAAATGTTTCAATTTATGATGCCAAATCGGAGCCCAACATGGAAAATACTTAGCACACTGTCGCTTCACGAAATTTTCAAAGTTTGCAGGTATCCGCTGTAGTCCAATTATCTACATTTTGATACTATCAGGAAAAGAGTATCCGAAGACTTTTTGAAACAACTTTTTAAATTTATTATACCAGAATTAAAGTGGGGAAGCAAAAAAACACAGCACTCTACAAGCCCAAAAGAATTCAAGATTGTTCAATGTATCCAATGGGTTTAGAAGACAGCAATTTCGATCCTATTCAGAAATGAGCAGCTAAAGACTTTTGTAACAAATTTTACAATCCATATGCCACAGTCAGAGCCGAAAAGTGAAAATACTTGGCACACATGCCGCTTCACAGAAATTTCAAAATTCGCAGGTATACGTTGCATTCCTATGATACAAATTTTGATACTATCCGAAAAATAGCACCTGAAGACTTCATGAAGCAACTTTTTGAAATTTATTATGACACACCTAATAAAGAAAAGTGAAAGAATATAGCGCACATTGGGTCGAAAAAAATTCAGAAATTTTGGATGTTTCCATGGCGATTCGTAGACAAAAAGTTTGATCGCATCAATAAATGAGCAGCCGAAGACTTTATGTAATGAATTTTTCAATTAATAATGCCACAATCACAGACAAAAAGTGGAAATACTCAGCATATATGTCACTTCATAAAGTTGTCAAACTTTTTCGGTGCCCGCTGCATCTCAATGATACAAATTTTGATACCATCTGAAAAAGATTACCCGAAGACTTTTTGAAACAACTTTTTGAATTTATTATGCCACAACCGAAGCAGAAAATAACTTAGCATACACTGGGCCATAAACTGTCTTAAAGTTCGGATGTACTCATTGCCTCACAACGACAGACATTTTATCCCATCCATAAATGGGCAAGAAATTACTTTTTGTAACAAATTTTTCAATTCATGTTGCCGCAGTCAAAGCAAAGAAGTAGAAATACACAGCACACATATTGTCCAATAAAATGATGAAACTTGGTATGGATCCTTGATCTTGGTATATGCATACCAATGAGATAAAAAAAGGGACCGAAAGACACAACCAAACTGAATAAAGAAAAATATGATAACTTATTAAAATAATGATGACACAATAAATCTAAATAGCACACATTCATTTGATTAAAGTTTTCGGTTGTTTATTTGAATTCATCAACATATGTACAATATTTGCGTATTCTTGCCTTATTAAAAAATAAAATTTCTGATTAGAAAGAAAATTCGAAGTTATAGGTTAACGAACTTATTTTTCTCGCAGTTGTGTAATCAAAACATTTATAAATATTTTTGACACACGTATAATTTTATCGTATAAATTCAATGCGTAATACTTTTTTTCCACTGAACACCGAAACAACTTTAATATACACAAATTCGCATTCGCCGTTTATCAACACACAGACATCTAAAGTTTTTGACTCTTCTATATATATCACTGAACCTCAAAAAATTGTTTTTCCGAAATTTACATTTAAAACAAGGATTGCAACAAAATTGTCACAAATAGCGGAAAGTCAAAGTGTTTATGCAAGGAGACATTGCCCAACACTATACCTTATATATTAACAAACACTCGCGAACCGATTGCCATAGGAGTAAACAACCCGCAGTTTTCACAAAACTCACATAACATAAATATTTTAAATCGAATTCACACATCTTGCACTGTTTCCCGGACATTTTATTATTTAGACAAACGATGAACGAATTTAGACAATCGATGAACAAATGATGATTTAGTCGATGTGAACGATGTGACAGAAGACCGATGATCGTAAACAGACGTGTGAACGATGAGACAAGGGGTACGTTCGGCTTGCACGCTTTCAGCGCTCGAAGGGTGCGTTCGACTTGCACGCTGTACCGTGCTTCGGTATTACTAAAATAGCAAAAATCCCCTCCCGGGGAAAAAAACCTGGACAAGTACATTGGTGGTCCTTCGTTTCCCTATGATATCACAAAAAGTCCAAAACCCCACTTAATTTTTTTTTTTTAATGTTTACTAATTTTATTCATATCCCGGAGGGAAACCAACCATATAGATCACGAAATATCCGGCCAAAAAACCAGACTTCACAATAAATGTTACTTTGAATTTATTTCCACAGAACAACACAAGAATCAAAACATTAAAAAATCAGCATTATCGAGATGAGAAAAATGCCACTTATAATTGGTGTGTAGGAAGTATCAAAAGTCTAAAAAAAAATGAAAAGAGATGGACATCTAAGTTACGTGCAGCAGTAAAATTTTTGATATCGGTACTAGGACAAGTATTTCTTTGGTGACTGAGAAGATATCAATATGGAAGTACCGGCAACGTAGGGCATGCAGTTGGTGCATTGCTTCTAGGATCTCCTAAGTCGAGTAGCTACTTTTGTTTTGGCTATGGCGCGACCAATGTTGCCAAATAGTATTTCCTTATATGATCTAATGAAACAACATTGCCTGCGCCGTGGCTAAAACAACGAAAAACATTCAGAAACCAGTCGAAAACTTGACACACAAACGCAGGAACAGGAAGTTTCGCATAAGATCCCGTACTTTTGTAATGTTAAAAAAAGGCTTTAATTTATGTTCGTACATGATAGCACAGTTTTCTTTGATTGGTAATAATTTGATGAACGTTCACCACCGTACGTTGAGCGTATACGCACAAAGTACTTGTCCGGTCCATAACTTTTTATTTGATTTTTACTTGAATGAGCAATTTTAATAAAACGTTATGGGCCGGACAAGTACTTTGTGCGTATACGCTCAACGTACGGTGGTGAACGTTCATCAAATTATTACCAATCAAAGAAAACTGTGCTATCATGTACGAACATAAATTAAAGCCTTTTTTTAACATTACAAAAGTACGGGATCTTATGCGAAACTTCCTGTTCCTGCGTTTGTGTGTCAAGTTTTCGACTGGTTTCTGAATGTTTTTCGTTGTTTTAGCCACGGCGCAGGCAATGTTGTTTCATTAGATCATATAAGGAAATACTATTTGGCAACATTGGTCGCGCCATAGCCAAAACAAAAGTAGCTACTCGACTTAGGAGATCCTAGAAGCAATGCACCAACTGCATGCCCTACGTTGCCGGTACTTCCATATTGATATCTTCTCAGTCACCAAAGAAATACTTGTCCTAGTACCGATATCAACAATTTTACTGCTGCACGTAACTTAGATGTCCATCTCTTTTCATTTTTTTTTAGACTTTTGATACTTCCTACACACCAATTATAAGTGGCATTTTTCTCATCTCGATAATGCTGATTTTTTAATGTTTTGATTCTTGTTTTGTTCTGTGGAAATAAATTCAAAGTAACATTTATTGTGAAGTCTGGTTTTTTGGCCGGATATTTCGTGATCTATATGGTTGGTTTCCCTCCGGGATATGAATAAAATTAGTAAACATTAAAAAAAAAAAATTAAGTGGGGTTTTGGACTTTTTGTGATATCATAGGGAAACGAAGGACCACCAATGTACTTGTCCAGGTTTTTTTCCCCGGGAGGGGATTTTTGCTATTTGATATCACTTCTTTTTTCTATAGTATTTTCATATTTCGTTTTATATAAACTCCAATAGAGCCTGTATATAACAAAAAAAAACTTACAACGTGTCTGCATCATTACATGATCGATTTATTTCAATGTCAGGAATCAGCATTGCTCACACTACTAATTCGACATAAGAGAATGATACAGATTTTCTACCATAAATTCCTTGTTATTGAGATTGTTTAAATATAGGAGCGTTTCGTTCCTGTGATAAGAAAAAAAGTTATAATGTTTTCAAAAGAGTTAACTACAGACTCGAAGTATTTTCGAGATGTTAGTAATTCGTTGATAGGTTATTATTCGATTATAGCTTGGCAGGAAGGTGTTATAGAAGAGACGTCAAGTACCAATTTTTCCCCGAGGCGAAAATTCAGAAAATTAAATACTTTATCATTAGCTTTCAAGTTGTGTATTAGAATAAGGCATTCAGGTGCGAAAAGGCAGCGAGGATATTAGCAATTTCGGTCTAAGCTATAAATAGATAATTATATTTAACTTTACTGTCAGGAGCCTCAGAATTATTATTCTTTCAAAGATGAAATGACGGAAGAATATGATGCATCATCCTTGACTTACAAATTGTTTTATAAAACATAGAAAAAAATTTGATTGAAAAAGAATTCGGCCGAAGTACTTGACAAATGTTTTTTCACTTAATTTACATAATGTATCGGTCATGGTGACAACCTCGCCAAGTACTTCGGCCGAAATTCTTTTTCATCTAATTTTTTTTCGTTTGCAATCTTTTTTTGCTTCGGACCCTTATTGATACAGAGTTTTTATTTTCATTCTGGTTGGTAAAACAACTGCATTTTCGAACATGATTCTTTTCTCTATCAACATTCAACATTATTTGAAGATTTTATCACACGATAAAGCCTCCCGTACTTGGCCACATCTATTTTAGTATAGCTCAATTTATTTTATAACTTTTTGCGAAACCCAACCTTAGCTTTTCGTGAGGATTAACTCATTTTGTTTTGTGTGATTTGAATTTATTTGATACATTTTTTGAGAGTGGTCACTTTTCTTACTTTTTGATAGGATTTGATTTTCTTAGGGATTTTTACGAGAACAGGTTTTTGCAGTGTATGTATATTAGTGGAAAAATATGGGAACGGCGGTCAACAAATGTACTTGTCCAGGTTTTTTCCGCGAGGGGGTTTTTATGCGTAATATGATGCGTTTTTTCTCTTTCTTTTGAAACATCTCGCTTTATATAGATTAGAAAAAGGTTATATTGGGAAATTATCGCCTTTTCATTTCCAAACCCTGACCCCTTCTACTTCGAGTCAGGTTTTTTCCCCATGAAATAAAGGGGCACGTATTTTGGAATTTTCAATTTGGCATTTTTTTTATTCTCGAGCCAGTCAAATTTTTTTGACATTTCGATTTACCTTTCTGGAATCAGGCTAAAATAAGTCGGGAACTGGGAGTCTGATACAAAAATTTACAAAGCTTTTGAGAGCAAGATTAGAAGAGTCAGAACTTTTCCATAGAATTTGTAGCTATTTGAATTTGTGTTTATCAAATAAACATATTAAACAGCAGTATCTCCTTGTTATATTTGTAGATTTGTGGTAAAAAATATTACGCTTATTTCAGCTTGTTGATAAAAATGGGGCGATTTTTTTCGAAATTTTTCATTTTTGATTAATGATAAAATAAAAAACCAGTTTCACGTATGTTTAGAGAAAACATATCGAATCTATTGTGAAAAAAGTTCACGCATTTTTTCATTCTTATTTTTATTAACAAGGTGGAATCATGATTATTTGTCAATACCATTGAAGAAGTTACTACCATGAAAATAAAAAGTTACAACTATTTCAATATTCTCATTGAATATAGAAAAGTTCAAATAGTATGTTATGGGAACTCCAAAACAATATATTGAACAAAGCGGACAAATTCAGATCAGGATCGTACCCAAGAGAATGAAATGAATTTAGTTGTATTAGTCACATTAGCTTTGAGCAAATTTTGATACCATCAAACCCAGAGCGACTGTAGAGGAAAGCCTTTGGAATAAATTTTTTTCAATTTATTATGCCATAATCAGAGCTGAATAGTGGAAATACTTAACACACATGTCTCCTCTTCACAAAATGTTCAAAGTTTGTAGATATCGGCTACATTCCAATGATACAAATTTTGATACTATCAGCAGAAGAGCACCCGACGACTTTCTGAAACAACTTTTTAAATTTATTATGCCATAACTAAAGTGGAAAAGTGAAAAAACATAGTGCACTTTAAGCCCAACAAAGTTCAGAAAATTTGGATGTATCTATAGCGTTCCGAGAACAGAAATTTTAATCCCATCCAAAAATAAGCATCCGAAGACTTTTTGTAATAAATTTTTCAATTCATAATGCCACAATCAAAGATAAAACGTGGAAATACTTGGCGCTTCACAAAATGTTAAAAGTTTGTAGGTATCGGCTACATTCCCATGATACAAATTTTGATGCAAATTTTGATATTTATAACAATAATGGCCGTGAAAGCATCAAAACTAGAACTTACAGGTATTTTAATATTATCTTTGAATTTCGAAAAGTTCAGAAAGTATGTTATGGATATTTTAAAACAATAAATTCAACAAAGCGGGCAAACTTAGATCAGTACTGTGCCCAAGAAAATGGATCGAGTTGAGTTGTACCAGATGCATTATCTTCGTGCAAATTTTCGTACCATCACAACCAGAGCATCCGTAGAGCAAATCTTTTTGAAAATATTTTTCAATTCGTTATGCCACAATAGGAGCCAAAAAGTAGAAATACTGAGCACACATGTTGCTCCAGGAAATTTCCAAAGTTTGTAAGTATACGTTGCGTTCCAATGAAACAAATTTTTATACTTCCAGAAAAAAGGAACCAAAGACTTTCTGACAATTTTTTAAATTAATCATGCCACAACTCAAGCATACTGCACATCGGGCTCAATAAGGTTTATGAATTTTGCATATAGCCATTACTTTTCGAAGCCAAATTTTAATCCCATCCAAAAATGAGCAAGCGAATAATTTTCATAATAAAATTTTCAAGTCCTAATAATGCCACTATTCCAGCAAAAAAGTGGAAATATTGGGCACACTTGTTACTTCACAAGTATTTCAAAGTCTGTACGTATCTGTTGCAATTCAATGATACAAATTTTGATAATATCAGTAAAAACACATCAGAAGACTTCCTAAAACAATTTTTCAAAATTTATTATGCTACAACTAAAGTGAGGAAGTGAAAAAATATAGCTCAATAGAGCCGAATGAAATTTTGAAATTTTGCATATATTCATGGCGTTCCGAAGACAATAATTTTGATTCCATTGACAAATGAGCAACCGCATAATTTTCATAATAAAATTTTTAATTCTTAATGCCACAATCGGAGCCAAAAAGTGGAAATACTTGGTACATTTGTTGCTTTACAGAATTCCCAACGTCTGTAGGTATCCGTTACAATCCAATGATACAAATTTTGATAATATCAGTAAAAAAATATCAGAGGACTTCCTGAAACAATTTTTCAAAATTCATTATACTACAACTAAATTAGGGAATTGAAAAAATGTAGCGCCCATTGCGCCCAACAAAATTCTGAAATTTTGCATGTATGCATGACATTCTGAAGGCAGCAATTCTTAATCCATCGACAAATGAGCAAAAGGGAAAATACTTGGCACATCTGTCGCTTTACAGAATTTTCAAAGGCTGTAGGTATCCATTGCAATTCAATTATACAAATTTTGATAATATCAGTTAAAGGACATCGGAAGACTTCTTGAAACAATTTTTCCAAATTCATAATGTTACAACTAAAGTGGTGAAGTGAAAAAATAGAGCGCATATTGAGCCATACAAAATTCTAAAATTTTGCATATATTCATGGCGTTCCGAAGACAATAATTTTGATCCCATTGACAAATGAGCAACCGAAGAATTTTCATAACAAAAGTTCAATTCATAATGCTAAAATCGGAGGCAAAAAGTAGAAATACTTGGTACATTTGTCGCTTCACACAGTTTCCGAAGTTTGTAGGCATTCGTTGCAATCCAAAGATATAAATTTTGATAATGTCAGAAAAAACACATCGGAAGACTTTCTGAAACAATTTTTTAAAATTCATTATGCTACAATTAAAGCGGGGATGTGAAAAAATATAGAGCATATTGAGCCAAACAAAATTCTGAAATTTTGCATATATCCACGGTGTTCCGAAGACAATATTTTTGATCCCATTGACAAATGAGCAACCGAAGAATTTTCATAACAAAGTGTTCAATTCATAATGCTACGATCGGAGTCAAAAAGTGGAAATACTTGGTACATTTGTCGCGTCACAGAATTTCCAGAGTCTATAGGCATTCGTTGCAATCCAAAGATACAAATTTTGATAGGATATGGAGTATATACCGCCATAGTCTTTTGACATAAAGATATATTATACGAGCCATTTTGACATAAAGATATATCATTACTTACTACGGTTATCATCCAGATGCATCCATATATATCCAAATGCAGGTTGACAGTGTATTTGTCTATTAATACATCAAACGCGAGATGATTCTACACCATATTTTGGATAGAAAAACGACGTCGAAAATCTTTTGGAATGGACCAACAATTATCATGCAAGGAACATTTTATGATGTACAAATCTTATTATGGCCAGCGAGGAACATTTTATAATAAAGAGGAAAGGGACCAATAAAATAAATTGTCAACGGTGTACAGTTAAAAAAAAATATTTATTAAACACTGCTCAAAACTCGGCATGATAATAACAAACTTTGCCATATACATTTTTTTGACACTCATTATTAGTTTTATAGAGTTCCTTTTCCAAATTTACATCGATTCACACCAATCATGATTAACAGTTCAACGTACACTATTTCATATTTATCAAAGAAACGAAAAGAACGATTTCTCAAGAAATCTTATACGAGGAACATTTAATCGCGAAAGATAAATTCCGTCGAAGAGTTAAGTGTGGAAAATAAAAACCGCAGAGTTAACAATAATAAAAGAATGTATATTCATTTCAGCACTGTTCGAAAGTTGATTAAAAGCACTTCACTATTTTCACACCATCACTTTCTTATTATTGCTGTAACTAAGAGTCGATTGAACCTAACCTCGATATTTATAACCTCACAAATGTTCGTGAAAAAAGATTAATATTTTCAATACTGTTTAAGCCACGAGATTCTAATTAGTCGCGATCGAAAGGGGGAAAAAAATAAAAAATACGTGAATTTGAATGAAACTCTAAATTGCTGTCATTGAATTTATATTAAAGAAATCATTTTTGGATCGTACGCGTACGATCCAAAATTATTTCGCGATTTGTGAATAAATAATTTATTTATAGATCGCGAAATAATTTTTTTTCCCGAATTTATCCACAACACGTCCCGCATAAGAACTTCTCACTTTGAAAACTCCGTTCAGACTTTCCGCGGTATGGGTACTTCGAACTATTTATTTATTCACAGATCGCGAAATAATTTTTTTCCCGAATTTATCCACAAACACGTCTCGCGTATAAGCACTCATTCTCACTTCGAAAACTCCGTTCAGACTTTGCGTGGTATAGGTAGAGAAAGATGAAACGGAATGGCCAATCACAAGCTCGGAAGGCGTCAAGAGGCCTTTCATTGTGTCGTATACAGACATGCCAATACATCGATGTCAGCATAATCTTGAGCCTGTGCAAAGTTTTTTCTCAGCAAATACGGCATTAATCGTGCTGATTTAAGGCTCAATCGAAGTATTTTTTCGTAATAAATCTCCAGTTCAATTTTCAAATCATCATATGCCTCCTGAGCTTCGTAATTAAAGAAAATGAATTTCAGTTTTTACTTCCACCACGGTGAATCGTTTTATTCAGAGATAATAACAACACTCGACCTGTCAAACTTTCCGCGGTTCGGTATATATATATATATATAGCGACGAGGTGGTGGAAGTCTCATGTGACGTCGGTCTGCGACAGCGCCGTGAAGTTAGCCGCGAGGACATGAGGGCTTTGATAGTGTTATATATGGGGTATTCCATGTCAAATCGACCACTTTTGAACCCGACCCCTTTTGATTCGGCCAAAAGTTTTCCATCCTTTTCTACTCTTTCAAGAACGTTTCTGAGAATTTTTTCTAATTTTTTCACTCAATCGAAAAAAAGTTATGAATTTCTCAAAAAATTGCCTTTTTTTATTTTCAAATGGTCGTAACTTTTTCAAAAATTGATCTTTTGGGGCTTTTTTTTTTGAAATTTTTATTTATAAATGAATTTTTCGAGAAAATAGACAAAATATTTTAAGATCATAAACTCTTTGAAATTTTCGTTTTTTTTAAGAAAAATCATTATTTTTTCGAAGTTCGCCATTTTTTATTTTTTATTTTTTTTCTCAAAAAAAACTTCAACCAATTCTACGATTATCCCGACTTATTCCAGAATGGGCCGATTTTTTTTTCTATTTTTTTTTTTATTTAATTGAAAAAAAATGTTCAAATTTTCAAAAATGATTTTTTTTTTTTCAATAAACGTTCTTTATATAACAAAATAAATGCAATTAGATGATTTTCAGGTACTATATTCACAATTTCTAGTCTTAATCTACGATTTTAATGACAAGGATTAATGATTAATACAGTTAACATGCAATGATTTTCAAAATAATGCAATAAATTATTTATTAATTTTTTCTCTGGCGTTTAAATATCTTACAAATTTTATGTTCATCTGAGTTTGAATAGTTTTTAACAAATAAACAACCATTTTTGTCCGGAATTATACAGTGTAACTGTTGAGTCCCTGTAATCGGTTTTGTTTTCAAAAATCGATCGTTTAAAACATTCACCGCTGTATTATAATTTCCTTCCGGGGAAAACTTAACAGTAATGTTTGGCAAATTGTGAGATGCAGAAGCCCATTTGAACAGTCCTTCAGGTGTTGTTATTTGTTTATCAACCGCGAGTTGGAGACTTGCTCTTGCTGCTTGTCGTTTGACGATGCCACCAATACCATCACATGGACCTTTGCCATGGGCAGTCGCAGAAAAATGCCATTCAGCCGGAATGTCAAAATCATCTTCATGATAATATACGTTGACAAAGTTTTTAAAGTTTTTAAATTGTTGAGGAGCCCCATCAGAAAAATAATAAATCTTTTGACAACGTTCAGGAAGATTTTTCACGTAATCAGTTATTATTTTGATAAAAACATGAACAGCAACGGCATCGTGATTGTTACAATCGGAAACAATTACTAAACTTTTGTGTTCGAGTTTGTCATTTACTTTATAATAAATAACGACTGGAAAAATTGTTGCCTGGTTATTATTCCAGTGAAAACCAGATGCTGCATTTTGTACTACGAACGCATAATTTTCTGCAAAATCACAAATGATAACAAATTCATTTGGTTTTAATGTTTCTTTCAATGTTTTTAAAAATTTGGCTTGTTCTTTAGCGATGAATGAGTGAGGTAGAAGAGTTTTTAAATCACTACAAAAATGTTCAACAAATTCTTCTGTAGGCTTAATGATAGTTTCTAAACTGCTTCTCGGTTTTGATATCCAATACTTATACGTAATATTTTCGATTTCGTGATTCTCAAAACATGTCAGTAAAATGTTACTCAACTCATCTATCCCTGGACAGTTTTCACATCCACCCAAATAACATTGAAACGATGGAGTCTCACATATGATCATGCTCAAGCAATCACTGTAGTGTTTTATGGGCTTTTCTGCATTTCTCGTTAAAGAATGAACATTTGCACCTAAAATGAAAGAAATTTAGTTGACTGAACTGAAAATTCTCACATTTATAATTATTGATTAATTGGATAATTACCAAGCATCATCAACTTAACGTTTTGATGGATCCTACATACACAGATGGTGTGTGTTCCACTTGCCCCTGCTAATATACAATGTCTCGGTTGCAAAGAAGCGAATTTCGAAAATCCAATTTTTTCTGCAGGGTTTGCTTCACGGAAAGATTGGTATAATTCTTTTAAGTTGGACAGGATAAGCCTCTTTTGGACGTGTACTCGATTACCATCATCACTCCGAATTGAAACAAAGTCTTTCATACCTGGCATCAAAGCACTACACTCATCATCGTTATAAAAATTTATAACCATTGATCTGACTTGATCCGTAATTGTCGTACCTATAATAAGAAGATGTTAAGTAATTGTGTTCAGTTATATTTAAAACATCGAATTTACGCTATACATACCTAATTTCGATTCAGGTGTTGAAAGTGGACCTTTTTCTTCAATCAACTTTTTTGCTACCCTTGACAAATGCCTTGACGTATTCATAATTTCACAAATACGCCTTTCACTCCATTTTTCAGGTAATAATGTTAAAATTTGTATTTTCATAGACTTTTCCGTTTCTTTATCGTTGAATTTGTCGTGTAGCATTTTAATTAAACAGCGAAAATGTTCACCATCGTCATCAATCGGTTTTTCATCGGTAGGAGAGAACAAAACCTTTTTCAAGCTATCAGATATCTGATTTAATTTTTTATTCAAAAATTGATTATCATTCAATTTTTTTGATGGAATCGGTGATTGATTCAACAGTTGTAATGCATGGTTTATTTCTGGTAATTGAGTTGCAGCGCTAACTTGGGATGCTGAGCTTGATTGTGAATTTTGGGGTTCGCTCAGCGTTGCCAGATTCTGCGACGTCGCTGTGTTAAAAGATAGCAAATTGGGCGATTTCTGGCAACGCTGGGTTCGCTATCAAACGACATAGAACCTTAAAGAAAAGAATGAAAGATGTAGCTGCAGGAATGTATTTAAGTAACGTATAAATAATTTAAATAACTTACGGAATGATAACTGAAGATCCGTGGCAGTTGTGTGACTATCACTATCAGTCTGATCGTTGTTTTTATTATTGTCACTAGCGTTGTCTTCCTGATCACTTACATCAACAATAGGATCATCACTAGTATTTGTTTGTTGCTTAACTAACTCTGAAGCTTTTTTTCGACACGAACTGCATAATAAATAATTCTCACCTAATCCTAACGTTACTTTCACAATGTCAGTAGCTGGACGCAAACCAACTTTTTTTGAATGAGATTCGAGCTCAAAAGGATTACAACATCGATCAAACTGCTTTTTTGATGTCATAATGTTTCGATGATATTGTTTCAATGAATGTAGATTAGGATAATCAAAACAATTAACACTTCAAATACGAACAAAGCTGAAAAGTGTTCATGAACTAAAGAAATGATTATTTTTTCTCAACAAACGTAATAACAAAAATCTTTCATTCAACACTATAACGAACAAGAGATTTACAGGTTATGTTTTGGATCTCAATATGAAAGCGCCGTTGACTTATAAATTAAAACAAGCTTGCGTACATCTAGTAAACTGGCTGTAGGTAAGTATGTAATTATCATACCCTAATTTATCGATCTAATCTATTTATTAAAATTTGAATCTTAGTCATCACAATCGTAGATTAAGACTAGAGATTGTGAATATAGTACCTGAAAATTATCTAATTGCATTTATTTTGTTATATAAAGAAAGTTTATTGAAAAAAAAAAATCATTTTTGAAAATTTGAACATTTTTTTTCAATTAAATAAAAAAAAAAATAGAAAAAAAAATCGGCCCATTCTGGAATAAGTCGGGATAATCGTAGAATTGGTTGAAGTTTTTTTTGAGAAAAAAAATAAAAAATAAAAAATGGCGAACTTCGAAAAAATAATGATTTTTCTTAAAAAAAGCGAAAATTTCAAAGAGTTTATGATCTTAAAACATTTTGTCTATTTTCCCGAAAAATTCATTTAAAAATCAAAATTTCAAAAAAAAAAAAGCCCCAAAAGATCAATTTTTGAAAAAGTTACGACCATTTGAAAATAAAAAAAGCCAATTTTTTGAGAAATTCATAACTTTTTTTCGGTTGAGTGAAAAAATTTGAAAAAATTCTCAGAAACGTTCTTGAAAGAGTAGAAAAGGATGGAAAACTTTTGGCCAAATCAAAAGGGGTCGGGTTCAAAAGTGGTCGATTTGACATGGAATACCCCATATATATGGGTGTCGTCAGAATGAACCAATCAGAAACTCGAGAGACACTTTCAGCCGGCTTTGGTGTTGTATACAGACACGTCTGTTTCTTGAATGTGTAGGTGACTTTTGCGTGATTTTGAGCCCGTGCAAAGTTTTTTCTCAGCATTTACGTCACCGATCGTGCTAAATTTGGGCTCATTCGAAAGATAATTTCTTAATGAATCTCCAGTTCAATTTTCAAGGCCTCAAACGACTCGTGAGCTTCGAAAACGAACAAAATGATGTGCCAATTTTACCCCCACCACCGCGAAAAGTTTTGTTTCGAGAAAGTATAGTCTCGGCGAGCCTCGGGCCAGCAGACGACAGAGCTGTCAATGTACTTGTCCCGAGACTCTACCGAGTCTCTTGATAGCTGGCCAAAAATCCCCTCCCCGGGGAAAAAAACTTGGACAAGTACATTTGTTGACCCCTGTTTCCATTTGTTTTCACAGAAAAAAACTACCCAAAAAAGTACAAAATTTTTAAAAATTTGGCAAGATTGAGATAGGAAAAAGAAGATTGTTTCTATAAAATAACTATACTCCAAATGACAAATAGAAATGAAAAACTTCACATATTTTATCGAGATCCCAAAAAAAAAAGCAACAATGCCCATCGTGAGTGTCCGGTAAAAAACAGAGTCTACAAGTAAATGATCGATTTGTGCATAAAAAAAAATAATTACTTTACAAAAACAGAAATGGTAAAGCCAATGATTTACGTTCGGCACTAAAATTTGTAATATCAATAATAGGACAAGTATTTTATTGTCGCGTGAGGATGGAGTATTTAAAAAAAAGGAAAAATTATTGGAATAAAGGAAGGTTATTGAAAAAAGTCACCAATATACAAAAATAAAAATCGGTCAAAAGAACAGAGTCCAGAAAAAAATCGGGATGAAAAGAAACTTGAAGAAAAAAATTTCAAACGAAAAAAATTAGATTGAAAAAAAAATTCGGCCGAAGTACTTGGCGAGTTTTTTTGCTCAGCTTGGATCATGTAATGTATTTCACGTAATGTTGTATGTGTTACAAACTCGCCAAGTACTTCGGCCGAATTTTTTTTTCAATCTAATTTTTTTCGTTTGAAATTTTTTTCTTCAAGTTTCTTTTCATCCCGATTTTTTTCTGGACTCTGTTCTTTTGACCGATTTTTATTTTTGTACATTGGTGACTTTTTTCAATAACCTTCCTTTATTCCAATAATTTTTCCTTTTTTTTAAATACTCCATCCTCACGCGACCATAAAATACTTGTCCTATTATTGATATTACAAATTTTAGTGCCGAACGTAAATCATTGGCTTTACCATTTCTGTTTTTGTAAAGTAATTATTTTTTTTTATGCACAAATCGATCATTTACTTGTAGACTCTGTTTTTTACCGGACACTCACGATGGGCATTGTTGCTTTTTTTTTTGAGATCTCGATAAAATATGTGAAGTTTTTCATTTCTATTTGTCATTTGGAGTATAGTTATTTTATAGAAACAATCTTCTTTTTCCTATCTCAATCTTGCCAAATTTTTAAAAATTTTGTACTTTTTTGGGTAGTTTTTTTCTGTGAAAACAAATGGAAACAGGGGTCAACAAATGTACTTGTCCAAGTTTTTTTCCCCAGGGAGGGGATTTTTGGCCAGGATATAACTTCTTTTTTTCTGAACGGCTCCGAATCCTAGAATTTTTACATGATAACAGATAATCCTTGAATATCTACGCTGACACAGCCAGTAAAACCCTAGCTCAATATCAAATATGCAATGTGATGCTATAAAGAAAAAGCGAACGAATTTAGTACAGCTTGCACAAACAAAACGCAGAAATTCATTTCAGTTAACACCTCGCGTTTCCTGCAGTATATTGAGAAATTCGATACATATATTTGATGCGTCTCAGTAATGTGCATTTCACTAATATGAGAAAAACATGAGCGAAAGGCCAAAAATGAAACCGTATAGAAATATTTGTGGAACACTTTTTTTTTAACAAATCATACCACAATGCACACTAAAAACTTGAATGAATATTGAATTTTTACATTGTTTTCTCATGCTTTTATTTCCACTTATATCTTTTGCACAAGTCTGACCGAGCGATGCCATTACACTATAGCTGAATTTCTGATCCTTCGACTGGTTGTGAAATATGATAACAGATGATCCTTGAATATTTACGCTGACATAATCAGTAAACCCCCAGCTCAATATAAAATATGTAGTGCGATGCCAAAAAGAAAGAGCGAAGGAACTTAGCACAGCTCGCAGTAACGAAGCGGTGATCCTTGTATGCAAAGGAAATAAGGCATCTCTTGTTTCCACAAGGAATAGCAAATGCTTCATTGCTTTAAGTTTCACCAGTTTTTTTAGATCAAATTGTCGAAGCAGAGAATCTCAGCCCAATTCACAGCTCGCAGCACCTTCAGTATATTGGTAAATTTCTTGAAGCCGAAAAGAAAAATCGAAGGAACTGAGCACAACCTGCAGAATATTGGAAATTGTATGTTTATTTGTAGACCGCACCTGAAAAGTATTGAAAATCATGATTTCACGACAAAAGTAATTTGTCAAATTTTTATAATTAAAGTATTTCATCAACAATTAATATTTTTACAGGTTTTTATTTATGAGCGCATGATACATCTTGTCACAACTATTTTCATACACTCACTTTTGGAAAAAAAGCACAGTCTTTTGATCTGTAAGAAAAATTTATGTGACATGATTAAAAAAAAAAATCGTTGTGTTCTAGATTGAAACTTCAACATCATTATTTGCGAGTTCACACATTTTCAGAACGTATAACACTGATTTTTAAGGTTATGTTCGTTGTATTTTCTAGCACTTATTCCGGCCACACTAATTAACGGTTTTATTCGGATTATTTTATACGGAAAAATAAAAATGATAACCTCAACGAGTGGTGAGGTTTGTTTCTATTTGGCTTTTCTGGAATCCAATTATTTTCTGGAAACAGAAATGATTTCACCAGCGGGTGCGAGGTTATCTTTTTTGATTTCGCTGATGATTAATTCCGAGATATTAAAAAATATTATTATCACATTTCGCAATATTTATATATTACCGTTTTTTCGCACTGTTTATATATTCAAACTATTTATGAATCACGATTTTCCACAATCTAAAAAACACGCGATTTACACGACTCGCACTTTACACTGTCAAAAGTCAAAACTACCGTCACACTGGTTAACATTCAAACTTTCCGTGGTATGGGTGCAGAGGAATGGTGTAGTCACAGGGACACGTTCGAAAACATCACTCGTGTGGTGCACACTGGTTTACCGGTTTGGGAACGCAGGGAAATGACCACATTCGTGACCAATCAGAATCTCGATAGGCACGCTGAGGCCTTTCATTGTGACATATACAGACACGTCAAATTCTTCGATGTGTTGGAATTTTTGCATAATTTTGAGCCTGTGCAAAGCTTTTTCTCAGCAAATACGGCATCAATCGTGCTGATTTAAAGCTCAATCGAAATATTTTTTCTTTCTATTTTTTTCTATCTATTTTTTCTTTCTCTGGGACCCAGATATCTGGGTCCCAGATATCTGGGTCCCAGATAGCAAAACGTACGATTCGCCATAATATAGATATAATATTAGCACGCAATAGTATGGCGTACTCTGATTATACTAGTACCGTACTGTTACTTGGCTATCTGGGGTAAACGTTCAAACTTTTCGTCCGATCGGTACAGAGGAAAGACGAGTCACTCGTGATATCACTGAATCTCAAAATAATTGTTTTTCCGAAATTTACACTCATGATCCACAGGTCCTGCACTCAACACTTTCAACAGTACGTTAAAACATTATTACCGGTATTTCGAATCACTGATAAATTTTCTTTCCCGATTTTACGACGAATGCCCGTCATTATTAATGGTTATTGCCTATATAACCAAACTCTACTCACACGTCCCGCACTGTTTTTTATTTTTTATTTTTTCTAAACTCCGTTCAAACTTTGCAGACGAAGACGATGTAAATAAGAAAAGGATCAAAGTCATGACCAATCAGGAATTTTCTCACCGGGGATTGGTCGAGACAGGTATATTCTCACCGGCAATTGGTTATGATGGGCATCAAAAGCCTTTTGTTGGTAGCGGTCGAAGACGCGTATACAGACACGCAAATTTCTTGAATGTGTTAGAATCAAGCATAATCCTAAACCTGTGCAAAGTTTTTTCTCAGCAATTACGCAACCAATCGTGCTGCTTTTAGGCTCAATCGAAAGAGCATCGCTGAATTAGTCAAAAGTTCGCTTTTCAAGTCGTCAAACGACTGCTAGGCTCTACAATTAGCGGAAACGTCATAAAATTTTTACCCCCACCACCGCGAATCGTCTTGTTTCGAGATAATATAGTCTCGGCGAGCCTCGGGACAGCAGACGACAGAGCTGTCAATGTACTTGTACCGAGACTCTACCGAGTCTCTTGATAAGATCTTCAGCCCAAGTTTTCCATACTACAGTAATATCGAGTAAAAACAAGATTCGTTTGATTTATGGTTAGCACAAACTTTTTTTTATATGTTCTTATCGCTTTTCACAACTGTACAAATTTACGATGTTGAAGTTTACATTGTAAAAATAAAACGAAATTTCTTTTTATTTTCGTACAGAGCTGAAAAAAAAAGTATTTCCTGTCCAATAATTAAATCGGCAAAACATGTAAACATTTAAAAAAATATACATTACCGCGGAAAAGTTTCCGGACAAAAGTTCAAAAAAGTCTCAACGCTGTTTTTGATGCCATTTCGTCAGTAATATACATAAACGAATTTAATAAACGGCATTTTGAAGGGGAGGAATTTAGCTTCATTTTGCTTTTTCAAAAAAAATTTTACGAACAGTACGTCATTTCGGAAACGACCGTTTTTTGCCCTTTTTTCTTTTACAGTTGGACCGGGTTTTTAGAAAAAAAAATTGTCTTCCATTTCCTTAACCGGATCCTTAAAGAGGGAAGCTTAAGCTTCAGTTTTGTTTTTTTTTAAAGTTCGGTGCGAATTTTTTTGGCAAAGTTATCCCGTTTTTGGCAAAAAAAAACAAAATTTGAAAATTGTCGCGTAACACGAGAACTATTAAGTTTCAAAGAAAAGCTCAAGTTAGTAAAAATTTGCGTTAGTAAAAGAGCGAAGTTTCAGCTTCAGTTTTCTTTTTTTTTTAAGTTCGGTGCAATTTTTTTTGGCAAAGTTATCCCGTTTTAGACAAAAAAAGACAAAATTTGGAAATTGCCGCGTAACACGAGAACTATTAGGTTTAAAAGAAAATCTCAAGTCGGTAAAAAGTTGCACCTGTGATTGTTGAGTTCACTAGAATTTTCTGAGATTTTTTTCCCGAATTTTTTTTTTCATCGATTTTCACTCGAACCTCGGGTATATTGATTGCCATAACTTGAAAACGATAGTGTTTATGATAAAACGTCAAGAAAGAAAAAAAAATATTTCTTAATTTCGAACCCATTAAAATTTTTTTCAGATTTTTTTTTCAATTTTTTTTTTCCAACTATTTTTGGTTCAAACTCTGATGAATTGACTCGCGTATTTTGAAAATTATGGGGTTGTGATGAAATATCTAGAGGGGAAAAAGTTATATTTTTCAATTTTGAGTGCAATGCACTCTCCCAGAGGTGTTCTGTAAAAGTGAGATTCAATCTTCTTATTCACGCCATCCAGTTAATTCCACATTAGTTCTGCCCGGTTAGGATCTGGAGATTAAGGAGACCACTTTATTACTTGCGACTTTTTATTTTTCCTTTATTCTGTAAAACAGAAAAGCGTGTGTTTTTAAAATCTAATAGGAATCTGAGGAATAGGAATCTAGTTAGAAAAAAAAATTTGAAAAAGCTTTTAATGGGTTCGAAATTAAGAAATTAAACTTTTTTCTTTCTTGACGCTTTATCATAAACACCATCGTTTTCAAGTTACGGCAATTAAGGCATCTTCTCACTTTAAGCGCCTCAAAAATAGGCTGTTTTTGCGATTTTTTTTCGAGGATTTTTGCTTAAAATTATGGGATAAAACGGATCCTATGTAATAAACACATCTTTCAAGTACATGAAAAAATTTTTATTTTATTTTTTTAAACAATTATTATAATACATCAGTAGCATTGAAAAACCCGTGTAAAAATGTTATGGTCGTGGCTTGTTGATGGTATCTCCGAGACGGGTCGTCTGAAACAAAAAAATAAAACTGTTTTAGATTCAGTATGTCAGTGGCTATAGCGCATATCATCAGATTTTTGATATTCGCGAAAATAACAAAATGGCGCACGTTTTTCGAAAAAGTAAAAAAAAACCACGATTTTTTTGCAGTTTTTTGTAAAAAAAAAATTCTTAAAATCAAAATTTAAAAAATCTGATGATATGCGCTATAGCCATAACTATGAAGCATATGTCATTCAAATTTCATGACAATCGGCCGGATAGTTTCCGAAATTTCATCAACAAAGCACCGAAAAACCTTGTTTTGAGATAACTGCGTTTAAAGTTTTGGAGGGATCGCCGGGTACTCTCAGGTAGTCACCTAACGGTCGCCAAAAAATGTAGTTAGACTCGTCCGATCTTTATGAAATTTCGAGATGACATTTTTGAAGATATGTACTTTCAAAATTTAAAAAAAAAAAAAAATCGATTTTTTTAAATTTCCAAAGTGAGAAGACGCCTTAATATACCCGAGGTTCGACTGAAAATCGATGAAAAAAAAAATTTTGGAAAAAAAAATCTCAAAAAATTCTAGTGAACTCAACAATCACAGGTGCAACTTTTTACCGACTTGAGATTTTCTTTTAAACCTAATAGTTCTCGTGTTACGCGGCAATTTCCAAATTTTGTCTTTTTTTGTCTAAAACGGGATAACTTTGCCAAAAAAAATTGCACCGAACTTAAAAAAAAAAGAAAACTGAAGCTGAAACTTCGCTCTTTAAGGATCCGGTAAAAAAATGGAAGAAATTTTTTTTTTCTGAAAACCCGGTTCAACTGTAAAAGAAAAAAATAGGTGAAAAACGGTCGTTTTCAAAATGACGTACTATTCGTAAAAAAAATTGTGGAAAGTTTTTAGAAAAAGCAAAATGAAGCTAAATTCCTTCCTTTAAAAATTTCGTTTATTAAATTCGTTTATATATATTACCGACGAAATGGCATCAAAAACAGCGCCGAGGCTTTTTCGAACTTTTGTCCGGAAACTTTTCGGCGGTAGTGTATATATATCGATTTGAATTGCATATTTCTCGAAATTGTCCATGAGTTTTATTTATTTTTGAATAATTTTACCAATGAGATATTTTCACATGATGACAAAATTGTTAAATTGTTGTTACTCTCATAGGTTGTACAGAGAGACGTACCGGGAATGGATTGCGCCTATTTGGCGATGGACACCGAAGAAGGTGTCGAGGTCGTATGGAACGAGGTACAATTTTCCGAGCGGAAAAATTTCAAAGCGCAGGAGGAGAGGATACAGATGGTATTTGAGAATCTTACACAACTGGAGCATCCGAATATCGTAAAGTTTCATAGGTATTGGACGGACACGCATAATGACAAACCACGGGTGAGTCATAGTTGTTGAGAGCTGGTGTGTCTCACAAAAGATTGTAGGATTGTAAAAGACTGGGCAAATTATCGCGACAATCTCGAGACTTTCTAAAGTTCATTAACCTTGTAATACAAAATATGTATATGTATATATACATGTTCACACTGAAACTATAAATTCGATTGTTAACGAGCCCTTTTTATTTGCTTTAAATCATGAGGCGATGAAGAAGTTGTGTACTACATAATTTATTTCTCAAATGTTACATAAATCAGCTTTAATGACGGAAGAGGAAATAATAATAATGTTGAAACTTGGAATCATTGGAGAACGCCGAATTTTTTTTTCTGTATCCAAAATTTTGCCCTTTTTGTCTTTCAAATGTGGTCTTTTAAATTAAATCCGGAACCGAGAAACAATTTTTAGGGACATTTTGAATCTTGAATCGGCACGGCAAAATTACGATATTTATAAAAATGGGACATAAAATGTAATGAATCTTTACTTTTACAGGTCATATTCATAACAGAATATATGTCGTCCGGATCTCTGAAACAGTTCCTGAAACGCACAAAGCGAAACGTTAAGAAATTGCCCCTCCAAGCGTGGAAACGTTGGTGCACGCAAATTCTTTCGGCATTAAGGTAATGAATTATCGTTTCTCGTATTACGTAGTAGACATAAAATATAAAGAAAGCGCTTTAAAACTTCCATATCTCTATTCTCGTATTTCTAAAGTCAGGAGGAGGATGGATTCCTCAGTTTTTACATTTTCATTAAAGAAGCTTCGCAAATATTTCGTTAACGTGAGAAAGCAGTTCCCAATCTTGATTTTTGTCCGAATAATCAGAGGATTTCTCGAGTTTGATTATTATGGACAATTCTATCGTAATTTTGAAATATCAGAAAATAATGATAACACTAGTCAACATCGCTTTTCTTACAGGAAAGTAACTAGGTGGTTTCGATAGATTTTTTCGCGCTAAACACAAATCCGGCCGCTAAAATTGCCTATCACGCAAGGTTTTTCAGCAAATTGAGGTCCAAATGTCGAAAAAAATGAGTTTTTGGGCATAGTTGGGAGTTTGTAGCGCATGAACGCGATGTGCTAGAAACATTTAACAAATTCCAAAATAGAGCTTCAACCGTGTACTTTTAAGTGCAATAATTATAATTTTTTCCCCGAGTACCGTTGTAACACTGATAGTGTTTATTTGCAATTTTGCACATGCATTTAGGCTGGATTGTACAAAATTTCAGAAGTTTTTAGTAGAGATGTGATTATACTCTCTAAGAACAATAATCTTTTAGGAGACCTTTCTTGAGGTGTTTCGAATTAAACACAAATTTTAATAATATTAAATTTTGAAGCCGGGAAGCTCCAACTTTCATTAAATCAAGAGCCGCGGTGGCGGCTCGACGCCAACTATTAAAAAAAATGCCAGCGGAAGCTCTGCCGCACTCTTATATACTCGAATATGACGGTTTTCGGATTGTTTTATATTATCAATTATTTAGAGAAAAATGTTCTGCAATTAATTGGCGAAATAATTTGGTTCATATTCTACCAGACAGAAAATGTTTGGTGATAGATTCGAGAAAAGAAAGTTTCAGACGTTTTATGATATGCTATTTGATATTAATAACAAAAGTTTAGTTTATTTGTAGATTAATGCAATATATATTTTTTGTGATTTGTAGTAATACACTTAAGTCCATATAGACGCTGATGCACGTTCACGCTCGAAGAATATTACAAACAAACACTATCAATATCCCAATGGTATGTGGGAAAAAATCTGTAACTATTGCACTTAAAAGTACAACATTTAAAATCTATTTTGGAACTTGTTTAAAGTTTCTAGCACATCGCGGTCATGCGCTACAAACTCTCAAATATGACCAAAAATACGTTTTTTCGACATTTTGACCTCAATTTGCTGAAGAAAAATCTTGCGTAATAAGCACTTTTGGCGGCCGGATTCGTGTTCAACGCGAAAAAATCTATCGAAAACACCTAGTTACTTTACTGTAGGAAAAAAAGGTATAAAAAGGTTGCCTAGTGTAATTATTCAAATTGTACATTTTTTGTGACGTGTATACAAATAATTAAATAGTGTCCCGTTTTGTCATTTGCAGCTATTTGCATTCCTGTTCGCCACCGATAATTCATGGAAATTTGACCTGTGACACAATATTTATTCAACACAACGGTCTGGTTAAAATTGGTTCAGGTTTGTTTTTTTTTTTTTCGTTCACCATTATGTAACAAATCGACTGGCGAGAATTCGTGAAAAATCGTTTACGTAAAGTATGAAGCCTGCTGATACGGACATTATGTAGGACATGTGTGGGTAGATTAGATTCGTTGCCGAGGCCTGACACGCGATAAAGAATCAAATTGATTTTCCGAAGACGGACTGTTCGTACCTTTTAGCCCTTGCTGCATCGTATAATCGAGTTGTATCCCATGACTAATGCCGAAAGTTTCAAAGATCGG
Source organism: Rhimphoctona megacephalus (assembly GCA_963989365.1). Taxonomy (NCBI): domain Eukaryota; kingdom Metazoa; phylum Arthropoda; class Insecta; order Hymenoptera; family Ichneumonidae; genus Rhimphoctona; species Rhimphoctona megacephalus. Next base: position 4,434,959 of record OZ022415.1, on the reverse strand, counting down.
CCTACGAAACTTGTTCATAAAAATAAAAAACAAAAGTGATTTACAAAATTATTTTTTTATTAACGTATAAACAAAGAGTAATGAAAAAAGATTCTGGCTCGAACTCTTGGTTAAAAGGTGGTGCGTCTTGTTAAAAAATTTATCTACCAAATGCTTTTAAAAACAAACCTTTTCAGTATTCTAAATATACCCTCGAGCACGTATAAATCATATGTGCCTATAAGAACTTCGCAGTATAGACAGTTTGAATGATAAATAGATCGAACGAGTAACAGTAAAGTCTGCAAATTATCGCGAAAAATCTCTATTTTGCGTAAATCACAGTCTATAATGAACTTGAAGGAAAATATATTTGGCATTGAACCAATCCGCATTGCCAAGTTAAACAAGCTAGAAAAGGTAAACGAAGAACGCTGTTTTTGACCGAATACAATAAAAGATGCTTGGTTTCTGATGCTTGTTCTTTATCTCAAGTTATCTTAATGACGGAATTTCTGCGTTGATTTCTCTTTAGTGGCTCCAGATGCGGTTCACCATCACGTGAAAAACTGCAGAGCTAATATGAAAAACTTGCATTTCGTTGCACCCGAATATGGAAGTAAGTTAGAGTCAAGTTTTTTTAAGCAATATAATCCTTGAATATAGAATAATTTTTCTTAACACTTTACTCTATATGAATGAAATTTGTGAATGGTTTCTCAAATTAACTTTTTTTTTCACTAAGCTACATTCAAATTTTGGAAATATAATTTCTCATGATTAAATACAGTTTCTTATAAAGCGAAACGAATTTTTCGTTGCGTATTTTCGGTAACATTTATAGTGGTTAAAATTTACGTAAACATTATTGAAAATTAGTTAAGAACGTGTATCGATTTTCTTGAAGATATTTGGTGTGTTATTCTTATAAATTTTAGGTTGCTTCTTTAGGTTCATCTTCATAGTTTTTCCAAAATTCATACATTGCCGTTTTTGCCAAATATAACAAAAATGATTATTTTGTTCTATGTTTGGTAAGTTATATTGTATAAAAAATGCATATTATTATTGCATTTGAATAATTTTAAATGTACTTTTTATATTTCCTTGAAAATGATGATGAAAACGTCCTCAACGAGAAAAAAAAGATATCTGAAAATTGGAATTTATTACAGATTCGGCGACGCAGCTAGCACCCGCAATCGACATATATTCGTTTGGAATGTGTGCACTTGAGATGGCGGCGCTAGAAATTCAGGGTAATGGTGACAGTGGTACAATGGTGACCGAAGAACACATAAGAAGAACGGTCGAATCACTTGACGAGGGACAGCAGAAAGATTTCATTCGTAAATGTCTCGAGGCCGATCCACTTAAAAGACCGAGCGCTAGAGAACTTTTGTTTCACCCTGTACTCTTCGAGGTTCATTCCCTGAAATTGCTTGCTGCTCATGTATTAGTCAACTCAACGAGTAAGACTTTTATCGATAACTTCGTTTTACAAACAAAAGTATAAATGTTTTCTAATTTGTCATAAATGATCGTAAATTTTCAGCAAATACATCAGAAACTATAACGGACGAGGTACTGCAAAGGTTATACGGTCCGGATACCGTTCTTGCCGAAGTAAAGTACCAAGGTCGACCACCCCAGCAGTTTCGCTTGAGCGATATACCTGTTGCTGAAAAGTTAGAAAAGTTCGTCGAGGACGTAAAGTGAGTATAATATTTAGAGTTAAAAAATCAATAAAAATAATAAGTCTATAATATCAGTATCGGTATCGCTTTAAAATATGTACTTAACAGCGATAGCGGTCACGCTGTGAGACTTGCACTTCCATTAAGAGTCGTCGAGCTCACGTGACCAACTCAAAATCAAGAGTAGCGCTTCTTGTTATAAAAGGTTGAATTAGTTGCGAATCGGTACTAACGAACCTAACGGTAAATCTTTCAACTAAACTGGAACGTTAGTGTTGGTATGGCAGAATATTGATTTTCACCGTTGTTACGCCAGATCAAGTGAATGCGACAGAGAGCGAATAAACAGCTGACTGCTTCCCTATATCATATTAACGGGAGAAACCAGTTTAGGAGGCCGAAATTTTGGTGTTTTTCGTGAATTTTTTTAACAGGGAAGGAATAATCAGAATTTGTTTAAACTTGGAGGATATTTTGTTCATGTTTTGAAGTACACTTTGTAATTTTTTCAAGTTATTTCCGCCGAAAATAGTGGAGTTAGAAGCTGCTGTCCATGGCCGATCGCCATCCGAGTTTTTTTGCTGGTGGGCATTCCTGAAGTTACAATTTTTATCTGTAATCATTACAATTTTCTTTTTTCATTAACAACATATTTCCGAAGAATATGAACCTAATTGTGATCAAAAAAGTTGAAAATTGTATGTTTTTGAGGTATTTGAACACAACGTCATGTTTTTTCACCTTTTTTTCATTAAAAAAAAAATATTTTTAATAATAATATCATCCCAGAATTAGGTTCATATAGATTGTAATTGAGTAAGGAATATTCACACAAATTTTCAGAACGATTGGTCAATAACTTTTTGAGCTAGAATGCCCATCAGTTGAAAAAATGTCGTCCCTAGACAGCAACTTCTAACTCCACTATTTCCGGCGGAAATGACTTGAAAAAATTACAAAGTGTACTTCAAAACATGAATAAAATATCCTCCAAGTTTAAACAAATTCTGATTATTCCTTCCCTGTTAAAAAAAATTCACGAAAAACACCAAAATTTCGGCCTCCTAAACTGGTTTCTCCTGTCAAAGTTCTAAAAACCATGTCAGACCCGTCGCCGCCGTATCTCATGACAGATTTTTTCTAAGTGTCATGATTTTTTTTAAAGGCACTTTTTGCAGCCCCGACATGTATAGATTATTCGATAGAAAATCGAATGAAACGTTTTTCTGACCAATCGTGGGAAGAGTTTTTTTTTTATTTTTTTGAAAAATTTCAGTCCAAAGATCCTCGATTTTTTTCTAAGTGTCGTGATTTTTTTTTTCAAGGCACTTTTTTCGGCCCCAACATGTATAGACTATTCGATAGAGAATCGAATGAAACGTGTTTCTGACGTATCGTGGGAGGAGCTCTTTTTTATTTTTTGAAAAATTTCAGTCCAGATCCTCGATTTTTATGTCGTAATTTTTTACAAAGGCACTTTTTTTCGACCCCGACACGTATAGACTATTTGATAGAGAATCGAATGAAACGTTTTTCTGACCTATCGTGGGAAGAGTTAATTTTTTTATTTTTTCGAAAAATTTCAGTCCGGATCCTCGATTTTTGTCGTGATTTTTTTTCAAGGCACTTTTTTTCAGCCCCGACACGTATAGACTATTCGATAGAGAATCGAATGAAACGTTTTTCTGACCTATCGTGGGAAGTTTTTTTTTTATCTTTTTGAAAAATTTCAGTCCAAAGATCGTCGATTTTTTTCCGTGTCGTGATTTTTTTTCAAGGCACTTTTTTCGGCCCCGATACGTATAGACTATTCGATAGAGAATCGAATGAAACGTGTTTCTGACCTATCGTGGGAGGTTTTTTTTTATTTTTTGAAAAATTGCAGTCTAGATCCTCGATTTTTGTGTCGATTTTTTTTCAAGGCACCTTTGTTTCGGCCCCGACACGTATAGACTAAATCGCAAAAAACTTTAAAAAAGTAAAAAAAGAACGCCAAGTATTAAAAGACGCGACCTTAGTTATAAAATAACCATTCAATATTTTTTCTGTTATTATATTACAATTTTTACACCTCGAAAAAACCAAACAAAAAATGTTTATACTTAATTTCCAAAAAAATAAGTAAATATCAACATCCATTTCTCTTCCGTAATACTGAAAAGGGTACTTCACCCCAAAAACAATGAACAAACATACTAGAAAAATTTTGGCATTCATTATCGAATAAAAACCTATTTACATGTTTTATTTTGTTTTTGTCTTGATATGTGATGAGTACATAGAAAAAAGGTCTAGTTGTAAATTGTTGCCGATGATTGAAAAAAAAATGAAATCATTTCAACGTAGCCAAGAATGGTGAATGAATTACGAGTTTCGGAATGGAATCATGTACATCTTGAAGATTGACTTGCTAGAGGTTTTTGTCACCTCAAGGGCTTGAAAAAAAATTCTGCGGATATAAAGAAAATGTTATTCTGCTTTTATGCTCGCTAAGCACTAAGAATGTACAACACAATTCCACAGAGAATAACACAAAAAACAATTACATATAAATGCGCAAATACGTGTACAAATGCACGCGTTGTATTTACACGTATGTACCGCACTAATTCACTGCAAATACTACACACAAACTTGGCGTGCATGGTTTTCAAATTACAGCTCGAGAAGACACAGTTGATTAAATATGCTATCCAAATCAATATTCAACCAGTTCTTCTATCAATAGTGAAAGAAGTCCGATCCGTGGATAGAACGGGAGAGTACCGATTAATGATTTGATCAACAAAATACATGACTAGGTTGTACAGATTAGGAATGAAAATGGATGAAAAGGACGAATGGATAATAAAATGAGATGAACTGTAAAGATGGATGAATGAAATGGGTGAACAGTAGATAGTTGAACAGTATATATGGATGAACGAATCGAATAATTGAATCGATGAAATGATGAATGGATGTGATGAATGGAGAGTTGGATTGTACAAATAAAAGAAATGGCAAAATAAGATAAATGGATCGATGAACGGGATGCATTTATGAATGGACTGGCCCACCGGCTAAATAGAATTGATTCATTGATTGATGATTGATTGAGTTCAGTGAATAAAATAATAGATCGAATCGTCAGACGGATAGAAAAAAATGAATGGATGGGATGACGGAAAAAGATGTACGCACGGAACTTGAACCGCTTATACGTCTTAATTCTGAACCCATCTATCCGTTCTACCGTATACTCATTTTTTGAACGTACGGACAGACGATTAGATAGGCTACATGAATAGATGGTTGGGATGAACGAAGAAATAAATAGGCGAGTAAATGAATTCATGGGTGGACTTTATGCCATAAGCAAACTGTAGAATTTTCAACACACTTTAAAACATGTAGAAATCGGCTACAACGAATCTATAGTTTGCTTATGGCGTTAAGCACAGAAGACACTCAATGTGTGTTTGAATAACACACTTGGTTTTTACAGTGATTTGAATTCGCTCAATATACAGATGGATGGAGCGTTCCTTCACTGAGCTGTAATTTGAAAACCATGCACGCCAAGTTTGTGTGTAGTATTTGCAGTGAATTAGTGCGGTACATACGTGTAAATACAACGCGTGCATTTGTACACGTATTTGCGCATTTATATGTAATTGTTTTTTGTGTTATTCTCTGTGGAATTGTGTTGTACATTCTTAGTGCTTAGCGAGCATAAAAGCAGAATAACATTTTCTTTATATCCGCAGAATTTTTTTTCAAGCCCTTGAGGTGACAAAAACCTCTAGCAAGTCAATCTTCAAGATGTACATGATTCCATTCCGAAACTCGTAATTCATTCACCATTCTTGGCTACGTTGAAATGATTTCATTTTTTTTTCAATCATCGGCAACAATTTACAACTAGATCTTTTTTCTATGTACTCATCAGATATCAAGACAAAAACAAAATAAAACATGTAAATAGGTTTTTATTCGATAATGAATGCCAAAATTTTTCTAGTATGTTTGTTCATTGTTTTTGGGGTGAAGTACCCTTTTCAGTATTACGGAAGAGAAATGGATGTTGATATTTACTTATTTTTTTGGAAATTAAGTATAAACATTTTTTGTTTGGTTTTTTCGAGGTGTAAAAATTGTAATATTATAACAGAAAAAATATTGAATGGTTATTTTATAACTAAGGTCGCGTCTTTTAATACTTGGCGTTCTTTTTTTACTTTTTTAAAGTTTTTTGCGATTGATTTCACTTCTTTTTGAAAAACGGCCATACTCACCAACTGTCCTATAGAGGTAAAAAAAATTCTCATTCGGAAACAATGATTAATCAGATTTTTTTTGACATAAGTTGAGTAACTTCCTTCATATGACAAAAAACAATCGCAGAGCTAAACAGTAATTTCTTCCATCACTGACGCACAAACACTGCTAAATGAGTATTATACGAGGAAAACAAGTTTTAACAATGAAATGGAAAGAAAATGATAGTTATAAAGAAAATCAATTTTTTTGCAAAGTAATATCCGGATGTAAGGTGGTCATTTGACAACTAAGGTTACAATTTTTTAATATTTGGCGTACATTTTTAATACCTTTCCAAAGTATTGCATACAACAATTTTTCAAATTCTAAGCGTAAAATGTTTTTCTCCACAGTGTCAACCCCCTTCGATATTACTCTTAAATTTTTATCAAAAACTACTTCCATTTTCATCAAAAACTTTGATGATGGGGAAATCGTTCGTTGTATTTTTTATAATTGAACTGTGGATTTTTTTTACTATTAATCATGCACTAATCTCTGAAAAATCATACAAACCGAATGGATAAGTGGGTCAAATTTTTCGTTTTGACAGATGCTTTCATTGAAAAATATGTCAACAATTGTTTAAAGATTACGTAAATCAATTTTTAAATTATAAGCAAAAAATGTTTTTTTCCCGCAGCGATAGTCCCTTTTAATTTTGCTGTTAAATTTTCATAGGAAACTATTATTCATTCAATGCATTTCAAGACTAGTATAATCGTGGGGAAATATTAGTCTAATCAACCACAAAAATGTTTATTAAAATTAACAATTCGAAAAATAGAACTAGCTATTTTCTCATGTTTGTACTTCGCTTAAAATTTATTAATTGAATTATGCTTCCGTACAAACATTGAAGAAACAAATTAATTAGTATAAGCGCTATGAAAAAAGGTTATTTTATCTTAGGATAAAAAAAGATAGGTGATGTAAACTTCGAATAATTTTTCACATATTTTTAAACAAAGTACATTTCAGAACAAAAATGTTAACCTCCTAGACGATTCGCTTTGTTCGAGTTTTCAAGGAGCTATAGATAATAGATTGTAAAAAAAATCGATATTTTAATTATAATAATAATATACAACGAATGATTTCCCTACGATCACACTTAAAATATGCTTAAAATTTCTCAAAAAAATAATAGTTTTTTTTATAAAAAAAATAACAGAAACCAAAATACTAAACTAACTAAAATAACAGAAATAACAATAATGAGAAAGAGAGCGAGCGCGCTACGAGCGAGAGAGAGGGGACGAAGATTCGCGCGCTGTCTCTCTCACTCAGCGGCGCGCGATAAAAGGGGGTATAAGCCTCGTTCAGCGGGACTGGGTGACGGAAAGCAGAGAAATGTAGAAGATTCTTATCAAAAGGACATGTGTCTCACCTATTCAAGTGTGGCTTACGTCCGTTTGTCTCTAGGAAGACAGATTATCCCGAAACATTCGATTTTAATTCATTAAATTATCATATCTCAAGATTGGCTAAACGGATCTACTTACAACAAACACCAATAGAAAGAGAAAAATCGAAAAAAATTCGTCACAAATATTCAGATTTTTTACTCAAACGGTTCGTCCGTGAGAGCGATTCAAAAACGCTATGACGTCATAAAACCGGCATATTCGTGTATATAAAAGTGCGGCAGGGCTCGCACTGACTTTTTCTTTTAATACTTGACGTTGAGCCGCTACCGCGACTCTTGATTTGAATAAAAAAATGATAATTCAGGGTACAGAAAGGGAGGACAAAACAATAAGGATGTGTCAAAAACTAAAAGCGACAGCTGATGGAAAATCTGAAGACAGGACACATTTTTTTCGGAATCACTATACTTGCACTGAAACTTCACTCATATTCAAATTAATATAACTTAAACAGAGTTAATAATAAAATTTAAATTCAAGACGAAAATTTAAAAAATTATGTTTCCCTCACATTTTATCGCATATTACTACAAAATACGCGCGCTGACGGTCTCGCAGGGGAGCAGCCATCTCAAGTATCTACGAAGATGATTGACTGGCATTCAGCGAGATTACACAGCGGTGACAAAACGTGTCCAAAATTATACTGATCGACTTATAAATGTCATCCTTATATTTGTAGAAAAATTTATACAAAAACTTCATTTTTTTTTTTAGTAAAAAATAAAGAATAACACAGTGTTAGAGCGCGCGATACAGAAAACATACGATATTTTCATTCATTATTTATTGAAAACAAATGAGAAAGAGATAAAACGCGCTCGGCTTTGCGCTCTATTTTTTTTTTTTACTCTTACTCATTGTCAATGACACGCGATATCATATATTATATATTAATATTTTAATTATTACATGTGGTTATATTATTACATGTGGTTTATTTCTCATGTGTATACATATCAAGAGACGCGGTAGCGACTCGATAGTTAGTGCATACAGGAAGTACAGGAAGAAATGCTACGCGTATTATTTAATTCATGTAATTTAAACCAATTTTAAACAACTGAAAAAAAGTGAAAAACGACCATGTTCAAAAATGTATACAAGGTCCGAAAAAAATCGTAAAAGTATTTAAATAATCCAGAATGAAGCTGTATATGCCCTCTTCAAAATCTCGTTTGCAAAATTGGAATATCTACTTTTTTGGCAGAGCAATCGAACTTTTAGTGCGGCTCCAAATTTTACGATTTCGGCCGGCATATATATATATCATATATACATATAGAGCGCGCGAAACAGCGGGAAAGAGAAAGCACGCTATACAAGCGAAAGAGAGGGGACGAGGTTTAGCGCGCTGTCTCTCTCACTCAGCGGCGCGCAAGGAGAGAGGGTAGCCTCGTTCAGTGGGCAGCGTGACGGACAGTAGAGAAATGTAGATTATAGTTAAAAGGGCGTATGTCCCGCCCATTCGAGCGCGACTTATACCTGTCTGATCCTAAGAATCCTAAGAAAAGCACAGTATCCCGAAATGTTCGATTTTATGTCGCTAAATCATCATATCCCAAGATTGGCTGGACGGATTTACTTGCAACAAAGAGCAATAGAAAGAGAAAAATCGAAAAAAAATCGTCACCAATATTCAGATGTTTTGATCAAACGGTTCGTACGTCAGAACGGTTTGAAAACGCCGTGACGTCATAAAACCGGAATATTCGCGTATATAAGAGTGCGGTAGGCCTCGCGCTGGCTTTTTCTTTTAATACTTGGCGTCGAGCCGCTACCGCGTCTCTTGATATATATTTTTCGAAAAATTTCAGAGTCCAAAGATCCTCGATTTTTTTCAGTGTCGTGATTTTTTTTCAAGGCACTTTTTTCGGCCCCGACACGTATAGACTATTCGATAGAGAATCGAATGAAACGGTTTTCTGACCTATCGTGGGAAGAGTTTTTTTTTTTTATCTTTTTGCAAAATTTCAGTCCAAAGATCGTCGATTTTTTTCCGTGTCGTGATTTTTTTTCAAGGCACTTTTTTCGGCCCCAACACGTATAGACGTATAGACTATTCGATAGAGAATCGAATGAAATGTGTTTCTGACCTATCGTGGGAGGAGTTTGTTTTTATTTTTTCGAAAAATTTCAAAGTCCAAATATCTTGGATTTTTTTAAAATTGTGTCGTCATTTTTTATAAAGATTCTTTTTTCGGCCCTGATACTTATGACGTTCGATAGAGAATCGAATGAAACGTGTTTCTGACCTGTCGTGGCTTTTTTTGTTTTGTTTTAAAGAATTTCAAAGTCTAAAGAGCCTCGATTTTTTTCCAAGTGTCGTGATTTTTTTTCAAGGCACTTTTTTTCGGCCCCGACACGTACAGACTATTCAATAGAGAATCGAATGAAACGTTTTTCTGACCTATCGTGGGAAGAGTTTTTTTTTTTATCTTTTTGTAAAATTTCAGTCCAAAGATCGTCGATTTTTTTCCGTGTCGTGATTTTTTTTCAAGGCACTTTTTTCGGCCCCAACACGTATAGACTATTCGATAGAGAATCGAATGAAATGTGTTTCTGACCTATCGTGGGAGGAGTTTTTTTTTATTTTTTCGAAAAATTTCAAAGTCCAAATATCTTGGATTTTTTTAAAATTGTGTCGTCATTTTTTATAAAGATTCTTTTTTTCGGCCCTGATACTTATGACATTCGATAGAGAATCGAATGAAACGTGTTTCTGACCTATCGTGGCTTTTTTTGTTTTGTTTTAAAGAATTTCAAAGTCTAAAGAGCCTCGATTTTTTTCCAAGTGTCGTGATTTTTTTTCAAGGCACTTTTTTTCGGCCCCGACACGTATAGACTATTCGATAGAGAATCGAATGAAACGTTTTTCTGACCTATCGTGGGAAGAGTTTTTTTTTTTATCTTTTTGTAAAATTTCAGTCCAAAGATCGTCGATTTTTTTCCGTGTCGTGATTTTTTTTCAAGGCACTTTTTTTCGGCCCCAACACGTATAGACTATTCGATAGAGAATCGAATGAAATGTGTTTCTGACCTATCGTGGGAGGAGTTTTTTTTATTTCTTCGAAAAATTTCAAAGTCCAAATATCTTGGATTTTTTTTAAATTGTGTCGTCATTTTTTATAAAGATTCTTTTTTTCGACCCTGATACTTATGACATTCGATAGAGAATCGAACAAAACGGATTTTTCGCCTGTCGTAGAAAAGTTTTTTTTTTTTATGAAAATTCGAATATTTTTAGAGTACGAAAACTGGTTTTTTATCCGTGTCGAGATTTTATTTGCAAATGCCTTTAAAAAAATCACGACACAAAAAATAGAGGATCTTTGGACTGAAATTTTTCGAAAAAAATATTTAAAAAAACCTCCCACGATAGGTCAGAAACACGTTTCATTCGATTCTCTATCGAATAGTCTATACGTGTCGGGGCTGATAAAAGTGCCTTTGTAAAAAATCACGACACGGAAATTGACGCCCTTTGAACTTTGAAATTTTTCGAAAAAATAAAAAAAAATGTCACACGATAGGTCAGAAACACGTTTCATTCGATTCTCTATCGAATAGTCTATACGTGTCGGGGCCGAAAAAAGTGCCTTGAAAAAAAAAATTATTCGCATCTTACCATATTACATTATCATGAATAAAAATTAATAATTAATTAATAATACCGTATTTCTTTAATAAATATTAATTTTAATTCATATTGGTTAAATTATAAAAAAAATAAAGGTTACAGGGGAGGGGGGATCGAACTCACGACCATCGGCATGTCAGTCTGCCATCCAATCTCTCCAATCTGCCACAAACCACTTACAGACTGTATAGCGAAAAATGGTACACGCTCATCAGGGCCGCTTGATATATACAAGTTTTACAGTAAACAGTTGTGATTAAACATTTTTTTTTACATGTAACAATAATTTCATCATTTATTCGGGAATACAAAAATCACGACAGCCAAAAATCGATGACCTTGGTGTTCTGCAATTATTCTGAAAAAATATTACAAAATTGCCTTCCACGATGGGACAGAAATACGTTTCATGCGATTCTCTATCGAATAGTCTATACGTGTCGGGACCGAAAAAAAAGTGCCTTTGTAAAAAATCACGACGCTTGGAAAAAAATCGAGGATCTTCGGACTGAAATTTTTCGAAAAAAAAATCTCCTTCCACGATAGGTCAGAAACACGTTTCATTCGATTCTCTATCGAATAGTCTATACGTGTCGGGCCCGAAAAAAGTGCCTTTAAAAAAAATCACGACACTTTGAAAAAAATCGAGGACCTTTGGACTTTGAAATTTTTCGAAGTGTCCTCAATATCATGCTACCGACGGTACTGCCTGTCCGCTTTTACCGACAAACAGAGCTAGCGAATCTGTCGTCAAAAGCTGGAACCCGCAACCCACGACGCGGAGTGGCAATATAGCCACCGGCACGCGTCAGACGCCTCGAATCCAATATCCCGGATTTCTCATCCAGTTTTTATTGAAATTGTGTAGAAAAAATTTTGAAAAGTGCTGTGAAGTGGTGCAATTCCGGGTCTGGTCCGTTCCATTGTGCGAGATGTGTGTGAAATTCGTAATAAAACAATCTGTGTGAGTGACGTAACAACTATCATGGCCCGAGCATAACGCCTCGTACTTTCCATAATTTATTGTGGTCGTAAAAAAAATGTGGCATAAAAAATAGGACCACACCCGGAATCGTGTGATTAAAACAAATTTATTTGCATTTTTTTTAATTGCGTAATTCTAATATGCGCGACGAAATCCGGGATCTACGATTTCTAGTTGCTTTTTTTGGCACCTGGCGCTGCATATTATGCCATCGCTTGATGACTCTTAAGGGTATGGGTCAGTCGGTATCTCGCCATCGTGAGTGCGAGAGAGATAGTTGCAAATTTCGAAAGTGAAATTCTTCGACACGGTTTGACCGATTACAAAAAGGCCCTGTCAGCCCATTTTTGCCATCGTCCTGCGTGGGCTGACGAGCTTTTTTGTAATCAGCCAACCCGTATCGAAAAATTTCAACTTCGAAAATTCGAGTTGAGGTTAGGTGACTGATCCATCCTTTTAAGGAGGTTGGATCACGAAATCAAAATAATCCGAATTTGATAAAATTTGGTGATAACATTCTTTGGCTTCAAGTATACAAACACAATTTTTTTCAAAATTTTTTACCACATAGTTATCGAATAATTGAGCGTTGAATCGAAGTTCTTATGCACGAGATGTATAACTGTATATATGTAAACTCTATGCTTATACACGTGAACTTTAGTGTTCCATTACTCGAGAACTATGTGGTAGAAAAATCTAAAAAAATTTGTATTGTCATATATATTTTTAAAGAATACATTTACCAAATTTTATTAAATTCTTATCATTTTGAAATTTTCAATGTTTTTAACATGGTTTAGCATGGCAACATTGTATCGTCGCGATCCAACCTCCTTAAAGGTCATTGAGCTCAGTTCTGTATAGTTAGCAGATGAATTTCATAATATTAATTTTTTATTGTTGCTATATCTTGGGAATTATTTATGCAATTTTTTGACACTAATATCATAATTTTCGAAATAATAGTTTATTGATAATAAATAAAAAGTGGACAAGTGCGAGTCGAACTCGCGCACGAACGGTTCCGTACCATTATCTATAAAAACAGCAAAAAATCACGTTTGTTGTATGGGAGCCCACTTAAATACTTATTTTATTCTGTTTTTTAGTATTTGTTGTTATAACGGCAACAGAAATACATCATCTGTGAAAATTTCAACTGTCTAACTATCACGGTTCATGAGATACAGCCTGGTGACAGACGGACAGACAGACAGACGGACGGACAGCGGAGTCTTAGTAATAGGGTCCCGTTTTACCCTTTGGGTACGGAACCCTAAAAATGTATTGGGCGTATAATTAGCAGAACGTAATGCAAAGTTCTTTTTTTCGCAATCAACTAGAAATCATTTGGGAAACACATTAGCAATGCTAGAATAATTTGCGAAGTAATTATTTTGTCACGATCACGAAATCTAAATCAATCAATTATTCCAAGAGAACTCCGCTTTCCTAAGTATTTTCTGGTATACCCCGTCTCTCATCTGTCATTGGATATCGCTACTGAGTGCGAGTAGAAGTGTGCTGTGGCTGTAACCCGTCAATTAATTGTAGTTATATCAACCATATCAACAATGAACAATATCAATTTGGTGTGAAAACGTCATGTGTTATTCAACATCTTGAAAAATAAGTGTGGATGAGTAGAAAACATACAGTGGAAACGTATACGGGTAACGTAAAAGTCGATAACGAAATAGAACACGTAATATTTAATCTGATCGACGAAGTTGCTTTCCTTCAACCTTACCTAATCATTATTTATCATTAATTATAATTAATTATAGTTAATATATATGGGGCATTCCACGCCAATTCGACCTGGGTCTGACCCTTCACCTCTCCGATTTTGTCCGCGATTTTTTGTCGTTTAGTAGTACTTCTGAAAAGCTCTCAGGAATTTTTTCAGATTTTTCGGTACGATTCCACCAACTTATAATTTTATAAAAAATGTACATTTAGCCCAAATTTAAAAATCTGAAATAATTCACAAAAAACACATTTCATATATAAAAAATTTTGGGCGTTTCCTTCCGCCCGTAACAAGTATTTTTGAAAAAAAAAAAAATCGAAAAAATAGAAGGGCGAGGTCTGGAGTGGGTGCGCTCACGCCCAAACATTTTCGTATGAATTCAAAGTGTTGACAATAAAAATACCGACTTTCTTGACCGGATGGAATGAGTAATTAACACAGTATTCCGAGGTTTTTTTTCTAAAAATATGACTACGTATAAGTTTTGAAAAAAATTCGTATCATTCAGTCAGGAAAGTCGGTATTTTTATTTTCTATACTTTGAATTCATCCGAAAATATTTGGGCGTGAGGGCACCCACTCCAGACCTCGCCTTTCTATTTTTCCGAATTTTTTTTTTTTTTTTCAAAAATGCTCGTTACGGGCAGAAGGAAACTCGCGCCCACTTTGACTCAACGCCCAAAATTTTTTACATATAAAATGTGTTTTTTGTGAATTATTTCAGATTATTAAATTTGGGCTAAATGTACATTTTTTATAAAATCATAAGTTGGTGAAATCGTTCCAAAAAAATCTGAAAAAATTCCTGAGTGCTTGTCAGAAGTACTACTAAACGACAAAAAATCGCGGGCAAAATTGGAGAGGTGAAGGGTCACCCAGGTCGAATCGGCGTGGAATGCCCCATATATATATGGGGCGTTCCACGCCAAATCGGACGGTCTGAAAAATTTTGATTTTTGATTTCCTCAATTTATTGATATTTTTTAGTACCCCTCAAAAGAGCCTTTCCGGTAAATTTTGAGATTTTTTTGATTACTTGTTAAAAAAATATCAAATTTTCAAAAAAATCGCTCTTTTTTGGTTTTTTGTTCATAATTTTCTTAATAATGGTCCAAATTAAAGCTTTTTTTTCTAAATCTGTGTTTTGATGGCCTTTACAGAAAAAAAGACAAAAAAAATATTTAAAGAGTTTTTGATTAAGATTTTTGAGTTTGAAATTTTAAATCGTGCTTTTGAAAGTGAGTGTATCTTTCAATTTTTTTTTTAATTTTTATTTCAAACTACTATTCTTTTAACAACTTTTAAGACTGGTCCGGTCGTGAGCCCTCCATAATTACTATTTTTTTCGATTTTTCATATTTTTTTTTTTTTTTATTGACAATATTTTTAATTACAATCTATCCCAAGGGATATTCAATAATTAGTCTGAATATAAAATGTAGTTATATTAGACGCGATATCCATCGATATCGATATCTATTTTGCCTATTTCTTTCATTGTTTGTTTTTCAATTAATGAAGCGGTTCATTAAATCGAGTGGATTCTCACGTTTAAGCCTGTTTGTTTCATTATGACGGTTTGGGTTTCTTCTCGCCAGTTCATTCGGGTGGTTGTCCAGTCTTTCCTGATATCTCTTGCTGTGTTTTTGAATGGTTTCGGTAATATATTCTATTTTTAAGTCGTTGTGTAAGTGTTTATTGGAGATATACCAGGGAGCATTGGCGATGATTCATAGTAATTTTGATTGGTATCTTTGTAGTATATTTATATCCCTAGAAAAAACTTTTAAAAAGTAAAAAAAGAACGTCAAGTATTAAAAAGTCGGGACCTTATTTATAAAATGACTACTCTATACTGTTATTATCACGTTAAAATAAAAACTATGTTTTTATTCACGACTTTTATTTCTTTTTTGTTACATACAAGAAGTTCCTTCACCTCGGAAAAAAACTACGCAAATAATGTTGTCCTTTATTTCCAAAAAGAAATGAAATCATTTTCATCAAGCCAAGTACAGCGAATGATTTACATATTTCCACAGGAAATTATGTGCCCTTTAACGGTGCCCGATAAAGGGTTTCGTCGCTTCAAGGGCTTCCGAAGAAAGGCCTAAAAATATCAAGAAATTAGTATTATAATATGCTGAATGAATGAAATAAAAATTATATAGAAAAGCGCACGAATACACGTTCCTACACGTACGTACCACAAAAATTCACTGCAAAAACTATACAAAAACTTGGCGTGCATGGTTTTCAGAAATAAGTTCGGGAAGACTAATTTAATAATTAAATATTTGTTCTCTCATCGATAATGAGAGGAGCCCCCGAATCCGTTCCCAGATCGAATGAGAGAATCGTTATTAAGAAAGAGCTAAACAACATAAATGGATGAGATGGATTTATGGGATGGATGGATAATTGGATAGGAAGCATAAACAGATAAGTTGAATAAGTGACTGAAAACACGCGAATATAGATGGATGAGATGAATGGTTAACAATGCATAGTCGAATGGAATGAATATGATAGAGGGATCGGATGAATTAGCCGATGACTAGGATGGACGGGTGGACAGAAAAACGAATAGATGGGATACGGTTGGGACGGTTAAACGCATGAATCAACATACGAACGGACGGATGGATGGAATGAATGAATACTTGGGTTGAAGGGACGAACAAATGGGTTGGAGGGAGCAGGCGAGCAAACGAATGGATGGGTGGATGGATAACAGATGGGATATAAAGATAGAAGTAATAGATACAATAATTATATACACTGGGATCCTAATACAATGGACCCTAATTGATGAAGTGTCGATCGGTCTCCACTCCGTCGGGGAAGCACCCGGTCCAATCCGGCCATTCGTCTAGTGCGGAGGAACGGAAAGACGAAGTGTGCACAATGTTCTGAATTTACAAGTGCGATACGAAGTGAGCCCCGCTGCTGTTTCTTATATCGGGATCCCAGTGTACTTAAATTTGCTGCTGGTACAGATGGATGAGGCCTTCCTTCGCCGAGCTTATTCCTGAAAACCATACACGCCATGTTTTTGTATAGTTTTTGCAGTGAATTTTTGTGGTACGTACGTGTAGGAACGTGTATTCGTGCGCTTTTCTATATAATTTTTGTTTCATTCAATCAACATATTATAATACTAATTTCTTGACATTTTTAGGCCTTTCTTCGGAAGCCCTTGAAGCGACGAAACCCTTTATCGGGCACCGTTAAAGGGCACATAATTGCCTGTGGAAATTTGTAAATCATTCGCTGTACTTGGCTTGATGAAAATGATTTCATTTCTTTTTGGAAATAAAGGACAACATTATTTGCGTAGTTTTTTTCCGAGGTGAAGGAACTTCTTGTATGTAACAAAAAAGAAATAAAAGTCGTGAATAAAAGCATAGTTTTTATTTTAACGTGATAATAACAGTATAGAGTAGTCATTTTATAAATAAGGTCGCGACTTTTTAATACTTGGCGTTCTTTTTTTACTTTTCAAAAGTTTTTTCTAGGGATATCACTCCTTTTTTGAGAAAGACGACAGTGCTTTGGTCCAGAAATAGTGAAAATAGTAAAATGACGAAGTTGTGAATAATAAAACTAAGTGGAACAAACAGTAAAATGGTAAAAGCGTATACTATTTTAGCGAACACTGATTAGTAAAATGGAATAGAAAATCTCTATAATCGTCTGGGAATGCAAAATTGTCTGAAAAATAATTCATTTTAGAAAATCTGTTCACCTTTTTCCAAAAAACCCTGTTATTGTTATTTTTGAATGATGCATCGTGTTGAATTTTATTTCTGCGAAACCGGTTTTTTTTTACAAAAAAAAATCCTAGATCAATTTTATTTGTTTTCACACAAAGCGATATCAAGGTTAAACTACATTTAGTTTTCACTGATAATTCGTTAAAATGTCATGGTATTCCCACTTCATCACCGCGAACCATTTTTTTCGTTATGAGAAAAAAAACATCAGTAGGTTATTGCAACGTAGCATCGCATGTATGCATTCCGAAATCAATTCCCATAATACATATATAAGAGGAGAGAGAGGGGGGGAGTGAGAGGGAGCGAGAGGGGGGGGGGAGAGTGCGAGTGCGTCTGTAGCTGTGTAGCCATTTCTGTATCCGTCTGCGAGTGTGTCTGTAGCTGTGAGCCTGTACCTGTGTACGTGTGTGAGTGTGTCTGTAGCTGCGAGGCTGTATCTGTGTACGTGTGTGAGTACGTCTGTATTTGTGTCTAATTGAATAGGTCTGTATTTGAGTGTATGTATCTGTGTCTGTATTTGTGCCTATGCATTTGTGTGTTTTTTATGCCAATGTGGCTTTTTCCGTATTTATGTGCCTGTCTTGTGGATCGGTGTTTTTGTGTTCTGTGTTTAGTTTAAAAAATTAAAAAGTTGTCATTGCTTCCCTCGGGGGGCTCCGCCCCCTGAACCCCCCGGCAGGCTCCGCCCTCGGACCCCCACGGGGGCCTCGCCCCTTGCGACCCCCCTAGCCCGGGTTTGAATAGTATATGGGTCTATTTAATGCTACGACTTATTGTACTGTATTGCAGGTAGGGAGAGATGCCGCTCACATGGAGGGGGATCGGAGAGTAGACATATATATATTGTGGAGGAAAATTTCCGAAATAAATTCGCCACACCGTTCGGCATGGTTCCCAGTCCGCGTATTTCCGCGGGTCGCAGCAAAAAAAAAAATTTACCATCGGAAGGACATTGACCACATTATATTGCGGGAGTTTCATTTTTTTGATAAGTCGAACGTTCTTCCAATGGCGACGATGTAAAGTTCAAAAATGAGGGGAAATCGCCCAATCTCGAGTAAAGATACACTGCACGTCTTGCCTTTCTCTTTAATACTTGGCGTCAAGACGCTGCCACGTCTCTAGATTAGATTTGCTGGCTGCTCCCCACAGTTGCACACCGTATGTCCAGACGGGCTTGAGTATTGTTTTGTATATTAGTAGTTTATTTTCCAAAGATAGCTGGGAGTTTCTTCCCATAAGCCAGTATAATTTTTTAAACTTGATGTCTAGTTCCTTTCTTTTAGTTTTTATGTGTTTTTGCCAGGTTAGCCTTCTATCTAAGTACATGCTTAGATATTTAATCTCGTTTGTTGTTGGAAGAAGCTTATTATTCAATAATACCGATGGACAGTCATCTTTCCGCAGTGTGAAGGTAATGTGCACTTTTTTTATTTCAAAATTTTTTATTTCAAACTACTATTCTTTTAACAACTTTTAAGACCGGTCCGGTCGTGGGCCCTCCATAATTACTATTTTTTTTTGATTTTTGGAAATTTGAAATTTCTTTTTTCTCTATAAATCACTATAAGTACCGATTTTTGTCACTGTGTATTCTTTTTTTATTTATTTTAAATGAATTTCAGTACTTTTTAATTCTTACAAGGAAAGGTACTTTGGTGTCCCCCTCCGATTTTGATAATTTTTATATATGTTATAGTCCATCGAAAATTAAGAGACACGTAATTTTTTTTATCGGCTTAAAGTTATTTTTAAGGGGTGAAATCGACCCCCAAAGTTGAGCATGTTTTGCATCTGGTAGAGTGTTTCATATAGAAGCACTTAACCGATCGTAACGAAACCAATTGCAAAACGTTTTTCACGTCAAATAACCTGTATATAATGTTCAACTTCTTATGCACCCCTATTACATGGGGATGATTCACCCCCGAATATCCAGAATTCTTTTGTATAAAAAAAACTTGCAATCCGATTTCAATAAAACAAACGCCATTTTGCAGAGCAAAAAAAATAAAATTGACGTATTTTTGGGTTTTTCTCAGATTAAAAAAATTAAGGGGGTAAAACACCCTTAAAATGTCAAATTTCATTTTGAGCACTGTCCCCTTCCGATTTCAATATTTTTTTTATAAAATGTAGCTTATCGAAAAATAAGACCACCTATTATTTTTATTGGCTCAAAATTATTTTTAAGGCGTGAAATCAACCCCCAAAGTTGGGCATGTTTTGCATCTGGTAGAGTGTTTCATATAGAAGCACTCAACCGATCGTAACGAAACCAATTGCAAAACGTTTTTCACGTCAAATAACCTGTATATAATGTTCAACTTCTTATGCACCCTTACTTACTGCAGGGGGCTGAACCACCCCCTGACATTCATAATTTTTTGTATAAAAGAAAAATTGTCATTCGATTTCAATGGAAAAACCAACATTTTGAAAAGCAAAAAAAAATTATAGTGAATGTGTCTAGATTTTTCGAATAAAAAAAATTAAGGGGGTAAAACACCCCTAAAATCTCAAATGTCATTTTGCGCACTTAAATGATAAAATTCAATTCAATTGGTCTCATTATCATTGCGTATCGACTTATATGCTAAATAATATTTATTTCGCATGTACATCCGCTGCCCTTCTGACATGC
The DNA here is from genome assembly GCA_963989365.1 of Rhimphoctona megacephalus. Classification (NCBI taxonomy): domain Eukaryota; kingdom Metazoa; phylum Arthropoda; class Insecta; order Hymenoptera; family Ichneumonidae; genus Rhimphoctona; species Rhimphoctona megacephalus. The sequence goes on along the minus strand of OZ022415.1, from coordinate 4,414,747 downwards.
TTCACGTTTATAAAGAAGTGTTGGTATCCGTTCTATTTATATAAGTTTCTATTTTGAACGATTTACGAAAATAAAAAAAAAACTCAAATATCAAAAGAGTCGCATCAGCAATTCACCGCCCAGAATGTAAACAAAGCTGGCTCATGCCTTGCCATATTCTTATTCATATCAAGAACCGCTATAGTGGCTCGACCCCAAGTATTCTTGAAAAAGCCAGTTCGCTCAGGCTAATGTTTGAGGTATATCCGAAAACCAAATAAAAATGCTGTTTTCGTGGTGATGTCAGATCAAACCGCCCACTCAAGATGAAAAAGGTAAAACTGACTTTATATTATTCCAGAAGTTAAGTTGCTGTTCGACTGTTGATCAGTCATTATCGTGTCCGCTATCGTGAATACCGTATTGTTATTAACATGTCCATCAATCCAATGAACGTAATAAGACTGTTGTTTCTTACATTCGAGGTAATGAACATTCCTGACAGTCCTGTTAACAATAATGAAGTGGAATTGAAAGAGAGTTTCGCGGAAATTCTGAAGGCCTCTATGGCAGAGTTCAATCAGTTAGAAATCGTCGAAGATACGACATTAGATTTTCAAGAACCGTTTAGAGATGTCATAGTAGAACCTGTCGAAGATAATGACATCGAATGGGGTCTTGGAGAATCTCCATTAAGCCCTGAAACGTGTACTGACGATGAAGAAGATTTGAGCTACGACTACAAACAAAGAGCTGTTGAGTACTGGAGAAGTGCAAAAACGAAACAAAATAGGAAAATAGAAACAGTCCAAAACCGATTTAAACTCGTTAAATCTGTGCGCCAATTAAGGCGCTGGGCTCAACAAATTAATAAAGGCGGAACTTACAAGGAAAAATTGTCGCGCATTTCTGAATATACAATCGATAATTTAAAAAGCGCCATAGAAGCAGGTCTCATTGTACACGATATCGATCTTCGGAGATGGGCATTACAAGCCCAAAAATTGATTGGGCATGAGAATTTGCGTTTCAGGGCTTCGCCAACATGGATAAAAAAGTTTAAAAAAGTTCATCGAATAACAAGTAGAAAAATAAATAAATTCGTGACAAGAAAGACTCTCGAATCAAAGGACATATTACAAAACGATGCTAATAAATTTGTCTCCGCAGTTCAATTGAAAATTGAGGAATATGGCTTGGAAAATATTTATAATTCTGATCAAAGTGGTTTCCAATTAGAAGTCCATTCAGGGCGAACGTTAACAGAAGAAGGTACAAAACAAGTAGAATGCCTTGTACAATCCGTTTCAGCGACAACCCATAGCTACACCATCCAGCCGACAATATCAGCAGCAGGAAAATTGTTGTCACCTCTTCTGATAATTTTAAAAGAGCCATCCGGGCGGTTGGGGCCAATCGTAGAACGAACCATTTTTCGACCTCCCAATGTTTTTATAAGTGTTTCAAAATCTGGCAAGGCTACATCAGGTACGTTGGTATGTAATATTCAAATATAAAAAATAGATGTGCTATTAATTTTTACATATTGATTTATAGAACATTTCAAAGTATGGCTTCAAGAAGTGTTCTTCCCAAATGTCGGTGAGAAAAGTGTGCTTTTAATAGACTCATGGAGTGGACATTGCCCTAGTGTTGTCACGGAAGTTACACCACATAACAAAGAAATTGTTACAATGATCATACCGAAAGGAACAACAGGGAATATCCAGCCACTTGATGTCTTCGGATTTAGAATTTGGAAAAATTATGTCAGACATTTTTCAGACAGTGTCATGTTACTTGATTATGATTTAAGTCTACATTTACGAAATAATATAATCAAGCTGCAATCTCTAGTACATAATCAATTATCATCTCCGAGGTACGAAAATTTATTTCGATATGCCTGGTTCAAAAGTGGGTACATAGAAGAACGACCTGAGCATTTCGAAAATCCCGTTGAATTCGCTTTTGGTATGTCATCTCAAACACAATGTGAAATTGAAGGCTGCACAAATGTGGCTGTAGTAAGATGTTCATGGTGTAAAAAGTCACTTTGTTTCAAACATTTCTTCGAAGAACATCATTACTGTTCAAAATATAATCATTAAGTTCAGGAATGATAATTGAAACGAAAATTTGAATTGGAATCTATTTTTACTACATGAAAGATTTTAGCGCCTATGTATAACCTATATATATATATTTGTGTACAGACCATGTGTATACAAAAATAAAAAATCGTGAAGCTCACGACCACCGAAGATGTAGGAGTACTCAATTTTTCATATAATTAAAAAGCCGATGTACATGCGAAATAAATATTATTTAGCATATAAGTCGATACGCAATGATAATGAGACCAATTGAATTGAATTTTATCATTTAAGTGCGTAAAATGAAATTTGAGATTTTAGGGGTGTTTTACCCGCTTAATTTTTTTTATTGGAAAAATCTAGACACATTCACTATAATTTTTTTTTGCTTTTCAAAATGTTGGTTTTTCCATTGAAATCGAATGACAATTTTTCTTTTATACAAAAAATTATGAATGTCAGGGGGTGGTTCACCCCCCTGCAGTAAGTAAGGGTGCATAAGAAGTTGAACATTATATACAGGTTATTTGACGTGAAAAACGTTTTGCAATTGGTTTCGTTACGATCGGTTGAGTGCTTCTATATGAAACACTCTACCAGATGCAAAACATGCCCAACTTTGGGGGTTGATTTCACGCCTTAAAAATAATTTTGAGCCAATAAAAATAATAGGTGGTCTTATTTTTCGATAAGCTACATTTTATAAAAAAAATATTGAAATCGGAAGGGGACAGTGCTCAAAATGAAATTTGACATTTTAAGGGTGTTTTACCCCCTTAATTTTTTTAATCTGAGAAAAACCCAAAAATACGTCAATTTTATTTTTTTTGCTCTGCAAAATGGCGTTTGTTTTATTGAAATCGGATTGCAAGTTTTTTTTATACAAAAGAATTCTGGATATTCGGGGGTGAATCATCCCCATGTAATAGGGGTGCATAAGAAGTTGAACATTATATACAGGTTATTTGACGTGAAAAACGTTTTGCAATTGGTTTCGTTACGATCGGTTAAGTGCTTCTATATGAAACACTCTACCAGATGCAAAACATGCTCAACTTTGGGGGTCGATTTCACCCCTTAAAAATAACTTTAAGCCGATAAAAAAAATTACGTGTCTCTTAATTTTCGATGGACTATAACATATATAAAAATTATCAAAATCGGAGGGGGACACCAAAGTACCTTTCCTTGTTAGTAGGTTTTTAAAATCAATAAGTAAACGTTAAGTCTATTTATAAACGATTATAACAAACATTTTTATTTATTTTCGTGTTCTTTCAAAAATTTTACATAAACGATTATTTTGTGAACTAGAATACTCCTTAGCTAATATAATTCCGTTGCTTCTTGGAAACAGTCAGTAGCGCCACCACGTGAGAAAGTCATTCATTAAAATGTGCCGCTCTTTTTAAATTGAATAGAAATTCATAAAGATACTATTAATTAAATTTAAAAAAATACTTTGCAACAAAAAATAGCATTGATAATATAATTTTTAAACAATTTTTAAAAGAACACGTAAATAAATGAAAACGTTCGTTATAATTATTTATAAATAGACTTAACGATTACTTATTGATTTTAAACACCTATTAACAATTAAAAAGTATTACAATTAATTTAAAATAAGTAAGAGAAGAGTATACTGTGACAAAAATCGGTACTTATAATGATTTATAGAGAAAAAAAAATTTCAAATTTTCAAAAATCAAAAAAAAATAGTATTTATGGAGGGCCCACGAGCGTACCGCTCTTAAAAGTTGTTAAAAGAATAGTAGTCTGAAATAAAAAAATTTCAAAAAAATTGAACGATACACTCACTTTCAAAAACACGATTTAAAATTTCAAACTCAAAAATCTTAATCAAAAACACTTTAAATATTTTTTTGTATTTTTTCTGTAAAGGCCATCTAAAAACAAATATTAAAAAAAAAAAGCTTTAATTTGGACCATTATTAAGAAAGTTATGAACATAAAACCAAAAAAGAGCAATTTTTTTGAAAATTTGATATTTTTTTAACAAGTCATCAAAAAAATCTCAAAATTTACCAGAAAGGCTCTTTTGAGGGGTACTAAAGAATATCAGAAAATTGACGAAATCAAAAATCAAAATTTTTCAGACCATCCGATTTGGCGTGGAACGCCCCATATATATATACACTACCGCCGAAAAATTTCCGGACAAAAGTTGAAAAAAGTCTCGGCGCTGTGTTTGATGCCATTTCGTCAGTGATATACATAAACGAATTTTATAGACGGCATTTTCAAGGGGAGCCATTCAGCTTCATTTTGCTTTTTTAAAAAAAATTCCACGATTTTTTTTACGACCAGCACGTCATTTCGAAAACGACCATTTTTCGTCTTTTTTTCTTTTACAGTTGGACCGGGTTTTCAGAAAAAAAATTTTTCTTCCATTTCCTCAATCGGATCTTTAAAGAGGGAAGCTTGAGCTTCAGTTTTGTTTTTTTTTTAAGTTCAGTGCGATTTTTTTTCGCTAAGTTATCCCGCTTTTGGCGAAAAAAGACAAAATTTGGAAATTGCTGCGTAATACAAGAACTATTAGGTTTGAAAGGAAATAAAAAGTTGCGCCTGTGATTGTTGAGTTCACCAGAATTTTTTCAGATTTTTTTTCCGAAATTTTTTTTTCTTCGATTTTCAGTTGAACCTCAGATATATTGATTCTCGTAACTTCAAAACGATGCGGTTTGTGATACAACGTCAAGAAAGAAAAAAGGTTTATTTCATAATTTTGAATCTATTAAAAAAAATTTGTGATTTTTTTTCAAATTTTTTTTCAAAATATTTTTGGTTCAAACTCTGATGAATTGATTCGCGTATTTAAAAAATTATGGGGTTGTGATAAAATATCTAGAGGAAAAAACTTGTATTTTCAGTATTGAGTGCATTGGAATTTTTGTAGATTTTTTTTTCGAAATTTTTTTCTGATAAATTGGAAATGGTCTCAACAACTGTTTAAGGGCTCTGTCTACTTTGGATGCATGAAAAAAACGCTATTTTTATTCATTTTTTTTAACACTAGATTTACCAGACCAGTCATTTTGATTGGTCGTGCAATTTCAATTCAAAATTCCTACTGCATGTAGCATTTGCTTTCCGAAATGATGTTATGACTTTTGTAGCTATAAGTAGAGAATACATTTTATGAACTTAATGTTACTTTATATAGTATATTCGTAACAAATATATTTTTTGTTATTTACACTTATACCAGTACCAGTCAAACTGATTTAAATAGCTGGTATATCTAGTGTTAAGAATACTGTTATGTTTATTGATATAAAACTTGTTAGGCTTAACAAAAACATTCGTAAATTACAAAAAAAAAATTTATTGATTTTAACCACTTTTTTAGTGTGAAAATGCCAGGTAAACAGGAGTCCTCAAAAAGTAGGTAGGTGTGCGCTGTTGAAAAAATCTGAACAGCGGCCCATTCGAAACAAAAAAATTGAATGGTTTTAGGTTTAGTGTGACAGTGGCTATATCCCGTACCTCTAATATTAATTTATATGCAAAAATAACAAAATGGCGGACAAAAAAAATTAAAAACCGTGTTTTTTTTTGCATGTTTTTTGCAAAAAAAAATAGTAAAAATTAAAATTTTGCATTAATTCTGATACGGGATATAGTGATAAGTGTACAGAATATGTGGTTAAAATTTCATAAGGATTAGTTCAGTAGTTTCTGAGATTTTTTTAACAAGCGGTTCGAAAACGTTGTTTCGAGAAAAACGCGTTTAAAGTTTTAATTTATAAGGTGAACAAAAGCGCGCTCATGTAGCGTTCAACGTATGGAAAAATACCTTTAGAATGCTCTGATCTTTCTGAAATTCTCAGAGAATATTTTTAAATATATAAACTTTCGAAAAATGCAAAAAAAAAATTCGATTTTTTGAAAGTTTTAAAGTACATAGATCCGTTAAGGGGTTATATACAGTTGGAAATTTCAGAAAATCGATTTTTTTTTTATGGCATTTTCAGAATGTACATACATTTGAGTACATTCTCTGAAAATGTCAAATTAATCCAGCAAGTAATGTCGGAGTTATATGCTATTTTATGATTAATTTCAAATTTCAAAAAATCGATTTTTTTTATTGCATTTTTGGAGTCTACATATATTCAAATAGATTCTCTGAAATTTTCAAAGCGATACGGCAAATATTCGTAGAGATACATGCGTACTTGAAAGGACGCTTGGAGCATTACAAAGTAAGCGCGCTCCGAACGGCCCGAGCGGCAGCGGTTGTTGTAGCCCGCGTGCCTGAGGTGACCCTTTTCATTGTTTTTGCATACATGGTATATGCGAGAGCTAAGCGTGGTCATTTCTTATACCGAAGAAAGGAATTTTGTCAGTCGAACCAGCTCTGCCACAGTGTAAAGTCGCGCGTTCAAATTTTACTCCGTTTTCGTAGTTTTGCGAATAAAAATGCCTTACAAGTGTACCAGACAACGGAGACTATCCGACAAGACGCAAATTTCAAGAGGGAAAAAGCGAAAACAATCGTACAATCCAAAAACAGTCGAGGCCGATGAAAGTAGCTTCAGTACATCCGCGAAAAAATTGAAAAATCAGAAGGAGATCTTAGTTCCTCGTGATTCCTCCATTGAATATCGCATTTTCAATTTTATAACGGTCTTCGCAGCGATAAGTGAATACGTCCAGTGTAAAACTTGCAAAGGAAAAGTGCAATTTCAAACGGCTGCACAACGAGGACTCGGTTTTAAAATCGTCATTCTGTGTGATAAGTGCGATCCTCGAGCTATAAACTCTTGTCCTTTCATCAAACATTCTTACGCGATAAACAGACGATTTTTATTTGTGATGAGAACTCTCGGAATAGGATTGAAAGGTGCAGCGAAATTTTGTGGATTGATGGACATGCCACCTTTTGTGATGCAAGCTACGTACGATTTGATCGTCAAAAATATTCATTCATGCACGCAAATGGCCACCGAAAAACTTTTCGAAAAAGCTTGTGCTGAAGAAAAAGAAGCGTCTGCTCAAAATCGAGGCGATGGAAACTGTGAAGAATTGACAATATCTGGCGATGGAACCTGGAAAAAACGAGGGTTTACTTCTTTATACGGAGTAACATCACTGATCGGTTATTATACGGGGAAAATTATCGATATCGTCGTGAAAAGTTCGTACTGCAAACAATGCGAGGTTTGGAAAAAAAAAATCGACACTGAAGAGTACAACGAATGGTATGACGATCACAAAGATGTTTGTGCTGTGAATCATAACGGTTCTTCAGGAAAAATGGAAGTCGATGCGGTCGTAGAAATGTTCAAGCGTTCAATGGAAAAATTTAACGTCCAATACAAAAATTACATCGGCGACGGTGACTCGAAAACCTACTCGGGGATTTTGAAAGCTGTGCCTTACGGAAACAACGAAGTGGTAAAAAAAGAATGTATTGGACACGTTCAAAAAAGAATGGGTTCACGACTCCGAGACTGTGTCAAAAAAAATACTGAGATGACTGTAAATAAAAGTGGGAAAAAAATGCAAAAAAAAGTACTTGGTGGAAAAGGAAAGCTCACAGCCAAACTGATCGATAAATTGACTGTTTATTATGGCTTGGCAATCAGGAGGCACTGTGATTCCGTTGACAATATGTATAATGCAATATGGGCAACATATTACCATTATTGTTCAACAGATGAAAATCCTCAACACGAAAGATGCCCGGTCGGAACTGAGTCATGGTGTTGTTGGCAGCGAGCGCGAGCTTCGAATAAATTATCGGATTATAAACACGATTATTCTCCATTTCCACAAGATGTTGCTGACGCTCTGTTTCCGATCTACACGGATCTGAGCAATGAAAAGTTGCTTGAAAGATGTGTTGGTGGTTTCACACAAAATAACAACGAAAGCTATAATCAGTTGATTTGGAAAATCACACCGAAAATAATTCCTAGTGGTTCAAAAATAGTGGAAATAGCAGCTCACATGGCAGCCGGCACCTTTAATGAAGGTACGGCATCACTATTATATTATATGAGTGCACTGGGTCTATCGATTGGGCCCAATGCCCATGCCTATGCCGAAAAACAGGATGCAGAGCGCGTCGCGATCTCTATTTTAAGAGCGCATGAGCGCACGCGCGAAGGAAGAATGGTTCGCCGACGACTGCAATTCGACAATTTGGAAGCTGCTGATGATGCAGAGGGAACTTCTTATGGCCCTGGAATAGATGACTCCTTGTAAGTTGTAAAAAAAAATTTTTATCCATGTGTTCACCACTTATGAAACTTTGAACGCGTTTATCTCGAAACGATGTTTTCAAAGTCGGTGAGCACGATTTCTCAAAGATGGCTCAACCGATCGGTCTGCAATTTTAACACAACTTTCTCAGATATATTCTACTGGGATTGGACGAAGGAGTAAGATTTTCGAAAATTATTTCTATTTTTTTTGAACCATTGAACGACCAAAATTCGGTTAAAAATTGAAATTTCGTCTTTGAGGAGCCGTCATTTCATCAAAATTGGAAATTCCAACTATTCGTTCGTCCAATCCCAGCATTTATCTGTCCACTAAACAAATCTCTTTGGTTTTTTAATTTCAGCTGATCCAAACGGGAGATTTCATGCTCACCGCAAGACGCCTTTTTTTAGAGGACCTACAGGAGATCAATCACAGGAGCTATCTGAAGCAATATTTTGTTAAATAAAAAATTGCGATAAAGAGTTAAAAGATGACACTCCATTTACTTCCTTATGCTTTTCCTCGTCAAATGAAATCCCTATCCGGAAAAAATTCGTAAAAAAACGAGTTTTTTTGGCCTTCCAACTGTATATAACCCCTTAAAAGAATTTTCATGTATTTAAAATGAAACTACACACCTTTAATATTTTGGTTAGACTTCAATAGTCTAACGAAAATCTAGTTTTATTTAATATCTCCAAAAATTGAATAACCCTGTAAAATTTTAGCAATTTTGTCGAAAAAGCAATTTGCTATTTCGTTACATGATATTCGGAGACTCCCAGAGGTGTTCTGTAAAAGTGAGGTTCAATCTTCTTATTCACGCCATCCAGTTAATTCCACATTAGTTCTGCCCGGTTAAGATCGGGAAATTAAGGAGACTACTTTATTACTTACGGCTTTCCAATTTTCCTTTATTCTGTAAAATTGAAAAGCGTGTGTTTTTAAAATCTAAAAGGAACCTTCGGAATAGGAGTCTAGTTCGAAAAAAAATTGGAAAAAAATCTGAAATTTTTTTTAATGCGTTCGAAATTAAGAAATAAAACTTTTTTCTTTCTTGACGTTTTATCACAAACCCCATCGTTTTCAAGTTACGGCAATCAATATATCTGAGGTTCGACTGAAAACCGATAAAAAAAAAATTCGGAAAAAAATCTAAAAAAAAATTGAGTGAACTTAGCAATTATAAGTGCAACTTTTTACCCCCTTGAAATTTCCTTTCAAACCTAATAGTTCTTGTGTTATGCAGCAATTTCCAAATTTTGTCTTTTATCGCCAAAAGCGGGATAACTTGGCGAAAAAAAATCGCACTGAACTTTAAATAAAACAAAACTGAAGCTTAAGCTTCCCTCTTTAAGGATCCGATTGAGGAAATGGAAGAAAATTTTTTTTTCTGAAAACCCGGTCCAACCGTAAAAGAAAAAAAAGACGAAAAATGGTCGTTTCGAAATGACGTGCTGGTCGTAAAAAAAATCATGGAATTTTGTTTAAAAAAGCAAAATGAAACTGAATTCCTCCCCTTCAAAATGCCGTTTATTAAATTTATTTATGTATATTACCGTCGAAATGGCATCAAAAACAGTACCAAGACTTTTCTGAACTTTTGTCCGGAAACTTTTCGGCGGTAGTGTATATATATGAGTAGATCCATTGGTTTTCGAGCATTTTCTCGGGAGGGGTCTTTCGAATTTGCTGAAAATTGGGTACTTCGAAGTACCTCAAAAACTATCGCCAAATACCAAATTTCAACTGTCTAAGTGTCCAAAGTCATGAGAACCAGCCTTTTAAAAGTCTAAAAATCACCATATTTAGCCTATCTTGAAAATGATGATTCACTTAAACCTCACGTTCAAATTGAATGATACAAGTCACATTTTGTTCAGTATGCCATCTAGTTTGTAGAAAAAAAATTTGAGTCACCTAAGCCAAAAGGCCTTTTATCCCGACTACGTTAAGTAACTTGAAATTTTCAGTAATATGATGATTTTAAAATTGTCGCCACAAATTCATTTTTAATCTCACTGACTTCTAACATGGCTCATTTTTTTCGTTCTTTCATACCCTTCAAGCGAATGCAGCTAAAAATGTCATTTGCGTAAAGGAACTCAGAGATATTTCATTTCAAAGTTTGTCATTTTTGAAATATTACGAAAAATCGCTGACTTTTACCTTACACTACGCATTTCTATCAACTTCAATCGTTACCAAAATTTAGGTGAGAGTAGTTTTTTATATCTAGAACGACTCCCCTTAAGGAATTTCTTGGCCCGAACTTCCATCACTCTCTACAGCCTGCTGAAGATCACAATAATTCTGATTACTTTTGAGTTAAAAAATTAATAATGCAGTGTTCATTACTTTTTTTTGGAGATTATTTTATGCACATTTCAATAGGGTCAAAGCAAGAAAATAATTTTTATACGTGAATACATGAAGCCAAAATTCGTCGCAATTTACTTTCAATGCAGCTCATCGCTTTTATGCTAATCTGATTTTATAAATGTGAATGCTGGTAAATTTAAACGCCACTCATTGGGTTATTTCCTTTTATTTAATTCGACTCAGAAACACAAGAATATATAAAACTCCAAATGGAAATTGCCATTTACCTAAATTCATTCGGGAGCATCAAATGTATACTAGATTTAATTAATATTTTTACGTTATATCAATACACATGAAAAATCCAATGTTTACGCCACACACAGTCTACGCAATATCCACTTCGTTGACGCAGCCCAATTTAAAAAGACTGAGGTTATAATTGTATCAATTGAGGAATTGAGGTTATACTACACTTTTGAATTGAGGTTATGAGAGGTGTTGACATGGCATATATATATTACAAAATTGTACTTTGCGATCACAGCGCCTCTCATTTTCTACCGATTTTTGGGCACACTTCTTATACGGTGTGTTCACTCCTTCTCTCTAGTCTCCCTGGCCTAGACACCGGTATCCAGGAGTAACATAAAGAGACACAGCTCACCAATAGGGGCCGTGCGTGAGCTATAGACAGCAGCACCACCGCCGATGTGCGCGCTCTCTCGTGTCTGAATGTGCAATTTGTGCGGTGTTATTTTGGCTTTGAATGATAGGAATAAAGACAAATTTTACGATTAATAATGTTAAAAATGAGCAATTAAGGTTTTCAGCTCGTGATTAACGATCGTGCTGGGGGCTAAAATTATATCAAAATTTTTAAAAAATGTGGCTCAAGATATATCTCAAATGTCGTAGAAACACAAGGCACGGGCGACGAATCGGCCATATAATTCATTCCGTTTGTTTCTCGCTCTTTCATGCGAAATGGGCAGCGCTCTCGGGAAAAGAACAGTATTTCAAAAATGGTCAATCTTCTCGAAACCAAAATGGTATGTGAGAGCTGCCCTGCATTTACCAATATCTTTTTGATGAAGCAAAACAAACAAATCAATTTTGTATCGTAAATCAATTAAAAAATCTTGTCGCCCGCGTATACGCGCTTCATTACTTAACTCTTAGCTAATGTAGAAATTGCCCACTTCATGGCGTTGTAAGCACCACGCACGGCCCCTATGGGGGTTGAGTAGATACACTTGAAGAATTATTGCTTTTTTCACTGATAACTAGATGATGCGAATAATACATTACTTATTTTACGAAAATGATTCATTTTTAAATTATGAGAAAATAACGTTTCTGAACGAATCTAAACAATGAGATTTGTAAAAATTAAGAGCTTGTCTATAATAATTGGAAAAATTTATGTATTTTAATTGAAGTATTGAAAAGATGTTTTTATTTTAAAAGAAATAAACATAAAATAATTTAAAGTAAAAATTTTGACTTAAATATGCTTTTATAACGTGATAATAATGTTAAACATTTCTTTACAGTATTTAACGCAATATTAGCTTAAATTTAGTGTGACCGTATTGAAATGTGCGTAAAATAATCTTCAAAAAAAAAGTAATGAACACTGCATTATTAATTTTTTAACTCAAAAGTAATCAGAATTATTGTGATCTTCAGCAGGCTGTAGAGAGTGATGGAAGTTTGGGCCAAGAAATTCCTGAAGGGGAGTCGTTCTAGATATAAAAAACTACTGTCACCTAAATTTTGGTAACGATTGAAGTTGATAGAAATGCGTAGTGTAAGGTAGAAGTCAGCGATTTTTCGTAATATTTCAAAAATGACTAACTTTGAAATGAAATATCTCTGAGTTCCTTTACGCAAATGAAATTTTTAGCTGCATTCGCTTGAAGGGTATAATAGAACGAAAAAAATGAGTCATGTTAGAAGTGAGTGAGATTAAAAATGAATTTGTGGCGACAATTTTAACATCATCGTATTATTGAAAATTTCAAGTTATTTAACGTAGTCGGGATAAAAGGCCTTTTGGCTTAAGTGACTCAAATTTTTTTTCTACAAAATAGATGACATACTGAACAAAATGTGACCTGTATAATTCAATTTGAACGTGAGGTTTTCGTGAATCATCATTTTGAAGATAGGCTAAATATGGTGATTTTTAGACTTTTAAAAGGCTCGTTCTCATGACCTTGGGCACTTAGACAGTTGAAATTTGGTATTTGGCGATAGTTTTTGAGGTACTTCGAAGCATCCAATTTTCAGCAAATTCGAAAGACCCCTCCCGAGAAAATGCTCGAAAACCAATGGATCTGCTCATATATATATATATATATATAGCAGGGTTGCCAACTGTAGCGTCACAAATGTCGCGATATCAGTCTTCAAAATTCTCTAGAAATCGCTTGATGAGACGTGAGCCAAAAATCTCCAGAATTCGCCATTTTTTAGCTTGTGGTGAATATGCCATCTGAATGACAAAATTAAGCTCTTATTCCCTAAAGAATTTTCAACAATTCCTGAAACCATTTATTCTAAACAGTCAAAGTCGATCAGATCTCTCATTATCGTATTTTTATATATTTTTTCATTCGAATTTCTAATTGCTCATCCATGCCTACAATATTCTATATAATTATATTGTTGATAAATATCAAGAATAATTTCAAACCACAATTTTATACTCTGTAAAACTCTATTATATCAAGCGGCCCTGATAAACAGGTATCATTTTTCACCAATCAAAATTCGAATGCATCGTTAGCAGCGTGGATGAGTGTCCGACTCACGATCCGAAGGTCGAGGGTTCGATTCCTCGCAAATACTCTTTTTTTTTTAATAACGATGAATGTAATAAATAGTTATGTCATTCGTTTTTTTTTTTTTTCAATTATTGAAGAAACTAACAATTATTAATTAGTGATTAATTTTTTTGTAATGTTTTTGTAAAATAATATTCTTGTTTTCATGTAATTTCGCGTTTACGATGAATATGTTCTCAATCAAAATAATAAGAAAACTTTATTATCATAGCTGGATACTTATTCTGAAATCATAAATAATAATAATCATTATTATAATATTATCAATAAGTTGCGGGTAGAGAACGAAGGCTAAATTATAATTTCTATAGGAACAAACATCAGCTCAATTTTTATTTTCAAACATATTCGACAAATAACGAGATTAGAAAATGTGAGTACATTAAGTATAAAGTATAATTCGGGGTAAACATGAATGTCGATATTTTCTTATAAATTGTATGAAGATTGAACACTTTATAACATTTCAATTATTTAATAATAAATATTTTAATATTTATTTTCAATCATTATAATTAATATTTATTTCGATTTTTAATATTTATTTCGATTTTAATTATCGATTTTAAAAGTTCGTCTGGTAGCTCATAGTTATTGCAGCAAGCTTCAACTCTTTTGAGACCGAACCGTATATGTAAAATATTATTTAGAAGCGGAAACTTCATTCTATTACGCAACTTTAATTTCACAAGATTCATTTGACTGAAAATGCGTTCAACATCTGCATTAGAATGAGGAAGCACTTTTAAAGCGAGATCGGTCAAATGTTTGAACGGCCGTTCTCCACTGCTATCTCTATAATTAATGGAAAAATACTTTTGAAATGTAAAAAAAGAACGCCAAGTATTAAAAGTAGCACCTTCAGTTACACTGAGAGAAAAAATTACTAGAACCAATGAAATGTAGTTTTGAATCCAAAAAATCATTTATTTCATTATTTGCCAAAACATATTAGATTGGTTCCCTCATATATTTACTTGGTTAATTTATTTCAGTCAATTTCATAAATTTCTGTTTCAATAAAAGTAGTTGCTTTAATCTAACAATTTGTTATCAATTATATGTAATATGTAGTTTGAATCAATAACACATTTTTTTGATTCAAAAAATGCATTTTATTGATGCAAAAAAAGCACTTATTCTTTTTATGGACCATGATTTTAACTATATTATATTTGGAAGAGAAAAATTTTCTTTTTTTTATTATCATTCCAGTGCCCACTCCCTTTTTTAGCTGCCCCCCCCCCCCTTTTATACCAATAATCCCTTCCTCATGCGGCTGCAGCCGACTTATCCCCTTCTGTATCGCATTTGTCGGAGGGCGAAGGGAAACTCCAGAAGACCTTTTGCCCGATACAGTCGGTCTCTGCCTGATTCCCCGGGTGGCATGCGAGCACGCTCAAACACGGCCACCAGGGGCGCTCAGGCAGGCACCTTCTTAACTGTGATGCGATGAGCCAGTCAGTGCATGGTTAGAGGGGGCCAGCATCCGCACGATGAGAACCGTTCACGGGAGGCCACCAAAGCCATACACCAACCGCCCACGCATCACAGAGAG
Organism: Rhimphoctona megacephalus; assembly: GCA_963989365.1. Taxonomy (NCBI): domain Eukaryota; kingdom Metazoa; phylum Arthropoda; class Insecta; order Hymenoptera; family Ichneumonidae; genus Rhimphoctona; species Rhimphoctona megacephalus. Next base: position 4,399,703 of record OZ022415.1, on the reverse strand, counting down.
ATATTTCTGGGCACGGATTTATGAAAGTGGAGTTCGAATCACCCGGGATCGCAGTAGAAACACTTGAAAAAAACCCAATTTTTTCATTGGTTTTCTGGCCGGGATTAGAACCCGGGACCCGCGACGTGCGGGCCTGAGTCCTGATCCACCGGACCAACCGCTCTGCTTTTGGAAGAGAATAAATTATATCATATTTAAATTTGCATTCATTGAATTAATAATTGTATTGAAAAAAAATAATTTCGTATTGAAGTCGTTTTGTAGATTCAAATAATCTAATGTTTATGATGTGATAAATGTAATTAATCTAATGAATACAAATTTAATCAAATACATTGTAATAAAACAATTTTTAGAAGTAAAATAATGATGAATTTATTTCAAGAAAATAATTTGTTCGAAAAAAGCAATATCGTATTGATGTCGTTTTTTAGATTCAAATAATCTCATGTTTATGATGCAATAAATCTAATTAATCCAATGAATACAAATTTAATCAAATCTATCATGCATCTAATTGTTACTATTAAATAAGAATTTAATATAATGAAGTAATAGATCCGTGAAAATATGTTATCAAATATCAACAGTGATTGTCTTGGTTCAACAAATAAATAATCGAAACAATACTTCGATTTAATAAATAAATACATGTTTTCAAATTCAGTAATTCTTTCTCTCAGTGTATTATCAACCAATGTCCTTGTTAATGAATTCAAAAAAAAATAAAATATATCAAAATCACAATTTTTAAATTTAGCCAAGAAACGTTGGTACAAAAAATTGGCGTGCATGGTTAAGAAAAAAAGTTCCTAAGTTTCTTCACGGAACTTTTTTTCTTAGCCATGCATGCCAAGTTTTTGTACCAACGTTTCTTGGCTACATTAAAAAATTGTGATTTTGATATATTTTATTTTTTTTGAATTCATTAACAAGGACATTGGTTGATAATAACTGAAGGTGCTACTTTTAATACTTGGCGTTCTTTTTTTACTTTTCAAAAGTATTTTTCCACGGATTTCACTTCTTTTTGAAAATCGTGATATTTACCAACATTTCAACAATAGTAGTGAATATATAATGAAAATTTATAATATATAGATGTACATAGACACGAAAGCGGTCCAGGAAGCGAGACAGCGCGAGGCGCGTAAGCGTTAGAGGGAGAGGGACGGCACGAGGCGCGAAAGCGGTGGAGGGAGAGAGACGCATGATTTACTGTCTCACTCGCTCAGTGCCCCGTGAAGAGATGGGGTAGTCTCGTTCAGCGTAGTGCGTGACGTCAGAGTAGACAAATGTATACCAGTCTCGCAAAGGACGAAAGTCCAATGTAAACAAGCTTCACTTACGCCTCTCTGTCTCCAAGAAATGAAATGTTCCCAAAACGTTCTATTTTAATGCACTAAATTATCATATCTCAAGATTGGCTGGACGGATCTACTTGGAACAAAAACCAATAGAAAGAGAAAAATCGAAAAAAATTCATCACCGATATTCAGATTTTTTACTCAAACGGTTCGTCCGTCAGAGCGATTTAAAAACGCTATGACGTCATAAAACCGGCATATTCGCGTATATAAGAGTGTGGCAGGGCTCGCGCTGGCTTTTTCTTTTAATACTTGGCGTCGAGTCGCTACCGCGTCTCTTGATCACTTTCGTCCAGAATTTTTCTGTGTCTTCCGTTTCTTTCCAATTGATTGCACGAATGTTATCCCATTCAAATTCAATTCGACTGATCGTCGATCGTGCATCTTTTGTGACTAGGTACAAAGCCACGTCTGTGATTGGCATTTTATTTGGTTTTAAGCACTCAGATACAGAAAAGGCGTTCATTTTTTCCAATATTTTTAAACTTTGCGGTAAACGATTTTTTAATTCTTTGGCCAGCGCTACCAGGAAAGAGACGCATCGGGATTTAAGGACCGCCTTATCCTGCCCACATATTTCATGCTCGGCACAAGCTGATTCCAAGGCAAAACCTAAGGCTGGCGATGGATCTAAATGCTTTTCGATATCATCTTCATAAATATTAATTCTCGCTATTAGGAGGATGATTTTATTCGCTACGGTCCAATAGAGCATTTTCAGATTTGAAAGCAGTTTTGTGGGATCAGCTGTCTTGGATTCGAAATTTTTATTCGTTTTTTGAACCAAACTCAGTATTAGGTGCAAAAATGTGAGAAACACGAAGTTATTTTTGTCACAGTACATCGACTACAATAACTTAGCAGTGTAACAATTATATTTCAATCTGCTTATTTCGAAATGCGTTTTCAAGCTAAACCATTGGTTCAAAATCCTTTTTACCGCAGATTCGATAGATAACCATCTCGTTTCAGCAACTTGCAGTATTTTCAAAGGTTCTTCGCCATCACTGATGGTACTGTACAATTGCGAATAATTCAATTGTCGCATGGAAGAATGAGCGAACCAATTGTACGTTTCTTTGACAAGAAATTCGACATTGCGCGGTAGAGTTTTTTCCGTTGACTTTGAAACTGTAAGCTGTAACGAATGGCAGACACAGCGCATCAGAATCAAGTGTGGGACTTCTGCTTTCAGTCTCGCGTAAACACCCGAATTGACACCGACCATTGTCGAAGCGTTATCGGTGCTAATACCTCGCAGGTTCATCAAATTCAATTTTGCATCGCTTAACATTTTTTTGGTCGCACATACGATGCATTCTGCTGTTCCGTCCTCAATTTCAATCAGGCCCAAGAATGTAGAGACAATTCTCATATTATTTACACTGTAATACCTTATGATAATACCGAGCATTTTGTTTACGGTAATATCCGTAGATTTATCAATTAATAGGCTGTAATAAGTATTACCAACGTCCTTGAACAATGATTCAAAAAAGTAGAGCCCAATCAAATTTTTAATGAGAGTCGCGCATTTGGTCCTGTGTATGTTGATTTTCAAGAGCGTATCCTTATGCAGATCACTCAGATGATCGACACTAGCGATCGATGCATGCATTGCGATATATAGTGCAATTTGTCCTTCCTTTCGCTTTTCTTTCGTTATCTCGTTCAACGGTTGAAACTGTATCGTTTGTTGCCGCCTGCAGGAAAAGGGTCTCGCTGCTGCCACATGTTTCCCGGTTTCAGCATGTTTTATGAGATCGCTTAACTTGGCATTCAAGAGGACTTTACAGTACTTGCAGTACGCCCTTTTCGGATCTGTCGTTGCCGGTTCGATCCACCCTGCCAAAGCTGGTTGTTTCTCCCATTCTTTGCGAAATTTTTGTGCATACTGTGGAGGCACTATAAACAAAGTTAAAAAAATTATGTTCATTGAAATGTAAAAATACAATTATGAAAACAATTATTAAGACATTGTTAAGAAAAATTGTTTTAAAAATATTCAAACGATGTTTTTTCGTCCTATGAACTGATTTAGTTTCCTCAAATGCTTTAAATTTTTTTTCTTTTATTCGACGTGCATTCTCTTTCCCGACTTTTTCGGAACTCTGTATTTGAGAAATTCAAAAATTGCACAGATATGATGTTGAATCGCTTTATGTTTCTTAAAAAAACATTGATAAAATTCGTGATATTTTATAAAGTTATCAAAAGTTTTTCGATACATTTAAAAAAAGGAAACATTCTAGAATATTCATATGCATTCAGAAAATAATCTTCGAACTCATTTCATTTAACACAAGAAAACATTATTTGATTTCGAAGAATATTTTGTTTTAACAATATATTAATAACTTTTTCAAATTGTTATTGCTGAAAATCGATGCTTGTGAACTTGATATAAAGGCTGAATGTTTTCAGATTTCTGTCCGTTTCCGAAATTTGGATCTTCTGATCTAAAATAATAATTTTGACTGAGAAATTTGTCGTACACTCTCAAATCATTTTCACAGCGTGATATATTTACTTATGAAAAATGAATAGTAATATTCAATAATTAAATGTTTTTAGAACTATTACTAGCAATGAACAGATAAAGTTTCATTTTTTTTCAAGAAATTTAAGAACTATGAAGAGGGGCTCTTTAATAAAGAATGTCTCGATTTTTTTCTTTTTAATAATTTTTAATAAATATTTCCGGACAAATACTTGATAATCATGAAGTGCATGGCTTAAACATGCGACACACGTCGACATTAATCGATGTATGCCAGGTCTTGAGACCATTAAAAAATATTAAAAAGTGTTACGTTGAAACTTTGTGGTCATCGCTCTATTATTCGCGACCACGTAATTCGTCGTATTGTCGTAATTCGTCATTTTTTTTCTTTAATTTCGATATCTTAGCCGGCATGAATATATACACGTAGTTTAAATTCGAGCCCCTTTTGTCAAGTGACCTACAAATATAGGGTATAGGGTATAGGGTTTAGGGTTATTACTTGCTGATGCTGCAACATAGCGTGGTTACGCAACAAGGTTATGTGACCGGCGACGTCGAGTTTTGCCCAGTTTCGAGATTCTTGTTTCCTTTGCTGCCTATTGTGATATGGAAAGTATAATAAGCAGCGTAATTATAGACGAATTCTTTCAAGCCCTGGGTTCATACGAAATTTGATATCATCACTTATCTTTGTTATTTTCCATAAATAAAATTTCAGCGTTCAACAAAAATGTAACCGACAATAACAGTTTTTGGAATTCACCAATCACATGTCGCCAGAAATATCCGTTCGAGCGAAGAAATCTCTAGAATTCTCCAAACTCCAATGAAAAATCGCTAGGGTTGAGAGGGATCTCAAAGCGAGCGAAAAACTCGCTACACGCTATTGAAAATCTCCAGATATAGCTACAAAATCGCTGTGTTGGCAACCCTGACTGAGCGAGCGACTAGCGGACAAAACTGACACTAGCGTGTGAAACGAGTCGCTAGTACAAGCTCCTAGAGGCAAAAATGTCAAATAACAAGTGCGTACGTGACTTTTTGCTCATCGCATTATTTAATAACAAAACAATAACTTTTACCATGAATGCGATAATAGAAAAATCAGAAAAAATCCCAAAATTCAAATAAAGTACGCAAGCGACAAAATTATAAGTAAAATTTAAATAAAATAGAAAATAAGAGAATAAGGGTTTCTGCGCATGCGCAAGGCGATCGCGCTAGGGAATCGACGAATCAGACAGGCGTTTTCAATTATTTTTCAAGTATTAATAACTATCGAAAAAGACTATTTTTGTTGTTAAAAATGGGAATAATCTATTATTAAAATACAAGGAGAAATAAGAAAATATAAAATGTTATAAAATAATATAAAATTGAGTAGTTAATTATTCTCGTACATGCGTGATGTTAACTGGCCTGGAGCCGAGCCAATCGAGCTTTGCATAGCAACAAGGAGGGCCAATATGAGAATTTAGAGGCTAGACTTCGGTTCGAGATTATTTTGCGGAGCAACCGGTGCTCGAGTTATTTTTAGACCGTATTATTACTATTATTTCTTTGTTTCGAACCGTATAAAAGACCGTGCTCTGAGGCATCGGTAGCTCATTCCCAGCTCATTCACAGCTCATATCTGACTCTGAAAAGAGACTAATAAGCAAGCTCACTACAAGGTCATCTCTGGCTTATTCTGGATAGAGACATTTAACTTTCAGTATCAGAGTATTCTCGAGTTCCATAACCAGCTTAACCACCTATCATAAACTATCCTATACACTGGTGACGGGGTAGTTCGGCTTCATTCTATCCTTACAGCTGGTGTATACCCAATAATTCTGTTTCCTCCAAATTTATCCTTTTCAGGTGACGGAGTTGTTCGGGTTCGTTCGATTCCTGCAGCCGGTTTAGGATAAATTACCGATTGGTGACGGGGTAGTTCGATTTCGTTCTATCCCTGCAGCTAATTACCTATCCTTTAAGGGGTACTGGTGACGGAGTTGTTCGGGTTCGTTCAATTCCTGCAGCTGGTATTCCTAACCTCTTATCCAATTCATAATTTATTTTCCTAAAATTTATTGCTGGCTGGAACTGGAGATTATTGGTATTAATTATTATAATTATTATTATTAAATTGAATAATTGAAATTTGAATTTATTATTTTGAGAAATAACCATAAAAAGTCACCAGGGCATTCTGTCTGAATAATTGAAATATTACAAACCGAGCAAAATTATTGAATAAATTGTAGCCAATAAATAAAAAAAATCGATTTCTTTTGATAAACGGTTATTTAAATAGGGCCTACTAATCATAAAGAATGCTCAAAAAGAAATCGATTCAAATTTATTGTGTCTCTGTCTCATTGGGGTTTCGAAAGAGAATTAAAAAAAATCTTTGAATTTTTTAATTAACTGAATAATAAAGAAATAAGGAGTCATGGATAATAGAATTCAATAAATTATTTTCATCGTCCAAAATAGTTCAATTATTGTAAGATTATATCGAGTCATGGAAAAAAATATTATCATTGTATCGAATCATTATAAATTTTAATTGATTATTTTGGACAGTCAATCAGAAAAATTTACCATTTTTTATTATTTTTGAGCGATAAATCGATTATTTCCTACCATTATTTCCTTTTGTTTGTAAAGAAAGACACCAAACCGCTAATAATTGATGAAATTATAATAAGAGAACAAATATCATTGTTTCCGTGAAAAGAAAAGAAACATGCGAATAAAATAATAGAAAAGAATACGCGAAATAAATAAAAAAATTCTTTATTTGAACAAAATTCCTGTACAAGAAGGATCATCTTTGTGTTTTTATTAACCCATTAACGCCGAGGTGATCAGAATTTTTACTAACTTTTCAACGTGTTTATTTATTATGTTATCGGACCAAAAAAATAATGCAATACCTCTATTCCTACGCGGAATTCGATGCTCTTTCAGAATCTGAGCTCAAAATTTCGATTAGACACCGAGAAAAAAAAATATTGCCGATTTAAACGTGAAAAACGTGAAAATTTTCGAAAAAAAATTTTTTTCGCATTTTTTTTCACAATGATACCGCAAAGCTATCAACTTTTTACAATGATCAGAGGTGATCATGGCACTCGAACATTAAGAGGAATTTTTTTCAGAAAAATTCATCGACGCGTTTTTTCAAAATGGCGGCGAGAATGAAAAAATTTTATAAAAATCTTAATCTATCGGTTTCTTCAAAACTATAAACTTGAGAAAAAAATTTCTAAGAACAAAAATGGCTTAAAATTAGTCGAAGAATACTCTTAAATTTTTTCAGAATTTTTGAAAACAATTTTTAATTTTCGAAAATTTCAAAAAATCCAATTTTTCAAAAATACCTGAAAAATTTTTGGAAAAATTTCCTTCAAGTATTCCTTGACTACTTCTTTTCTGATTCTGTGCATATACATTGTTTTTTTTCTACTCTTAGCATTACCCAGAGACAACGGCGTGGACGTGGTAGAACTTTGTCTCCTTTGGGGTGCTTTTTTTTCGTGAGTCCCCTTGCCTCTCACGTTTCGGGGTGCTTTTTTTTCGTGAGTCCCCTTGCCTCTCACGTTTCGGGGTGCTTTTTTTCGTGAGTCCCCTTGCCTCTCACGTTTCGGGGTGCTTTTTTTCGTGAGTCCCCTTGCCTCTCACGTTTCGGGGTGCTTTTTTTCGTGAGTCCCCTTGCCTCTCACGTTTCGGGGTGCTTTTTTTCGTGAGTCCCCTTGCCTCTCACGTTTCGGGGTGCTTTTTTTTCGTGAGTCCCCTTGCCTCTCACGTTTCGGGGTGCTTTTTTCGTGAGTCCCCTTGCCTCTCACGTTTCGGGGTGCTTTTTTTTCGTGAGTCCCCTTGCCTCTCACGTTTCGGGGTGCTTTTTTTCGTGAGTCCCCTTGCCTCTCACGTTTCGGGGTGCTTTTTTTCGTGAGTCCCCTTGCTTCTCACGTTTCGGGGTGTTTTTTTTTCGTGAGTCCCCTTGCCTCTCACGTTTCGGGGTGCTTTTTTCCGTGAGTCCCCTTGCCTCTCACGTTTCGGGGTGCTTTTTTCGTGAGTCCCCTTGCCTCTCACGTTTCGGGGTGCTTTTTTTCGTGAGTCCCCTTGCCTCTCACGTTTCGGGGTGCTTTTTTTTCGTGAGTCCCCTTGCCTCTCACGTTTCGGGGTGCTTTTTTTCGTGAGTCTCCTTGCCTCTCACGTTTCGGGGTGCTTTTTTTCGTGAGTCCCCTTGCCTTTCACGTTTCGGGGTGCTTTTTTTCGTGAGTCCTCTTGTCTCTCACGTTTCGGGGTGCTTTTTTTCGTGAGTCCCCTTGCCTCTCACGTTTCGGGGTGCTTTTTTTCGTGAGTCCCCTTGCCTCTCACGTTTCGGGGTGCTTTTTTTCGTGAGTCCCCTTGCCTCTCACGTTTCGGGGTGCTTTTTTCGTGAGTCCCCTTGCCTCTCACGTTTCGGGGTGCTTTTTTTCGTGAGTCCCCTTGCCTCTCACGTTTCGGGGTGCTTTTTTTCGTGAGTCCCCTTGCCTCTCACGTTTCGGGGTGCTTTTTTTCGTGAGTCCCCTTGCCTCTCACGTTTCGGGGTGCTTTTTTTCGTGAGTCCCCTTGCCTCTCACGTTTCGGAGTGCTTCTTTTCGTGAGTCTTCTTGTCTTTCATTTTAACATTTCTTTTATCAGTGCTTTTTTGCCCAACAATTATTGCATACATATAGATTGCATTTTTCACAATAGATCCTTGTTCTTATTGGACATTTTTCATTTGAACAATTATTTAATTTGTCCCTATTAGATCGTGTATGAAGTGTTTTACTTGTTTGACCTTTTTGAATATAATATTTAGCAATTGAAGTAGTTAATTCTTTTATTCCACTTTTTTTCTTTCCATCACGTGTAGCATTGAAAATTACGTGGGCATTTTTAATGGATGCCTGTATAAATCTTATAAAAACGACCCATGTCCATTTTTTGGAACGTATACTTGGAAGTACATTATTGCAGTGTCCATCATGCACGTCAACACCACCCATAAATTTGTTGTACAAATGAAAAGCTTGCGGAAAAGGTATATCAGTTTTGGATCGAGCCTCTGAACTATATCTTCTCGAAGTTGATAGTGGACTTACACCTGCAGCAGTTGAAGCTATTGAAACGGGCTTCGAATCCATAATAGTGATGAAATTTATGCCACTATTTCGATCATGTTTTACAATATAAGTACCTCGTGGAGCTTTCTTTTCAAGTATATTCTTTTCTTTGACTCGATTGTCTCTGATAGTGCCAGTGCATTTCAAACGTAATTTGCCTGAAGTAAGTTTTCCAGATTTCGATACTTCTATGTAAACGTTTTCTGGTCTGAATAGTGACGATTCCACTATTGGACCAAATTTACCACTTGGTTCTTTCAAAACCAGGAATAGCGGAGAAAGAAGCCTTCCGTCATCTGCTATAGTGGGCTGAATCGTATAACTATGTGTTGTAGAAGCAATTGATTGTACAAGGCATTCAACTTGTTTCTCTCCTTCAACCGCTAATGTTCTTCCAGAATGCATTTCTAATTGGAAACCACTTTGGTCCGAATTGTAGACGTTCGATAACCCATATTCTTCTATATCGTTCTTCACTTCAGAAACAAATTGTTCAGCAAGCTTTCGCAGATTGTCTGCATTTTCAATACTTTTTTTTGTGATAAATTTACTAATTTTTCTGGAAACAATCCTATGAGCTTTCTTAAATGAGTGTACCCACTTGTCTGGCGCCTTAAAACGGACATCTTCATGACCGATTTCTTTTTGTGCTTGCATTGCCCATTTTTTTAAGTCGATGTCATGTACCATAAGACATCATCAACGGCAGCTTTAAAATTGGCTAAAGTGTACTCGCAAATTCTAGCTATTTTTTCTTTATAAGTTCCACTTTTATTTAAATATTTAGCCCATCTTTTTAATTGAGTCACTGATTGTACTTTTCTAAATTTTTGTTTAACGCTTGATAGGCTCAAATTTTTAGTTTTGCCACTTCTCCAATAGTTGACTGCCCTCGATTTATAGTCGTACGAAACAGATTCATCATCAGTAGTACAAACATCCGGAGGTAGTACCGGATCATTGATTGCCGATCCCCATTCTTCGTCTTCTACTATTTTCATATCCCAATCTTTGTAAGGTTGTTGGAAATATAATGAATCTTCTACGATTGTTTCGACGCCCATGTAATCTTGCATAGCATTCGTTAATATATTTTCAATGCTTTCTTTTAATTGTATTTCATCATTATTTATAGGGCTTTCAGGTATATTTAGGGCTTGAAAATGTGCCAAAACTAATCGTATCACATTAAGCGGATTCACTTTCATTTTTGATAATAAATGCACTTGATTTCTTAACTTATGGAACTTTTAACAACTTTTGATTGCAAACAAAACACAGAGCTATACACGCCTTTAATTGTTGATATTATTTTATCACGAGATAAATTCCTTCTAACTCGCACTTATCGAATTGAAGCAATTTCTGAAGAACGCGACTTATAAGCGCAGCACAGGCCATCATATGTTAAATAAGAGAGGCAGAGGCAGATAACAGTTATATATTTCTTATCAACGTATTTTGAAACTTCTTTCAATGATAGATGAAGTAGAATATCAACTCGAAGAATTAGATAGCTAATAAGCAGGGCTAACGAACACATACAAAGTAAGGTTCGAAACGATAAAACATATCAGTTCATTTACTGCTACGTGATTGTAACAACAAACATCACGTGTATAACAAACTTCTTTTTCTCTAACAAAACGAGAACGAATTTAGCCTATTTTTTCAACAGTTTTTTGATAATAAAAAATAAAAATAAACCCTCCATAGCAAAATAGTGACACAGATGCAAATTAATAATCTTTTTAAAATTTTGTTTCAGACAATAATTACGGCTAGAATCATGCACATCGTTTTTTTATAGGACATTTTCAATGATAGAAAAAAAAACAGTGTAAAAAATGAAAATAACGTTAAGAATTCATCCTCTATTCTTTAAGAGTGATATAATGAAATATCAAAAACTCGGATGAAACAAAATCGCGAAAAAAGCTACTTTTCGATCTCTCAAGAAAAGAATTTTCATTATCTGCAATGCCTGAATCATATGTTCTATCGATTATTTTCAGAAGGGATTTTTTTTTATATTGATAACAATCTTTTTAAACAATTTCATGATATGTTCTATATCCAAAAGAATATTTTCTAGCAGATAGATACTTAAAAAAATACGTATCTACAGAAATTAAAGGTATTCGGATGTAAGGGTAGTACACCCTTAAGGATACATTTTTTCAAAAAATGCAAAAACATGTATCTCTTAACTTTTGAAACTGTTAATTATGCAATTTTTTCACTTCCATATCGAGCATATTCTGTTTGTTATAACGTTTTTTTAATTTTCAACCACTATAACTTCGGCTTATTCACCCCCTCAGGGCTGAAAAAAATCGAGTAGTTATAACTTTTTATGAAGCATTGAATGCAATTGGTTTGATTTAGCCCCCTTGTCTGCATATATATGGAACTGAACAACCTCCCCTAGGAGACCTCAACTTTAGGGGTGTGTTTCACCCCTTAAATATGAGTTTCCGCAAAAAAGAAAAAATAGGTGTCTCTTAGATTTCAATGTAGAATAACATACTCCAAGCTTAACAAAATCGGCGGGGTACACCTGGGAAGGTTTCCTTGTTAGTAATAGAAGATGAACAGAACTATGTAATATAAGACAGTAATGACAAATTAAATGTATTAGGCGCCTATTTCGAGTCAATCAACTCACCTAGATACCTAAACACGAACACAAGAATCAAGATAGTAATAGACCATACAGTCAACGCATTCATCACTCAATACAACAATGACAGAACAAACAACGTAACGAAAACCATATTCACCAATAATAATAGAGCGCACTCGCCAGTCATCGAACTAGGCAGTACGAAATACTTCTGTACGGTAGCCGAAATAAGCGATATAACAAAAAATCTCCCAAATAAAACCTCAGCCGGAATCGATGATATACCTACTATAGTGCTAAAACACCTCCCACCCAAAATAATACAAGACTATGCAACAATTTTCAACAACGCAATAAACCTGGAATACTTCCCGATAGCATGGAAAAAAGCAAAAGTCATACCAATATACAAGAGAGGAAAACCACAAAACGAACTCTCTAGCTACAGGCCGATCAGTCTTACACCTAATGTAAGTAAAGTGTATGAAGCAACTATAAGTAATGCAATAGAAGCCCACTCACGGAAAGAAAAAGTCATCCCAGACAATCAGTTCGGTTTCAGACACAAACGTTCAACTGTACACGCAATACATAAATTGCTTTCCGATGTAAACAACCACTTAGCCAATTACGAAATGGTAGGCGCCACCCTGATAGACTTAGAAAAAGCGTTGACTCAGTATGGATCTATGGACTTGTTTACATCCTCCTAAAGAAAAAGTTCCCTAAAGAAATCACGGGCTTAATATGGAATATGATAACAGGCAGAACATTTATAACTTGGGACGGAACAATCACCTCCAACATAACTTTTAACATAATGGAAGGACTCGCACAAGGCCTAGTCAACTCACCTAGATTATTCAAAATATACACCTGCAACGTGCTAAACCTTTTCCAATTAAACCAGAAAAACAATACATATTCAATAGCATATGCGGATGATACAATATTTTACGTAGCCGGCTCCACCCCCGCAGAAATACAACCAAAATTAGAAGAAATAATAAACAAAATAAACAACTACTACACAACTTGGAATCTCCGTATTAACCCGAATAAATGCGAAACAATAATATTCAGGCAACCATCCAGACTGATCTCAGAAAGGAAAAGAATTGAAGCCGAGGAATTTAAAATAACTACTTTCAAACCAGATTCTAGAGAGCCAGCAATCATCCCCACAAAGAAAGAAGTTAAATATCTAGGTATGAATATCGACTATCTCGTAAGGTGCTTCGCACACGTAGACACACATCTCACGAAAGCCAGAAACGCATACAAAGCATTAGCAAGATTGTTCCATGACAGCAGGATCAACGACAGAGCCAGGGTAATCTGCTACATGTTGCTAATACGCCCAATTATAACTTACGCCTGCCCAATCTGGTGGAACCTAGGAGCAGCTCAGGTAGAAAAAATCAGAAAATTCGAAAGAGCTTGCCTAAGAGCAGCCATGGGTCTATATAGAAAAAAAGAAAAGGACAGCATGAAGAGCATCACGAACAAACAACTATATGATACGGCTAACATAACAAGAATTGACAACTTTATATTAAAATTAACAAGAGACTATTTCAGCCAATTACCTAACATCGATAATAGAACCATACAAGAAATAAAGTGAACAAGTACCGACATACGAGTGGCCACAACCAAAGGATATATCCAACCTCAAGCATTCACCCACCTCGACAACATAGGACTAATCCAAAATGAATTAAACGTCCCGACTCTCTACCACCGCAGCAGGCATAAAGCTAACAAAAAGATTCCAATCGAGCAATATGCAAGAGATGGCAACAACAAACTAAAATACTCGACAACGATTCCGAAGAAGGATTCGGAGGATTTTCACCGAGTGCACACAAAATACTGGTGGCTCGGAAATAACGCAGCGCACATAGCGGAACTTAAAACAAAAAAGGCCCAAAAAGAGGCAGAAGCACGACAAAGGGGAGACAGAGTTCGCCGATAAATAAACTTAAAAAGACAACAGATCACATACAAATAAACAATACAAATAAACCATCTCAGGTAAAAATTTTGTAAACTCTGTAAGTATGTACATACACCCTATTAATAAGTTAGAAATAAGTTGTAATAATACTCAAAGTGGTTTTTTTTTCGCACACATTCACTTTCTTTTTTCTACCACAAACATGACCAAGAATAGCCTGGACAAAATGTTACACTAAGTCCTTTAATCCAAGAACAAATAAAAAACAAACAACAGAAGTCAGAGATGCGAGACGCTATATACAGCCATACATCTCCACACTTTATGCAACAGCAATATAAATACGCTAAGGTCTTTCATTTTTGTTTATTTATACCTGTAACTCAAAGAACTGTACGTACGAAATAAATAAACATTAATACAAAAAAAAAAGTTCGATCCCTCCGATAACCTTTTTTTTCATAATTCAACCAATATGAATTTAAATTAATATTTATTAAAGAAATGATGTATTATTAATTAATTATTATTATTAATTGTTAATTTTTATTCACGATTATTTAATATGGTAAGATATGCGAATAATTTTTTTTTTTAAGGGACTTTGTTTTCGACCCCGACACGTATAAACTATTGGATAGAAAATCGAATGAAACGTGTTTCTGACCTATCGTGGGAGAACATTTTTTATTTCTTTTTTTCGAAAAATTTCAAGTCCATAGGGCCTCGATTTTTTTCGTCATTTCTTGAAAAGTTATTTTTTTCGGCCCTAATACGTATATGACATTCGATAGAGAATCGAACGAAACGGATTTCTCGCCTATCGTAGAAAAGTTTTTTTTTTTTAATGAAAATTTGAATATTTTTAGAGTACGAAAACCGGTTTTTTACCCGTGTCGAGATTTTATTTGCAAGGACTTTTATCGGCCCAGACACGTAAATGTTATTCGATAGAGAATCACCGGATATGGATTTCTCGCCCATCGTAGAAAAGGATTTTTTTCAATAAAAATTTTAATATTTTTAGATTGCGAAAACTCGTTTTTTTTCGATGTCGAAATTTCTGTCGACACGACTTTTTTTCGGCCCTTACACGTACATATCATTCGATAGAAAATCAGCGGAAACGAACAGGTCAGAAACACGTTTTATTCGATTCTCTATCAAATAGTGTATACGTGTCGGGGCCGAAAAAAAAGTCCCTTTGAAAAAAAAATTATTCGCATCTTACCATATTAAATAATCATGAAGAAAAATTAATAATTAATTAACAATACCTCATTTCTTTGATAAACATTAATTTTCATTTATATTGGTTGAATTATAAAAAAAAGTTACAGGGGGGAATCAACTCACGACCATCGGCGTGTCAGTCTAGTATTCACCCAATCTGCCACAGGCCACTTGGAGAATCAACGGTGAAAAATGGTACACGCTCATCAAGGCCGCTTGATATACACAAGTTTTACAGTAAACAACTGTCGTTAAAATTTTTTTTTAATATTTAACAATGATTTCATTATTTATTTGGAAGTAAAAAAAAATCACGATGGCCAAAAATCGATGACTTTGGGGCTCTGAAATTATTCTAAAAAAATATTACAAAATTACCTTTCACGATGGGACAGAAACATGTTTCATTCGATTCTCTATCGAATAGTCTATACGTGTCGGGGCCGAAAAAAGCGCCTTGAAAAAAAACACTTGGAAACGAATCTTGGAAAAAAATCGAGGCCCTTTGGACTTTGAAATTTTTCGAAAAAAGAAAAAAAAAATTCTCCCACTGTGACGGTCCAGTATTCCATCTAAATAGATGACTCGCAAGAGAGAGAATATAGGTGGCCGTAGCGCAGTGGTTAGCGCTCCCGACTCAGACTCCGAGGATCCCGAGATCGAGCTCACTCGGCTCACCTTTATTTTCTCTCATCGTCACTGGACCGTTCCTCGCGCTCTCTGCCGTACCGACGGGTCCGACCATTACACCACGATAGGTCAGGGGGCCTATTACGGTTCTCAGACTGGGTGAAAATGACGAAAGTGAGCTGCTCACCCAATTACGGTGAATCTCGCTTGTCGAAAATGCGAGATTATACGCGTGAGTTGACTCGACACAAAATTCTGTGTCGAAAACAGCTCTGCGCATGCGTTGCTTAGTTAAAGTGTCATTCGGGGGTTCGGGCTGCAAGGGTACGAATCAGTGGCATATCGCAAGTGCAAGAGAGATAGTTACAAATTCAAAAGTGATTTTTTTTGAGACGATTTAACCAATAACAAAAAATGCTCAATCAGCAAATTCTTGCCCTCCTCTTGCGTTTGTTAACAAAACTTTTTTATAATCGGTCCAACTGTTTTGAAAAATTTCAACTTTAAAAATTTAAAGTGAGGTTAGGTGACTGATTCAACAAACCCTCAAAGCTGTGATGATTTCAATTGTATATCTTCATAAAATATATTCAATCTTCATAAAATATAGAGATATTAAAGTTTCGGTGTCATGTAAGGTTTCTTTTTTTTTGAATGTCTGATTCTTTTTATATCGAAAGACACCTATATACCGTCGAACAGCCACCTTTTTTCAAAACATCAAACAGCGTGAAAATGTGAGATCCCTAAGACCGGAAATACCTAGTGATCTCGCTTTTTCACTTAGGAGATCCATAATAAGGTGAGAATATTCACGTGACATGAAAATGCGAGAAGTGAGCATGCTGACCCGAGAACCGTAATAGGCCCCCAGAAACACGTTTCATTCGATTCTTTATCGAATAGTCCATACGTGTCGGAGCCGAAAAAAGCGCCTTTGAAAAAAATCACGACACTGAAAAAAATCGAGGATCTTTGGACTCTGAAATTTTTCGAAAAAAGAAAAAAATATCTCCCACGATAGGTCAGAAATACGTTTCATTTGATTGTCTATTGAATAGTATATAAGTATCGGGGCCGAAAAAAGTGCCTTTAAAAAAAATCGAGGATTTGGACTGAAATTTTTCGAAAAAATAAAAAAAAACTCCTCCCACGATAGGTTAGAAAAACATTTCATTCGATTCTCTATCGAATAGTCTATACGTGTCGGGGCCGAAAAAAAAGTGCCTTTAAAAAAAATCACGACACTTGGAAAAAAATCGAGGATCGAGGACCTTTGGACTGAAATTTTTCAGTGTCCTTAACCCCTTGATTGTCCGGCAGAAAAAACGCCGTTGTGTTATGACGGATATATCCGTCATGGACAATCAAAGAGTTAATATCATGCTAGCGATGGTACTGCCAGTCCGCTTTTACCGATAAACAGGGCTAGCTAATCTGTTGTCAAAAGCTGGAACCCGCAACGCAGGGAGACTAGAGAGAAGGAGTGGACATACCGTACTAAAAAAATGTCCGCAAAAACCCTTGAAATAAGGAGGTGCTGTGATCGCAGACGTCCGGGTTATCATACATATATCATATGTATGTCATGCCGCCTGTAACGCTTATTATTACTGTATGTATCGGACGAGTTCATCACGAGCGCTGCTAGTGGCACGACCGGAATTTTGAGGACGCTTGAACTACGTATCGGCCTATGCTGTGCCCACTTCTTCTCTTTAGTCTCCCTGCCGCAACAAACAATTCACCGACCTACTGGTCAGTGAATTGTTTGTTTATATTTTTTGAGCCAAAGCTCGATTCTTTGAATTAAACGATTAATTGAATATTCTTGAAATAATTATTTCAATCAAACGTTCTTTAGATCGTGGCTTTCAAAGAGAAAGAATCTTCACCGTGCGAGATCAAGTGCTCGTTCTATCTTGCCGTGGTTAAACACAGCTCAATCGAGGACGATCCACACGATGAAACAATTGAGACAGAAATACCAAAGATGTATCTAAAAGTTCAGAGCCTTATCGAGTTTGATACGTTCGTCATAACCCACGGTCCATTCACGAGTGTCGACAACGGTATAAGTAGTGAATTAATGTTAAAATAATTCTTTTAAAAGAATTATTTTTATTATTTAATTATTTATTATTTATTTATTTATTATTTATATTAATGTTAAAATAATTCTTTTAAAAGAATTATTTTAACATTAATTCACTACTTATACCGTTGTCGACACTCGTGAATGGACCGTGGGTTATGACGAACGTATCAAACTCGATAAGGCTCTGAACTTTTAGATACATCTTTGGTATTTCTGTCTCAATTGTTTCATCGTGTGGATCGTCCTCGATTGAGCTGTGCTTAACCACGGCAAGATAGAACGAGCACTCGATCTCGCATGGTGAAGATTCTTTCTCTTTGAAAGCCACGATCTAAAGAACGTTTGATTGAAAGAATTATTTCAAGAATATTCAATTAATCGTTTAATTCAAAGCATCGAGCTTTGGCTCAAAAAATATAAACAAACAATTCACCGACCAGTAGATACTACACTCTCGAATGTCGCTTTTCCCCGTTGCGAATTTTCTAGCTAATATTTTCTCGTTAATAAAAACAATATAACGGTACAAATTACAGTCCACGCGCAAGTCATTAATTAAAACTGCATTCGGAAGCATTCGCTGACACTTTGTTTGTTTATTAATTGATCGTTTGTCAACGACAGGTCCAGCACTGCTGCAGCTGATTTCAGATGCACTGCGCACATGCACTGCGCACACCGGAAGTGCTCGGATTCTAGGATAAATCGCGCACTGAATAATTGTTTAATATCAATTAAAATATTAACTCTCAAACGATTTTCTTTGACTCTCAAACTCTCTCAAATGAATCTCAAACGATTAAAAAAAAATGAAACGTCTAAGTCCATTATTTCAGGAGATAAAAAAAATTGGGGCCAAGTTCACACCAAAAAATAAAACCGTTTTTACGTGAACAATATTAACTCTGAAATAATTTTTCTTCTCTATCAAACTCTATCAAACGATTCTCAAACAATTTGCATTAATGAAAGTTTAAAAAAATAAAGTGGGGGGCTAATTTCACGGAGGTGAGAGACACTAGAGTAAAGGAGTGGACACAGCATAGGAAAATAAGTAGTAACGGCGTCCTCAAAAACCCGTCCTCAATTAGTTCTCCGCTTCGCCATTAGCATCGCATGGGTCGGAAAGATCATACAATATAGTAATAAAATTAGTCCACACGATGAAAGTGACCGTTGCGCACTAGAAAGAAGATTCGTACCCAAATCACGATATATTAGAGGTTAGGGGAAGACTTTTTTCTCTTCAGTTCCGTGAGTTCTGTTATGCCGTGCTTTTCATGTGAGAAAAGTTATAATTTTGTAGAACGTGTCAACAAATTATTTATTTTGTAATACTGTAAATAAATACATCGGAAACGTTATCATATGCTCTTTCATTTTCAAGAGGTCTTAGGCAGTAAGAAACAAAAAATTTGCTTCTAAGAAAGCAAAAATGCGCTATTCCAACCCCGTTTTATTTTCCAACTAAGAAAATATTGAATATGTATTTTTCTGATTTCCAAAAATTTACAATTCGCATAATCATCCGTTCAAAATTAATTTGAATGTTTAAAAGTATCAGATCGCTATTTTTATACCCAAAAGGAACAGAAAAAAAATATTTTTACTTTTTTTGTTCTATTTGCTTTTTCAACCAAAAAATAGTGAATATTTGTTTTTCTCATTACTAGAGTCAACCAGAACGAATTATAAAAAATGTAAAGTGAATGTAACTATTTATTCTTCGTTCTGGTTGACTCTAGTAATGAGAAAGACAAATATTCACTATTTTTTGGTTGAAAAAACAAACAGAAATCATAGATTAAACAGATTACTCATATTTGAATTTGTTTTTATTCAAAGAAATTTGATATACTTCTGTTGTTAAACACAATAAATTAATTAACGCTGCACATTAATAAAAAAAAATTGCACTTATAAACAAACATTGCGCGTATTTTGACAAATTGAGGTTAGCAAATAAGTAGTAACGGTGTGTCTGATCTAAGTATATATATGACTAGGATCTTTTTGATCGCAGCGCTGTCGTTTCAGGCTGGGATTTCGTGTACATCTCTAAAACACACTGTGTCCACTCCTTTACTCTAGCCTTCCCAGCGCGGAGTGTCAATATGGCCGCTGACACGCGTCAGAAACCTCGAATCCAATATCCCGGATTGCTCATCCAGTTTTTATTGAAATTGTGCAGAAAAATTTTTAAAAAGTGCTGTGAAGTGGTGCAAATCCGGGTCTGGTCCATTCCAATATGCGAGATGTGTGTTAAATTCGTCATAAAACAATCCGTGTGAGTGACGTAAAAGCTGTCATGGCCCGAGTATACCGCTTCGTACTTTCCATAATTTATTGCGGTAGTAAAAAAAATCTGGCCTAAAAAATAGGACCACACCCGAAATCGTGTGATTAACACAAATTTATTTGCATTTTTTTAAATTACGTCATCCTGATATTCGCGACGAAATCCGGAATCTACGATTTTTAGTTGCTTTTTTTGGCATTGGGCGCTGCATATGCCATCGCTCGATGACTCTTAAGGGTATGGATCAGGCGGTATCTCGCCACCATGAGTGCGAGAGAGATAGCTGCAAATTTCAAAAGTGAAATTCTTCAATACGGTTTGACCGATTACAAAAAGGCCCAATCAGCCCATTTCTGCCATCGTCCTGCGTGGGCTGACAAAGCTTTTTGGTCATCGGTCAAACCGTATCGAAGAATTTTGACTTCGAAAATTCGAGGTGAGGTTAGGTTACTGATCCATCCTCTTAAGGCCATGTGAAAAACACGTTCAAGGCGACGTGAAATACGCTCGGTCGGTAAAAATCCCGTAACCAACTTTTCTCCTACACGGATTATATTACGAGCAAATAACGAAAACCACTCTGTTGGTTTTTCACCTGAACGGGAGTTGGTTCTCGTTATCTGCTCAAAATATCATCTGCGTAGGAGAAAAGCTGGTTACAGGATGTTTAATCCCCTTAAAACGATAATTACTCGAAATATGTTCAATCTTATTGGTTTTTTGATAGTATCTATTATCGTTGTACTTGTGGTTTGTCATTAAAAAAGAATAAAAATGGTTAAAAATCACAATTACCATGGCGAAATTATATTAAACTTCCCATTTGTCAAATCAAATACTTGGAACTATACATGTGAGAATATCTGTCATCGCGCGACCCGCTGATAGATTAAATAATAATATTTTATGCAACAAGTGCGGAAAACGATGAATTACATCGCGCGTGAAGTTGCCGCATAAGCTGAAGGCTTATGATGCAAATTCGCACGAATACGAGTGCGAATGTGCATCATAGAATGGTTGTTTCGAAAGTTTGATTTGAGATTAAAAAATCAATTGTAGTTATGTTCAGTTTGTCAATCCGTGCGGTAAAGTGAGCATCTTTTGTTTTACTTTACCCCACTAGTACGCGGAAAAGTCCACTTTATCGCACTGCGTGCGGTAAAATAAGACAAAAGACGAATTGTTGAGAAATAAGCCACTTTCTGCGCGCTATCATCAATCGAAAATCAAACTTTCGAGGCAGGTATCACATAAAAATGTATTTTATACATTTTTTCTGTTTACGCAATTTTTTTTTTATTAATGCTTTCTTCGTAGATACGGAATTTATCCGTTGACAGCATTTTTGGCAAGATCACCTCCACCAGTTCGTACGAGGGCGATATCGCCTGAGGTTACAGAGTCCGTTAAATCCGTGACACCCGAACCAGTCGATGTGGAGTCCCGTAGAGTAGTTAATATGATGTGTAACGTTAAGCCTAGAGAAGAAAATTGCGAATTGCTTGTGAGTACGATTACAAAAAAAAAATTCATTAGGTAAAATTCAAAAGATGTCAACTGTCGTGTATTAGGATTTCGTAATTTGTTTTTCTATTGCATTTTTTCAGATGACAATACTGCTGCGAATGGACGACAAAATGAATAGACAGTTGACTTGTCCTATATCTCAAATAGATACGTCGATGCTCCTCGCACAGGAACTTGTACATTTCGGATTTATTAATGAGGTATGATGATGAACAAGATTAACCGGTTGAGTGGTAATGGATCATATATGTACAAATTTGAATTACTCGCTCAAATGTCAACCGATTTCCACACAATTTGATATATAACCATTTTCGAGGTCGCTCTGCACAAATGTTCTGTCAGATTTTCAAGAAAATGTAAGGGTGGCGAATTAGGGGCGGGTTAAGGGGTGGCCTTTTTTACAGTTTTTGTGCCAAAACGGTCACGATATAATTCTCGAGCAAATTAGACGAACTTGCATGCGCCTCACCCCCACCTCTGATTTTCACCCCCCCTGGAGGGTGATGGTCGAATTGGGTTTTCACCTAATAAGGTTGGAACTCTTCGAAAATTATTTATTGTAAATCTGGAATTCTTATAAAATCTCGTTCCGAAAATCTGCGCAAATGCACCCTCTACCCTTATCTTCTCACCCCCGGTGGGGTGCTATATCAAAACTGACCCTGGGAATGGATTCAGCGGCCCAAACAAACCCCTAGAAAACATATTCGTATATATTTTAGTAAAGAACTGCAGCGTACCACTTTTGGCCAGAAAACTGAAAAGTTGTCTACCACTCAACCGGTTAATATATATTCATTGATAATCAATCGCTGTCACTTTTTGCGAATCGAAAATGGCATTTGCCAAACAACAATTTGGACGGTTAGAAGAACGTATGAATTAAGGAGATAAAACACCTGCAGGTAGTATATAAAAACGCCACAAATTTTCTTTTTCTAAACTCTTTAAGGAATTTGATGAAGGTTTTTATTTGTTAAGGAAGATCGGTGACAACTATGTGATCTTTGCAAAATTGACTTTAAAATAATGATTTTATTATTTTCGAAATATAAATAGCGGTGAATGGATATTTTTATATGATTTTATTGTTCAAAAAATGTTTAATAACCGAATTTCGACAAGCGTAATGGATTGTAAAACGTGTCATAGTCGTCACTGTCTTCTGCCGAAACTCAGTTCTGCTTACAACCTATATTATTGTGTATTTACGCAAAGGAGTTATGCAAAGGCAGAGATTTTGTCTTTTTACCAATCTAGTGATTGGTAAATCATCAAATACGGTACGGTACAAATACGGTAGAAACGTTCGAGTACAGAAAAGAAAAACACGGTCAAATTGCCAAATTGTCACGTCTGAAGGCATGTGCTAGCAGACGCCGAACACAGTTGCTAAGCGCTCTCGCGCCATTTCCCGTCTCGTTCCTGTTGAAACCTGAATGATTTCACAATGACTGCTTTTTTTATTTTCCAGTCGATTTTTAAAGGTAACGACCAGATACCCATGTACTTTTATATTCAGAAATATTCGCGGAATACAGTGATCAGTTTTTTATTACGAAATCTTGAAAATATCGTAAGTAACGATTCAATAAGTCTCGACGTGCATAGGATTTTCCTATGCTCGTAGGGATAAATGTCTAGGAACAGTAGATGTTTACGAATTAATTACTACCAAAATAGATGGTAAATAGCGTTCAAGTTGCAAATATCAATTCATCTCCTATTTATGTGTAACTACAAAAATTATCAGCCCTTCATCTTGGATGGCTTAAATTCGCCGATCTACCTTAAGAACATCCATTTCGAGCAACGTTTACGACTTTTTTTTAAATTCACGAACAATATTATACGGCCGTGACATGGCTTCGGGAAGAGATCGGCGTTGAAAAAAACTTCGTTAAAAGAATTTCGAAAACCTTTCGTCCGATTTGCTCAAAAAATTTCATGATCGTTCTGCACGCACATCCATCGTCTCTCATAATCATTTCTTTTTTATTTTTTTTTATTATTTTTATACCAGCCTCGAAATGGTGATTTCTGCTACAAGTGCGAACAGCAACGAATTCAATCGCGTGCGAAGTCGCCGCATGAGCCGAAGGCTTATGGTGCATTCTACACGAGTACGAGTGTGAAATGCACTATAAGTCGAAGTGAATGCGGCAACTTACGCACGATGGAATTGGTTACTTTACTACACCAGTGCGGTGAAATAAAACTAAAGATGTTCTCTTTACCGCACGGATTCAGAAAGAACCCAGCTTGCAGCTTACTTTGCTGCACTGATTGACGAATTAAACATAACTACAATTGATTTTTGAATCTCAAATCAACCTTTCCGGCAGATATCACAATAAATATTGTATGTAACAAGTGCAGAAAACAACGAATTCAATCGGGCATATGTCGAATTCGTCTCGACTTATGATGCATAGTCACACTCGTACTTGTGCGTATATGCATCGCGTTATAACTTCAACTTCACACGTGATGTAATTCGTCGTTTTTCGCACTTGTTACATAAAATACTATTATGTTTTTGGCAGAAGACCAAAAAAAAATTGATTCCGAAATCGCTATTTTCCTGTTTAAAACTCATTAATTTTGTTAAAAATTCATCTTTTGAAAATCCACTATCACACACGAAAGATGTTAACACGTACGTTAATATCCTATTGCATTTTTTTTTGTCAGGCGATTTTTGGTGAAGATACACACCCGGTTCCGTTTTGACATTTTTTGGTACCGTTTTGACATTTTTTAAACAACGGAGTCTCTTCACGACACCGTATCGGAGCTGTATTTACACTTTTTTTAAACCGGTGATAATTACTGAGGGCATTTAGTGCCCTCACAAGTTTTTCAAAGATCGGTGGCAGGTAGAAATTTTGGGTAAATTCCTTTTCCCTTACCATTAGGTTTTCGTTTCAAGGGTCCCAAAGAATCTTGAATCGAATTACGCCCTAGCTTCGAGCACAACGGTGTTAAACGAAACGTTGTGGGTCGTTAGTGCCCCTGTGTGCTAGTGTAACGTGTACATTTTTCACAAATAATAACCACGGATAACTTATACCAGCATCCTTAAGTTGATAAAACGTACAAGGTGTACACACTGCCATTACGCACTTCGCGTAAAAACAATAATGGCATGCCCGAAATTTCGAGATGTAATGTGCCTACAACTTCGAAGCGTTTTCTGCCATGAATGTGACAAATATGTCTGATGAATTAATTTTTAACTTTTTCCGCGTTTTTTTCTTATGATTTTGCTTCTTGACGATTCGTTATCATAATCGAAAATAAGAAGGAAATAAATCTTGGTTATACTTTTTTTTATGGCCAAGGCAAGCCCTGAAAACACCCTTCATTTTTTCTGATTCAATACGCAAAAAATTATATATATATATTTTTTTTTAATGGAGAAAACCTATGATTTGTCCCTTGAAATATGATATCTCCGGGACATTTTACTATATTTTTCATTTTTTTCATCATATTCAATATTTCATTGATGAAATATTGAATATTAACGAAAAAGTATTGAAAATCAGGTTTTTTGACCTATTCAGTCGATTTCCCCGGTTCCTATCGGTTGAATCGGAGTTTATCGGGCCTTATTTTACGCGGGAGAGTTGTACCTTTATTTAAAAAAAAGAGTCTTTTAACATAATTGGAAGCGAAAATATCTAAAAAAAAAAAACTGCACGAGAGTTTTATATGCCCACAATGCATTGATATTCTAGTTCAAAATCATATGTGCTAGTCACGGGTTAAATAAAAAAATCTTGAACATTTCTTAAAGCGTATGTTTTTGATTACTAATAAACCCGCCTGAATAAACAAGTAAAAAATATCATTCGTTGCGTTCCAACAATGGAATCTTCAATAAAATTTAATGAATTCTGCCAATAACGTGTGAGATAATAAATAATAGTAATGAATAATAAATAATTTGATGTTTCAGAATGATCGTGATAAAATAGGAAATTTAATAGAGGAAGCATTGCATAGTTGTTTCAACAAGCAGATGATGAGTCCAGGTATGATGTCGCTGCCGAGTTTACCGAGTCAGACGACGTTGTCGGGGCAAACAGCACCTGAATATCCGTGCCTCCAACATCTTGATAATTCCATTAGTGGTTGCAATACCGCGGCATCAAGTAGTGATAGCGTATCTAGCCTTCCGCCAAAAATCTCCGGTCTTTCCAATTCGTATAATCGAACAAGCACAAGTCACGAGGAGGGTGGTGAGCCTCCAACGATAACCGAAAGTGTCAGTTAACCATTCTGGATATTCGGTAACTCACTTCACTGTGCCACTTTGCACACTCGATGTATAATAGACTGGCTATGTATTTTTATATTTAAGTAGATACGACAGGCGGGAGGAACGAAGAAAAGACGATGGCGACTACGACGAAGAAGAGAGAATGCAAGCAAGAAAAAAGTAAAGAATGAAGAGGGGCAAGGGAGACAAGGGAGAAAAAAGGGAAGAAGGCGAAAATGGTGGGGTGCCGTGGCTATACTATTTTTTATCATATAATAATTAAAACAGCAACTTTTGTTTACTCTAATATCAATTGAAACGTTGGGAAAAAAGAAAAAACAGTTGAAAATATTTCTGGACTGTACTCTCTTTTTTTCTAGTATTGGTAAAGTTGATTATTAAAAAAAAGTGACGAACAAACAAATAAAAAAAGAGAGGAAGCAAATCTTTCATTTCAACCATTTACGACCGCACGTCTTAACCAAAGCTGTCAAATCAAACTCCCACCAATTTATTTAATTATAATGTTGGTTATTTTACGCTTAAATTGCAATTAACGGAATTGTAGAGGAAAAAATGTCGCGCGAGACAAACATGCTCATTTAATTAGGCTTCATTAGACGTTATTAGCTAAATTAAAAGGATGATATACAAACGACGTGATACACGTACTGACGTTTGATTTTCTATTCGACGACAATGACACGAATTGAAAATCATCATCAGCAGACAGCCGAGAGTTTGTACTGCTATTAAATATTCTCATGGTACGATGTCATCGACAAAATAATTAACAATTCGATGTATACATTTTCGATACGTATCAATTGTTTATTTGACGCATATTACAAATGGACGAAAATCAATTATTGATTACTGTATAACTATTATTTTTTCCTTTTTTTCTAAGCTATTTTGTATAAAATTTGTTTCTCTACTGTACAGCTCGACTGGTAACTCGAACACGGCCTGAGAACGAAAAAATTGTAAAACCTCACATTTACAAGCGACCACACTCGAAGTTTTAGTCTGTACATGAAAAACAAAAACAAAAAGAAACTACAAAACATTTGGCTAGCAGTTTGAATACATAGCTCGGCTATGATAGTATGAGAATCCTAAATGAAATCCTACAGCGCCTGTTGACAACTTTGCGTCGCGTGAATGTTGTGATTTTTATCATCGAAACAGAACAAAAGACGAAAAAAAAAATACCGCGCGTATTTATTTCGAAGAATGAGGGAGAGATTGAAATGAAGAGAAAAAAAGGGGGAAAGATAAAGATGCAATAGTGTCCTGTTCGTTTATATTTTTTTATGTTATTATAAATAGCGATTGCATGAACGCCATTCAAAAATACTCGCCCAGAATAATTTTAGTGGTAGTAAATTTCAAGGATGTGACAAAGCCACGACCCTGTTCTTGGGTATTATTGATGTGATTAAATCAAGGTTATCAAATCTCAATGAAATTAGCCGAAATAGTTGTAAATAATTTATATTTTTAAGAGAAGAAACACATCTGTTCTGATGTGGAATGAAAAAATAAAATAACAAAAAAAAATAAAAACACTAGTCATATAGGTATATTCGAGTGCTAACGAACTAACACCGATCTTGTTACGTCTATTGCATTTATAACGCGTGCTTGAGCAAGATGACAAAAGCTGCTCCCATTTCATCATACCTCAATTAAAAAAATGAAAGAGAAAAAAAGTAAATATAAGAAACGAGAAGAGGTACATAAATTCATCAATTTCAGTGAGGCATTTGACTAAGCGAATGACTAATCCACATTAGAGGTAACCCATTTCACCAACAACATAGACTTTGATCTTAAGTATGTAACTAGGGTATAACATTTAATAAGTCAATGTAATAGCTTTATAATAACTGAAATTTCGAAGACGCGAAGGAAAAAGAAAATAAAAAAATAAGGAGTGCGGCGACGACTGATTCGTTGATATTATAATAAAAGGGTTGTACAATGTCGGTGATAAATAAATATTGTAACTCTCCCAGATATAACGAAATCATTCAATTCGATCGGAGATACTCTCCTTGCATTTGTATCCAATTTTATTTTTAATCTTCACTGTAGTATATCAGTGCTGACGAATAGAAAAAATCGTTGGACGATAAAAACATAAAAGAGGTTCGCCGTTCTCGAACGAATATCCAGTTCTCGAACGAAGATGCACTCTGAGCAATTGGCAAATATCAGTTTTTTTATCTTTTGAAAATGAATTTCTATAATAGTTTGGCGTTTCTAAAAATACACGTAATACCGATTATCTCGCTTAGCTCTCAATTAATCGCTAATACGTAGCAAAATGAATACGAAAATAATGAAGCACTAATTTTTCGACTGCAGCACGTAAGCACCATAACTATTTTTTGATTTTTTCTCTCTCCCTCTCTCTAAAGTACTCATATGTTTCTTAAATTATTAAAGACGAAAATACGCAGGCTCATCGGGATGATATATAGTTCTTATACAAAATTTATTTGTATATCGATTCACAGCAATGAGCATTATTGTTAGAGTTAACAGTTACGTTTACATACAATCGTTACGTATCAGAGAAACTTTATACATACAGAATAATACCCAGGAAATGTTGATCTTATTTTTCTTTTCACGTTGTTTGTTTTTTCCCCCTTATCGTAATTGTATAAAGTAACGTACGTAGGTATATAAATCTTTGGACTTACGAATTACGATTAAAAAATTTAACCAGCGTCGTACATAGATCCTAGAACAACGGACTAGAAATTGTCGGGTAATCGATACCCTTATTCATTATTTTCTCATTTACGCGTTTGGTAATAATCCCAAAATTTTCTTCGTTCCAGCATTTATCAAATACGTATAAAAGAATGAAATTCCCCGGCAACACAAATTATCGAGTTTCTCTCAAAATTTCGTTACAAAAAATACAATTGTATTACGAAAAGATGGTAGAAAAAAAAAGTCTTTGCATTATTTTCGCCGTTTGTCAAACAGGTGTTTCAACTATTGTTTTTCTTCTATTAAAATTCTATTAATGGGCTATTTAATAGCTTGTTTCGTTGGAACGCAACGAAATGTATTCTTCGTAAGGATTTGTTGCTTCATTTTTGAATCGGCCCTTTTTTTTTTTTAGCCCGGAAACTTGAAGAAATGTTCTGTACTGCGAAAAAAGAATTGTCATTGGATCGGAAGAAAGGTGTAAACTTGAAATTTGTTTCTAATAATACTTTGCATACAGGGATTCGAAGAGACTCCGAATTAGACTTCTTCTTTCGTTTGCGTGCGATTAAGGAGATAATCGAGATCGTGAGAAATACGATCGAGCATACCAGTGCTTGTATTTTCACAGTCCGTTACTGTAATTTCCGGTGTTTTTTCCTCGCCATCGGGTTGCTTGCGTTCATTCGTATTGGCTATGTCCGGAATCGCGTTTACGTGATCGCGACTCGTTAATTCAACGGTTTTCGAGTGCTCGACGACCTCGGTTTTCGTAGCTAATGTCACATCGGGCATTGCGCTTATACTCAAACGGGACTCGATATCAGCACTACACAATAATTTTGACGAACATCCGGGAGTTACGGAGGACGAACAAGCCTGCTGTGCTTGTGTATCTCTCATTATACCAAATTTACTGGCTGTCGGTTCTCTGAAACTTCCTCGTCGTTGTTCAGGAATTCCATAAAAATCGGGTCCGTAACCCTGTGAATGTGAATTTCTCTTCGTGAAGGACGTATCGAATTTCATTGTTTCTTGATATTTTCGTGGACTCGTGTTGTAATTCTCAAGATTTATGTCGTCACTATGATCAACGCGTATCTCAGGCAAATATCGAGCGCTCGTTGGCACTGATGATTTGTTGGTTGAATAATTCGTTGATGTCTCGTTCATGTAATCACGAATGTCTATACTTCCGGCTGCGATTCCACGCGCCTCCAAGTAAACAGGACCGCTCAGTATCGCTTGAGAATGTGGCGGTGCACTTTCGTTTTCAACCTCGCCAGAAGCTTTCGAACAAACTGCAAAATGTCGTAGATGTTAATTAATCTTTAAATTGAGAATATTATCTATTTATATACACAATTTAATTTTGTATTTTTTATTGGTTAAACTTTTTATAATTTTCTTCAAATTTTCCGATGCTCAATAAATGAGAAGCAAAAATATCTGTCCTCCTGTATAGTAGCGTTGCCAGATTCTGCGACGCCGCTATGATACAAAATAGCAAATTGGGCGATTTCTGGCAACGCTGCTGTATAGTGTATTTTTAAAATTTTTTCCACTTTAACATTCTATCACTATGCTTATTTATTTTTACGAAAGTCTAGATCAGAAATGTACTTGAAGTTATTAACCTTTTATCGGCTCCGACGTGATTTCTCTGTTTTTCGATTTACATTTGAACTTTCGTAAAATTGGCTCCAACCATTTAACTTCGTCGTTAGCTAAATGCGTGATCAAGATAACCAATCCGAGTAGAGTCGATAGAGAAGCAAATATATAATGGAACATCATGGAATGGGTGTTGATATAAAAGACGGAAGCGGCTTCGGTAATTATCAAACTACAAACTATAATTGCAGCACGGTGGAGCATACGAATTCTGGAAAAGACGAGACGACATAAATTCAACGCTAATTAACGCTTCTCAAAATTATTATTATTATTATTATTATTATTATTATTATTATTGCAAACTAAAAAAAATTAAATAAAAATGAAAATGAATACCTTCTTTCCAAAGTTTCGCGTTTGACAACGTTTTCCTCGACGAGAGCGTGAGCTTTCCATAATACGCCAGTATACAATAGCATGAAAATTGCCAGCATCGTTGCGACGCAACTTACAAAAATATTGTAAACGCCACTACCGTAAATCAACCACCACGACTCGTGTCTCCAACCGGTACTTTTGTGAGTCAATTCGGTTGATAATACCCCCAATATTGGAACACCTTTCGTCAAAATTTATCAGAAATATAAATTTTTATTTTTCCAAAATCACACGATAATACCGCGCGTAAAAAATGATGCATACCTGTAATTACGGAGATAACCGTTGGTTGAAAATGTTTATTCGGACGGATTTGCGTTAGATCAGCGTAGATAATAAGAGCTTGTGATATTGGTGCTGACAAGCCGATGAGCAAGAAAGATTCCAAACTTATGGCGATGACAGAGTACGACGACTGAAACACATCATTTTTTAACGTTTTATTTTTCAACAATAATAACAACGATTATTTACTTTTGTCATCGTCATAATTAATTTTTTCTTTTACCTCAGGCAGATCGGTATAAACGGCGTAAATAAAAGTACTCATAGCTCCAATAACAGCGGTCGAACATTGAAGTTTCAAAAAATTTAGCCATGTATGATTTTTTAATAAAAACGCCCCAAGGACTACGGCAGTTATCGCGCATTGTAAAATACAAATACCACAACCAAGAGCTACGACGAATGTCGTTCGTTCTTTCTCGGCGAATGTAACCTACGGAATATCGAATTAAAAAATTTGATTTTTTTATCGTTCATTATTATTTCATGTACTGTGGTGAGCCAAATTTTTTTTTTTTTTTACTTCGACAAGAAATAGATGTATGCAATAATTTTGAAGAAAAATAAAGAGGCTTCATGGAAAATTTCACTCGGGAAAGTGTTACTAAAATATTATTATTTGGAAAAAAAATTAAAAAAAAGAGTCAGCAAAATGTACAGGAAAATGGGGGGTGTCCCAGCAGGTCCGCCTCAAAGCGTGCAGGGTGATAAGACACCTCAAACCCTATCGAAATATACGAAGCTATCAAAAATCGGGCCATGTACGTATATTGGGTTCATATATTTCGATAGGGTTTGAGGTGCCCTATCACCCTGCACGCTATAGGGCGGACCCGCTGGGACATCCTGTACTTTAAAGAATTGAAAAAACGATTAATTACTTTTTGAGCGAATTTGAATACCAAACTTGAAACTTTAATAACATATTAATAATACATTGATTGTACTAACTCGAGCTGCTCGTGATGTGAGAAAAACGGCGAAAGTTCCAGGTGACGAACAAATGCAATCAGTCGCACTTCCATCAGGAATTAATGTACCGATGCAAGTTTCGAGATCCCAAGCGCCAACGGAATTTATAACGCCACATGAGACGTTCCAAGTTCCCGACAAATTGTGCAAATGTCTCATTCGCAATTCGATTTGAACGCTCGAATGTTTGTCACTGAAAGGCGTCACGGCCACGGTGATGATCCGGGAATTAAAACGATATTCGAGGTCCGTGCCATCGCTGAAGATTCAGAATTGTTAAAATGGGGTCTCACGAAAAATAAAAATGATTTGTTACAAGGATTTTTTTTTCTACGGAATATTCTGTTCTTCGTAGTTCGTAGTTTTTTTTTATTGAACTATTTTAAGACCGAATTTTACAAATTCAAATATTTTCAAAATCAATAATCGTTTGTTGTTTAGTTTTGAACGAAATGTTTTTTTTTTTTTATATTTCAATTTGTTATAATGTTTTAATTTTGACAATTTTGAGTGAAATACGTACTCGAGTTGTTTGACGTAGACACTGGGTAAGAAGCGTGTTATATTTTTGTAGACAATAACGATGCCACTGACTGTCTTGTTTGCATTCAAATCAATATCGTTTCTCTGCACGCGTATACCAATTTTGTCTGTATACCAATAAGGATACCTGTAATGAAGAAAGGTAAAAATAAATAGCGCGTACTTAGAAAGAGATATAAAATACATTTCTTTTTCACTTCCGAACTTACATATAATCGTCAACAGGAATTTGCAGGGAATATTTTGTACTATCGGTGTCGTGAGCATGAAGGGCTTGTATGTCCACGACTACCGAGGAGAGAACCAAATGTTTATAAGGATAAATAAATTGTTTGACCCAGTATTCGAAATTTCTTTGAGTCAGCTGTTGCAGTAATAACTGTTTCTGGAAATAATCAACAGTAGGTAATTAATTTAATCTGATTTTTCGAATATCTTTTATCAACAAATAAACAAAATAATAATAGTTGTTAAACCGAAGGTCGAGCGGTTAGTCTATTGGTCTGGTGAGCAAGGGCTCGGGCTCGAGCTCGTACGACGCGGGTCCCGGGTTCGAATCCTGGTCAAAAACCAATGAAAATATTAAAAAAATTTTTAGGAATTTCATTCACAATCCCGGGTAGTTCAGACTCCACCTCCCCACCTCTATCACCTCCTCCACTTCGAACCCCGGCCAAACATCAATAAAAATTTTTAAATATTTTCAAATTTCTACTGCAATCTAGACGTGCGCACTGGCTCACGGAGAGAATTAAACTTAAAAAATTATCGTGCAATACAACAATAGACGGAAAATAATCGATTCACAACTTGAAAATTAACTCAAAAATTAAATTGTTACGGTACGCTTTATATATCTCTAGAGTTCGCGAGGTATGGCTTCTTTATCTCAAGAGTTCGCGCCCGCACTGACTCGCCTAGTATTCGCGACTGACGTGATTTTCTGATTTGACTTCTTCACTCTTTTCTTGACTACCTCCTTGACTGCTGCACATGGTCTTTTATAATCTGACATCCTCAGTTCTCATCACTCTGGCAAACCTTAGCGCATTCGGATTTCTCGACGCTCGTCAATTCTCGAAAGCGCATCCGCTTTGGTAACGGATGCTCCGCTCTCGATTCTCCGAAACACATCCGCTATTGTGCCGGATGGGTCACCCAGTTAGTTTTCCAAAGTATTTTACCACTTGCATGCGCAAGAATTATTATCATTATTTTCCAATATATTTCTTTCGTCGATTATTTCGCTTTTCTTGATTATTTTCCTTCGTAACAATAATAAAAGTATTTTTCATGATTTTCAGATAATTTTATAGTAATTAAAAACTCACGATCGTGATGTCGATTTCGTGGCGCGATTGCCATAAGAGTATCTTTATGTAGGAAAGGTAACGAAATAGTGGAATAAATGTCGTGAATAAGTGATATCGTTACAATATGCAGAACATAAATTAAAAAATTGTGTGATACAAGTGAAATTTTACCGTGTATTTCATTATTTTATGTCTTCAACAAATGTTCTTGAAAAAGTGCCGTCCTTATGACGATTATTTGAATATTTATTTTAAAATATTACATGATAGTACAGGCAATAGGGAGCCCGTTACTCTTGTCCATAATGCACTAAATTACAGGAGTTATTTTTTTGCATAAAGAGGTTCAGGATCACGTACTGAATATAAATTCACAAAATACTTACAAATTTTTAGGGCGGAAGTGCCGCCATTTTGAGAAAAACCGTTTAGGCCTATATCTCCGTAACCGTGCACTCTACGCCCAAAATGATAATGACCTTTATTGTAGATAATGATATTTCCTATTTTTTTTGTTGAATAATTTTTTTTGTATCACTAATTATTTACAACTTATACGACTATTAAAATTCATTTATTGACTTTTTGATCGATATATCTCGCAATAATTGTTTAAACAATGAAATGCTAATAATCTAACTTTTAGATCTACAAATTTCCTACAACTTTTACTTAAAACTTTTTTTCTCAAATTAATATTTTCAAAGTTATAATGCGTTAATTTCACAAATCCTGTCTCTAGACGGTTGACGCCCGTCTCAGCCTGAAAACACAGTCATCCAACATCTGGCCATATATATATATGTATACATTATATTGACCTTTCTTATAGAAGGGTCTCCAACGGTTAACGTGTATATATCTATATATGAGCCGGGTATTTCCAAAACTAGATTTTCGAGTGAAAGAGGGGGCAGAAGCGACGACCGGAGCGAGCATGTTTGTGCTCAGTATGGTCTGTGTGACAGCAAAGCCAACAGTGTATTTTCCTGTGTCTTATTTGTACATTTTCCTGATGAATTCTTGTGAGAAAAGAAGAGTGAATTAAGATGAACGTTTGTTTTATTTGTGATGAGCCGTTAGGCCAAGAAGATATAATTTTGGTGAAAAAAACGTATCCAAAGCCTTTTAAAAGCCAGCGTTGAAAGAGGAGAGAGCCAACATGAACGCATGTTAATCGACCTCGATACTTTAAGGTAAAATATGACGATTTTTCATACACTTTCGTATATAATAGGAACGCATCCTGTGGAATGTGATCTAGGCACGCTGCGTTCGCGATTTTTGTACCTGTAGAAGCCTATAGAAGTGTATAGAAGCCTATAGAAGCCTATAGAAAAATGCCAAGCTGGTTCTCAAGTTGTACGTTACGTTGAATTCAAACAAAAGTCACGTGACGATATCCCGCGCGGGGGAAAAAAATATATATATATTTCTATAGGTTTTGGGAGTATTTAGAATTGTAAGATCAACTTAAGTGTGATTATTACATATTTTTTCCATTAATATTGATGCATCACGTTTTTATATTTATCTAGATATTTACGAAGTACAAAATAAAAACTGTGAATAGTGATTTTTATCGTCCGAACGATCGGCTTTTGAGTTCTCGCATTATAATTTTTTTCCCCTTTGTATATGAAGGAACTTTGTTTCAATTTTTTTATTTTTTGATCCACCCAACATTTTTATTTTGCATATTGTAAATATTTTGATAATTACGCAATATTTAAATAAATTGCAAGAGATTTTTTACGGAAAATTGAATTAAAAAAATGTTATTACATCACAAACCTAATGACAAATATCACAAAATACAGGATGCGTTTCTTTCTTTTTTTCTTTCATTTTTTCTTTCATAAATCTTATATAATTTTCTTTCTAATATAAGTTTCTTTCATAAATCTAATATAATTTTATTCTATATTAGGGTGCATAATTCCTGCCAAAAGAAATATACGGATGGAAGGCACATTAAAGCTGCACTGAAACGAAAAATTCTGTCAGAAATCTCATAGCCTTCCACGTCATCGCGATCGTCTTCGCAACGTCGAAGCTCTTCAACTTCATCATCACAACCATGTGAATCTGAAGATCCAGCAGCTCTTCCACCGAAATGTTTTCTTTGCGATGAAACAATATCTGCTGATTGGTTGGAAAACAATGAAAAAAGAAGAAAACATCTCTGAGAAACGGTTCATTCGGTGTGGAATTTTGCCAAAGTAAAAAATAGTGTACTTGGTTTTTTGGCAAATCGAGAAGACGATTATGCAAAGGAAGTTATTGAATGCATTAATAACATTCATGAGGGTTCAGGTAATTTGAATTACCGCAAACGTTGCTTCATTAATCTCAAAAATCCTGTACCATGCCAAGGAAAACGCGGACGTAAATGTGAGCAAATTGATGACATTATCCAGGGCCTTATCGATGTGAGTGATGATTGCCAATTCAAGCTTTCGGAAATTTTAAAGAAAATTGATTCTGGAGATGTACATGATATTCATACCATCAAAAAATACTTACGAGAGAAACACGGCGTAGACGTTTCTATAATTGATTCTCAAGGTCACGATGCATTCGTTCTGTATAAAAGTACTGGATACAAAGCATTATCAGCTAATTGGTATAAAGAAAAAATGCAAGTGCACAAGAGGAGAGAAAAAGGATTGTTAAAGAAGCAGCAGCTATAGTTTTAGAGGATATACGGTCTGTTTTTTGCGACAACGAGAATTATCCTCCTTCAGATAAATTTTTGGAAAATGTACAAGGGCAAATTCCTGAAACTCTTCGCCTTTTTTTGAGAGAAATTATAATTAAGCTGAAGAGAGGTTCTACAGAAACATGGGAAAGAATAGTTAGTAGCATTGCTCATGCAATCATGGCTGCAGCTCGACCACTGAATTTTTTTTCGTCTCTGCAGATGGGACTCAGCACATTTTTGTGGAAAAAAACTGGCTCCAAACACCTAGTGAACTTTTTATCAGCGTTCGGGTTTTTTTGCGTCGTTTCATGATATTAGCCAATTTGAATTAGCTTCAATTCAATCTCAGCAACCAACAATACTACCTGAGGGATTCTGTCAATTCGTTTTTGACAACGTCGAGTGGAACATCAATACTGTTGATGGTCACTCGACATTTCACGCGATGGGTGGTAAAATTACTATCACTCCAAGCAACGCCATTGCTCCGAATAAAGAAATGCCACGAAAAATTACGAAGTTGACCGCTTCACAATTGGGACGCTTTGGAGTGGTTTCTATCGAGACGTATGAAAAATCGTATGGGGAGAAAGAACTTATCATCGCTAACGTGAATAGCATTCACCCTGTTGATCACAACATTTTACCAACAATGCAGGACTTCCTGTGGTTGTATGCTAAGTGGGCTATGACACCAAATATTCCTGGTTGAAATGGTTTTATGGAGGAGGACACAAGAGATCATGATTTTTCAACCTCAAGGATATTGTGTATGCCGTTTATCAATGCGCCACTGTCAGATTACGACACCCTTTGTACTACGTTGCGACTAGCAATCGAAAAATCGAAGACACTCCAACAGGAATCGTGTATCGTAACATTCGATCTGCCATTGTTTGTGAAAGCGCATGAAATCATTTTCTGTGCCGATCCGTCCTCACCTTTGAAAAAAATAATTGTACGGTTGGGAGGATTTCATTTATTGATGTCTTTCTTGGATTCAATTGGAAACATCATGAACGGTAGTGGACTCAATGAACTTTTGGAGACAATTTTCGCCCCTAACTGTTCGTACGATTATGACCGGCCACGCATACAGTAGAGCTGTAAGAGGGCACTTTTTAATTCATCAAGCACTTGCTAAGCTAATCATGGATAATTCTGACTTTCCAGAATTAGACTTCAGTGATGACGAACGCGACGTGCTGGATGGCATTGTTGAAAACATTGATCGATCAGCCATTTATCGACAAAGTGAGGTGTCCGAAACTAGAACTGCCTACGGCAAATTTACAACAAAACAAACAAAAATTGAAGAACAAGGTCCAACTGCCAAGCTCTGGATTCAATATTTTCGGATGGTTACCTTGGTTAAGCACTTCATAGAAGCCGAGCGATTTGGAAACTGGCATCTTCATCTAGACACTATCCAGAAAATGCTTCCGTATTTCCATGCAAGTGGCCATGTCCAGTATGCCAAAGCGGCTCATCTATATTTACAAGAAATGATTAATCTTTCGACGAAAATGCCGCGTGAGGAATTAGAACAATTTACCGGAGGACTGCATTCCATACGACGCTCGGCGAAGTTTTGGGCAGGAATCAGTACAGATATGACAATCGAACAGGTGTTAATGCGTCAATTAAAAACTGATGGATGCATAACTATTCCAGGACGTGGCATCACCGACGTGGTTTTAACTCGTTGGGCTTTGGGTATGATGAACGTTTGCGATGAAGTCGAGAAGTTTTCTGGTGTATTCAGTATTACAAGTGAGCAGTATACGGATGCACGTGACTCACGCATAACTCTAGACAACACCCACTCACAAAAAATAATTGATTGGCTGAGTGAACATTATCCGTTCTCAGAATATTCACATTTACGATCGATAAGTTCCGGAGTTATAGGAGATTCGACTATTGACTGCCATCTCAGCAATGAGATTGGCATTGGAATGATGGAACGCATGATCGGGAAAAATTATTTCACATTCGCATTTCAACGGAAAGACAAAGCACATCCTCTCGCAGAAATTTCCAATGGTCTGCTTATTAATACCGAAATACCAAAAGTCGTGATTAATCCTCGGCTATTAATTCAACGGAATTCTGTCTCTAAACAAACGGCGGAAGATCTCATAATTTTCTTATCATACGAACTGTCGCCGTGCCCACTGTCATTGTTCACGCCTGGGCAAATGCGGCACGGAACTAAATCGAAACTTTATCAATGTTTCACTGCATTAAACAAAGTTCCGGACTTTGAGTCTCGGCCAGCGTTCGTGATAGATGGAGGATTTCTTCTACATCGTGTTGTGTGAGACAACCACTTAACATATTTGGAAATATGTAACAAGTATGTCCGGTACATAGAAAAACATTATGGTCTCGCAAGCACGGTCATTTTCGACGGATATCCCGACGATGTTGCGAGTCTGGGCACCAAAAGTTCTGAACGTTTTCGGCGAAATCAAGGTCAGCGCTCCGCGGACATTATCATCACCGAAACTCTAACGTCGACCACAAAACAAGATAAATTCCTGTCAAACGAGCGCAACAAAACTCGTTTTATAACTATGTTAACGAAAGTTTTGAGACAGGCTGGCATTACTGTAGAGCAAGCTGTTGAAGATGCCGATTAACTAATAAAATCAATACAGCCCGCGGTTTGACAAAGGAGCATCCTTCGATTGTGGTCGTCGGTGAGGACGTAGATCTTCTCGTTGTCTTAACAGCGCTGGGAAATAAACATTCCAACATGTTTTTCTGCAAGCCTGGAAGAGGACGAGTATCAGATCTATACTTCACTTCTGCTTCGCTCGCAAAGAAATACAGTTCCATCAAAGACGGTCAGAACTTATTGGCATTACATGCCTTCAGTGGTTGCGATACAACCTCAGCACCGTACAACATCGGAAAATCGAAAATAATGGCAATGCTTGTAAAAGACAAAACGTTAATCAATCATGTGAAGGTTTTCACTGAGAAGAAAAAACAACCGGTGGAAATTGAGCAAGCTGGCAAAAATTTGTTCATTGCGCTCTACGGTGGCGACCCAAATCGAATAACACTGAACTACCTGCGATATCGGAATTACATACGCTTGTCGACGAAAAATAAAATAAATTTGGCATCTCTGCCTCCAATCGAAGATGCTGCAAAATTTCATTCGTACCGGACTTACCAGCAAGTTCAAGCCTGACTTGGCAATCATTTGGATCCGGAAGAATGGGGCTGGATACGCACACCACACGATCTCCATCCCATCGCATCGACAATGCCGATTGCACCGCCGAGTTTACTGGACTGCATTTCATGCAAATGCAGAACAGGCTCTGGCAGAGCGTGTGGGTGCCGAAAAGCAGGACTGGAATGCACTGTCATTTGTGAGAACTGCGCAGAAGGAACGTGCTCCAATCAACCGGAAATAACCATCAATCAAAGAGAAGACGTCGATGAAGATGTTGTCGATCACTCCGACGAAATCATAATTGAGGCCTTGAAGGCATTATATGCCACTGAAAAACGCGACGAAGAGGAAGAACATTGTGAAGCTGAATCTTCACCGCTCGCTAAACGCGCGAGACTCGAAGAAAATGTCTGATCCATTTTCTTTTGTACATTTTTGAAAATAAATTTTTCCTGTTTTTTAAAATAAATTTCCCGTTTTGTTATTTGTTTGATTCATTATGCTATCAATAGATAATTAATTATTTGCTGATAATCGAAGGGCGATTCGAAGTAGATTCTTCGAATTCGCAATTCGAATCGAAGGGCGAATTGCATGAAATATAATATAAATTTGAAAAAAATTCCATTAGGTAGTTGCTGTGTTTTTGCAGGTAAGAAAGCAAACTATTCATTGTTATTTGTCACCTCATTAATATTTTTTGCACATATTTATAGAAACTTTATCATTATACTGTGCATACCGCGTTTTTATTAACCTTGCACCCGATAGTGCAACATAGAACGCGTTATAACTTCAAAAATATTAATTTGAGGAAAAAAAGTTTCAAGTAAAAGTTGTTGGAAATTTGTGGATCTAAAAGTTAGATTATTAGCATTTCATTGTTTAAAGAATTATTGGGAGAGATATCAACCAAAAAGTCAATAAATGAATTTTAATAGTCGTATAAGTTATAAATAATGAGTGATACAAAAAAATTATTGAATAAAAAAGATAGGAAATATCATTATCTACAATAAAGGTCATTATCATTTTGGGCGTAGAGTGCACGGTTACGGAGATATAGGCCGAAACGGTTTTTCTCAAAATGGCGGCACTTCCGCCCTAAAAATTTGTAAGTATTTTGTGAATTTATATTCAGTACGTGATCCTGAACCTATTTATGTAAAAAATAACTCCTATAATTTAGTGCAGGAAAAACTCCCTATTGCCTGTACTATGAGCATCACGGTAAACTTTACCGTGCTATATACACGGTAAAAATTTCCCTACAAGTGTTTACGCCGGAATGGCGTGATAGTGGGGACATCGTAGGGATACGCCATCGTCCTATTGGTCTATTTCATATTGTTTCTGCATGATGGGCCTTTTCCTAAATTGCGTGAATCACCGGTTCAGTTTAGTACTACATGACGACGAAATAATATGTGCTAAAATCAGTCACATCGCTCCAGCCCATGATGGGACGAAATGTATTATTAAAAAATGCTAATAATAAATGGAAAAAGATTATAAATCCATAATTATGACGATTTTTTTCACTCGTTATTCCTCCCTTAAATTAACAAAACTATTTAAATGAAAAAATATATATTTTTTTCAATCGATAATAATACATATTATTATTTATTAATAAACTGATAAATAATAATGGCAGTACAACAACTCTATTCATAATTTTTCTATTTTTAACCCTAGCTATACACTACGGGTTCCAATGGACCGACAGCAACATTACATTTTCACCTTTTTTTCACCACACGCCTTTTCATAAACGTTATAACTTTTTATTAAACGACTTTTTGGCTTTATTGATTGTTTCTCCGGATTGGTCGAAGTGTGGTGTTTCGATTTCATTACAATTATATCTCAATAGACGCGTTTATTACAATGTTATAGAGCAATAAAAGTCGTCGGTCCAATATACCAATAGTGTGTAAGTAAAGTACTAAAAGTTATAGTGTATAGCTTGTGGGTCTCCGAGACCCCAATTTCGGTCTCGAATTCATGGAAAAAAAGTGCCGGATTTGGGTCTTCGAGATTCAAATCCGGTTTCACTGATGGAGGGGTAAAAAGCCCCATTTGGGACTCTTTTTGGGTCTCCCCGCGTTGCTTTTAGCTCGAGTCCCAAATGGGGCTCAGTTTTGAGACTTTTTTTCGGGACTCGCTCATCCGCCAGAGGAGGGGAGGGGAGCCACAGGAAAATGGAAGTTATAGTCCAGGAACTGGGTATTTTTACGTGACACCGAGCCAGAACGATTCTAACCGACGGATTTGTGTAGGGCTGATGTCCCTGATGAAGGCCTACCACTTTCCAACCACAGATTTTGAGGGGCTTTTTTTGCCACGCGGTCAAAGTTGGCAAAACCATGTTTTTGGGAGATAGCGTCGAAACTATTAATCGGAGAAAAAAAAGTTCAGTAACTATTTGTAGATATTAGAAAAACGAACAATTTGGCGGGTCGCAAATTAAAATCGGTTCATTAGTTCGCCCGCAAAAGAATATAAACCAGCTAAAATGGTCATTTCTATCATAGCCTATTATTAGTTTAAAAATGCGTATACAGCCTCCAAAATCTCAGGATATTTACCCCTCGGTACACTAAATAAGTGTGCAAAATTTGGGCTTCATCGGAAAAATAGTTTTTGAGAAAAGCCATTTGTTATTAAAAAACCGACTGTTTTTGCGAGGAACTTCTACACCGGGAGAGTGTCGCAGTGCAATAAAATCAAAACGAAATTGATCTGAAAGAGTCGTACTATCATGTACACTTTGGGGCAAATCGATTTTTTATAATTAAAAGGGTGAAAAACGGCTCCAAAAATAGGGTACGATTTTTACTCATAAACAAATGGAATTCCATCGCGAATTTTTAAGTCACAGAGTCGGAATTGACATATTTCGAAAGCGTTTATTTTTCTACGAATTTAGAAAAAAAAATTTGCAAAAAGTTTATTAGGGGGAGATAAAAAAATTTGTTTTTCAATAATTATTGCAGCTGCTCATTTCAACATAGAGAGCTAAAAATTGGACAGCGTACAGAGAAAGGCTTGTGCTAACTGGAGAAAAATCGGCGGAAAAATCCCATATAAATTTATTGTTTATTTCAGCGGTTTTATGAGAGGCCAAATGTGACGTCGCGTTTGGCGGCAGAGTGGGGGTAGCCGTCTCGGGCTCACGCGCGCTCGCGTGAAAAGTTAATCCGCGCGTTCAAATTCGATAAACATGGAATATCTCGGGAACAAATTAACTTATCGAGTTGTTTTTTTTTTAATCTGGGCTAACTTTTTCCGCTGATCATAATTTTGTTATTAAAAATTCTGAAAAATTGAAAATTCACCTCCAAATTTATTGATCATTTTTTATTTGTTTATTTTACCCTATTTTGTACTTAACTTTTGGGTGAAATCAGATTCAAATGTTATTTTTGTGTTGTTCTCCAACTACTGAACGGAGGAAAAAAAAATTCAATGCAAAATGTTTTGTTAGCAGAGCACGTGTCATTTCGTTTTTACAATAAATGAACGAATTGAGGCCATTACAACTACGAAACACACCACATGTTCTCAAAATTAATATTTTTTTATTTGCTTGTACCCTGAACCTTGTGCATAATAATTTAAATTAAAAAAATATATATTCTTTAATTTTGAGAACATGTGGTGTGTTTCGTAGTTGTAATGGCCTCAATTCGTTCATTTATTGTAAAAACGAAATGACACGTGCTCTGCTAACAAAACATTTTGCATTGAATTTTTTTTTCCTCCGTTCAGTAGTTGGAGAACAACACAAAAATAACATTTGAATCTGATTTCACCCAAAAGTTAAGTACAAAATAGGGTAAAATAAACAAATAAAAAA
The DNA here is from genome assembly GCA_963989365.1 of Rhimphoctona megacephalus. Lineage (NCBI taxonomy): Eukaryota > Metazoa > Arthropoda > Insecta > Hymenoptera > Ichneumonidae > Rhimphoctona > Rhimphoctona megacephalus. The sequence goes on along the minus strand of OZ022415.1, from coordinate 4,356,383 downwards.
TGATCAATAAATTTGGAGGTGAATTTTCAATTTTTCAGAATTTTTAATAACAAAATTATGATCAGCGGAAAAAGTTAGCCCAGATTAAAAAAAAAACAACTCGATAAGTTAATTTGTTCCCGAGATATTCCATGTTTATCGAATTTGAACGCGCGGATTAACTTTTCACGCGAGCGCGCGTGAGCCCGAGACGGCTACCCCCACTCTGCCGCCAAACGCGACGTCACATTTGGCCTCTCATAAAACCGCTGAAATAAACAATAAATTTATATGGGATTTTTCCGCCGATTTTTCTCCAGTTAGCACAAGCCTTTCTCTGTACGCTGTCCAATTTTTAGCTCTCTATGTTGAAATGAGCAGCTGCAATAATTATTGAAAAACAAATTTTTTTATCTCCCCCTAATAAACTTTTTGCAAATTTTTTTTTCTAAATTCGTAGAAAAATAAACGCTTTCGAAATATGTCAATTCCGACTCTGTGACTTAAAAATTCGCGATGGAATTCCATTTGTTTATGAGTAAAAATCGTACCCTATTTTTGGAGCCGTTTTTCACCCTTTTAATTATAAAAAATCGATTTGCCCCAAAGTGTACATGATAGTACGACTCTTTCAGATCAATTTCGTTTTGATTTTATTGCACTGCGACACTCTCCCGGTGTAGAAGTTCCTCGCAAAAACAGTCGGTTTTTTAATAACAAATGGCTTTTCTCAAAAACTATTTTTCCGATGAAGCCCAAATTTTGCACACTTATTTAGTGTACCGAGGGGTAAATATCCTGAGATTTTGGAGGCTGTATACGCATTTTTAAACTAATAATAGGCTATGATAGAAATGACCATTTTAGCTGGTTTATATTCTTTTGCGGGCGAACTAATGAACCGATTTTAATTTGCGACCCGCCAAATTGTTCGTTTTTCTAATATCTACAAATAGTTACTGAACTTTTTTTTTCTCCGATTAACAGTTTCGACGCTATCTCCCAAAAACATGGTTTTGCCAACTTTGACCGCGTGGCAAAAAAAAGCCCCCCAAAATCTGTGGTTGGAAAGTGGTAGGCCTTCATCAGGGACATCAGCCCTACACGAATCCGTCGGTTAAAATCGTTCTGGCTCGGTGTCATGAAAAGGGCCTTTTTCATACCCGGTTCCTGGACTATTAGTCAAGTCGGGTTAAAGTGATGGGATGAGCTCGTAAAAACCCGCAAAGATGTATGCAGGAAGAGTAACAAAGAATAGTTATTAAGTATTAATTATAGTTATAAAATGTTCATAAAAATGAAAATAAATATTGGAAAGAGTAAGTTTGTTAATTTGTAATGAAAAATAATGCTATTTTTTGTCGTTACCTGTTGCGTTAAGATGGAATGCTCGTCGTCGAGTATTCGACTGATTATTCGTGTCAGGGCTTCAGCCGAATTATACAAATCGTCAAGATCGTTTATGTTATACTGATAGTGCTCGATTTCGGCGAGAATATTCACAATACGATCGCCCTCACCGGGATACAATGAAGTTTGACGTGCTTGTAAAACATCCCAGAACGCGAAAATGGTCGCTGAACCAGTTGTATTCTGATAACCCAGTGTTAAGCTTCGGAACTGTAATAATAAACGATCGAAGAATATTTAAACACTCGAACAAACATTAATTTTGGTAAAAAGCATTTTTAGCAATAAACGGATTCAGCATAATAAATTGGCAGCATAATAAATGGCAGCATAATAAATTGGTTGATAATTCTAATAACACTAGTCAACATCGATTTTCTCACAGGAAAATAACTAGATGTTTCCGATAGATTTTTTCGCGTTGAACACGAATTCGACCGCTGAAATTGCCTATAACGCAAGGATTTTCAGCAAATTGAGGTAAAAACATCGAAAAAATGTGTTTGTAGCTCATGAACGCGACGTACTAGAAACATTTGACAAATTCGAAAATAGAGCTTCAACCGTGTACTTTTAAGTGCAATAGATGTCATTTTTTTCCCGAGTACCGTTGAAACACTGATAGTATTTATTTGTAATTTTGCGCACATTCATTTAGGCTTAACTGTACAAAATTTCAGAAGTTTATGGTAGAGATGTGATTAAGCTGTCTAATAAGAACAATCATTTTCAGGAGACTCCCAAAACTTTCTCCATTTTCACGTATCTCTCACCTTTTTTGAGATATTTCGAAATAAACCAAAATTTTGATAATATTAAATTTTGAAGTCGGGAAGCTCTTACTTTCATCAAATATATCAAGAGACTCGGTAGAGTCTCGGGACAAGTACATTGACAACTCTGTCGTCTGCTGGCCCGAGCTCGCCGAGTCTATACTTTTTCTGAATAAAGCGATTCGCGGTGGTGGGGGTAAAATTGACATGTTATTTTGTCGAATTATGAAGCTCCGGAGTCATTCCGTAATTTGAAAATTGAACTGAAGACTAATTGATAAATTCTCTTTCGATGGAGTCCAAAATCAGCACGAATGGTTGCGTAATTGCTGAGAAAAAACTTTGCTCGGGCTCAAGATTATGCAAAAGTTACAAACACATTCAGGAATTTGACGTGTCTGTATATACCACCATCAAAGGCCTCTCGTCCCTCTCGAGTTTCTGATTGGTTGGTTTACTGACTGTACCGATATATCTATATATATTATCCCGGGGGGAAACAACCTGGACAAGTACATTGGTGGTTCCTCGTTTCTCTATGATATGAAAAAAAATCCAAAACTCCACTTCAATTTTTTTTTTAATGTTTACTAATTTTATTCATATCCCGGAGGAAAACCAACCATATAGATCACGAAATATCCGGCCAAAAAACCAGACTTCACAATAAATGTTACTTTGAATTTATTTCCACAGAACAAAACAGAAATCAAAACATTAAAAAATCAGCGTTATCAAGATGAGAAAAATACCACTTATAATTGGTGTGTAAGAAGTATCAATAGTCTAGAAAAAAACGAAAAAAGGTCACCATTTAAGTTATGTGCAGCAGTAAAATTTATGATATCAGTACTAGGACAAGTATTTCCTTGGTGATTGAGAAGATATCAATATGGACGTACCGGCAACGTAGGGCATGCAGTTGGTGCATTGCTTCTGGGATCTCCTAAGTCGAGTAGCTACTTTTGTTTTGGCTATGGCGCGACCAATGTTGCCAAACAGTATCAAGAGACTCGGTAGAGTCTCGGGACAAGTACATTGACAGTTCTGTCGTCTGCTGGCCCGAGGCTCGCCGAGACTATATTATCTCTGAATAAAACGATTCGCGGTGGTGGGGGTAAAATTGGCATGTCATTTTGTTCATTTACGAAGCACAGGAGTCATTTGATGGCTTGAAAATTTAACTGGAGACTAATTAAGAAATTCTCTTTCGATTGAGCCCAAAATCAGCATGATCGGTGGCGTAGTTGCTGAGAAAAAACTTTGCACAGGCTCAAGATTATGTAAAAAATACTAACACATCGAAGGATTCGACGTATCTGTATATGACACAATCAAAGGCGTTTTGATGCCCATCAAAACCCATTTACATGAAAGCCGGTCTCTGGCGACGAGAGCAACGAGCTGCGATTGGTCACAACTACTTTTCTCTCTCTTTTCTCGGTACCGACACAGCGGAAAGTTCTCTCTCTTTTCTCGGTACCGACACAGCGGAAAGTTTGAATGGAGTTTCGACACAACGAAGTGCGGGACGTGCGAGCAATGAATAAAACGATTCACGGTGGTAAGGTAAAAACTGAAATTCATTTTCTTTAATTACGAAGCTCAGGAGGCATATGATGATTTGAAAATTGAACGGGAGATTTATTACGAAAAAATACTTCGATTGGGCCTTAAATCAGCACGATTGATGCCGTATTTGCTGAGAAAAAACTTTGCACAGGCTCAAGATTATGCTACATCGAAGTATTGGCTTGTCTGTATACGACCAACGAAGTCAGATTTATATAGAAGCCCAGTTCTTATGGGCGCCTTGAAGACAAACTTTCTGCGACCCGAACTGCCGCTCCGCGGCGCGGCGTTCGCTCTGTGACGTCACTAGCGACCAGCTGCCATGTTGCCATGGAGATGGGGAAGCGTGGAGTGACGTATCTCTCTTGCACATTTAAAAGCAAGAAGATGCTTGGACTGAGCGCATGGGGTCAAGTGATCGAATCCTACAATTGAAGTTTTTTTTTTTTATGTAAAATGTATATAAATATTTGAGACCACTTTCTTTGTAATATAGTTTTTTTACACAATGAATATCTTTAAGAAAATGACGCAAACACGGGCCATTCAGATAAGCGGTATGAGCTCGACGTGGGGTGAAGTGTTCAAACCCTGATTTTCTTTTTTTTTTTTTTCAAGTCCGCGACACACTATACCCATAAAGCAGCTGGAAACGATAAAAATATTTTGAGTAGAAATTTCTAATATGAAAAATACATTAGCCTGATATAAATAAATATAAGGTAGATGTCTACATTTTTTAAATTTAATTGAAATCAGTTTATTTTTCGGATGAGAATTTCGTAATTTCGAAATGGAAGAATAATTCAGTCATAACAGGAAATGGCGAACACTAATTTGGAACGAAAAAATCTTGACATAACCGAACTATTGTTTGTGGCATCATTAATTTTTTTCCAGTATCGACTATTTTTTCCAAAAGCTTTCGAAAAAGTCCATGAAAATTTCCAATAGTTTTGAAAGCTTTTACAACGATAAGGCGTTGAACGAACAGTTTTTTGAATACTGTCACCTGAAAAAATTAAGGTGAAGATCGATGGGAAAAAGAATAAGGAACAAATTCAAAGTATGCTAAAAGAATTTCTTTTGTTTTTTCAACGAAGAAATATACGGTTTTTTCGGCGAATTTATATAAAGTCTCGATAATATCAAAAATTGGACTCATTTTTCCGACAAATGCCTGAATATGAAAAGTATTCAGTGATCTCAATTCATGTAAAAAATTGGCTCCATCTTCTTTTCTTCGTGGAAGTGTGTGTGGGTGTAAATGTTTTTAATACTTGGTAAAAAGCAAGCATAGGAATATTTCATGTACCCACTCTTAGTTAATTTTAGTTCACGTATAGCAGTATTATTGAAAAATAGACAGTGCATTTTAGAGCTTTTGTGTCAAAAATAGAAAACATGCGTGAGCTAAAATTATTCAATGGAAACCACGGGAAGGTGGCGGGTGTCTTCCATCGGAACGGGGAGGATGTACTGGAAAGGGTGGGTGTAAATGGGGATGTAATTAGGTATTAAGGAGTTTTCCTACTGTATTGTTGAAAAAAAAGAGAAAATAGTATCTGCTGAGATCGGGAAAAGAAAAAATTTAAAAAACATGCTGGTAACAGTAGGATCACACTTTAATATAGGATATTTTTCAGAACCTTTCACAAGGTTGCGAAATTTCGGGGAAATATGCCTAAAACAGACCCCTGGTTTATTTTAGTAGCCAACAATCACAATCTGAAAAAGCGTACTTCTTTATACTTTAATTATTTCGAGAAAAATGATAAAAAGATCATAAGTCAACATGAGAGGACTAAAATATCAGAGTACCATGGTCCGCATTAGGAATACATACCCTAGATATAAAAATATAAAACAATATGAAAATTATTCCATTAATTTCTAAAAAGAACAGTTTTTGACTAGAAATCGTAGAAAAAGAAAACTTTGTCTAAATAAAATATTTAAATAACAAAAAATGTAAAAATGAAATATTAACTCGAAACTTCGAACAAATCTTATATCTATATAGTTTTCTATTTAAAAATTGAAAAAGCAGACTAGTTTTGGAACCAACTTTTAAAATATAATTAAAAAAATATATTCGACTAGAAATGCTGAATAACACTCGGAAAAAAAATTTCACAGGAAACTTTGAACAAATCTTATATTTAAAATGAAATCTTCATCAGAGATTTTAAAATGTGGACTAACTTTGGAATAAACTTTGACAATATTTTGCTAAAAACAACTGTGAGGTTGAAGTTCACATCTTTGAAATGCTACAAGGTTCTTTATTGTTAGGAAATACAATTTAAACCGTATGAACCATATTTGGCTGTGACAAATTATTTCTCGAGTACTCAAAAAGTTGGAATATAAAAAAATTGCAACATCTTGAAAATTAATGATGAAATGGTATATTTTTTGTTACCTTACAAAGATGCTCGCCTCAATATTATGAAAGTTTCATTTTATTTACATGAGCGTGCATATTGAATCATAGAGATAAGGACCCCCTGGTTCGTCACTTCCAAGGTATTTATAAAAGACTCCAAACCCTCTCTATTATATGCACAAACACATAAATTAATGTCTGGAGAGATCAATCCTTTCATTTGTTAGTTATGTGGAAAAATATGCGTTGATGAAGAATCTAGCAATTTGGAAGCAATGAAAAGTGAAACAAATATTTACAGAAATATCCGGTTTAACAGGAACTACAAACTTTTTTGGAAATGTGTGAAAAAACAAAAGGTTGATCCACTCTGTTCATGCGGCACCACTCATTGATGTGAAACTTTGAGCAATTTTCTGGACGGTTTTCCGTATGGTGTTTTTCGTTTACGATTTGCCGCATCTCGCATGTCTCGAGATTTCCATTTCAAGTGGTTGAACAAAAGCGTGCGGACGCAACGCTGAATTATTTTTTCGCGGTGAGATGCGCATTCTCCATCAACCGGCCAAAAGTTGACGTGATTTTGAACCACAGCATTGCTAATATAGTTCACGAGGAGCTTTGAAATACCCTTCAAGTGCCAAATTTGTGGAAATTTCGCTGCAAAAACTTTGAAAGCCGTTATTGTGACTTCTAAAAATTCATCTGTTGGAACTCGCAATGAACCGAGTTCATAATTTTCACGGTTTTTGTAAGCTTTCCAAAAGATCAAAAAATCGTCGGTTTTCTCGAAATTTTGTCCAGCTCGCGTCAAAGTCTCTTCACAAGTTTGACAATCGAATTCGACGAGAACTTTGTGAGCAAGATAACCAGCAACATAATTTATGGAACACTTTTCAAGAGTTCCGAATGAAATGTGCTCGTGATCAATCTCAAAAGATTCGCATTCCTCGAAATCTATCGATTCATTGATCTCGTCACCGAATTACCAGTTGTTGGACAAAACGTCATCATTGCTGTCGACCCTTTCTGTCCTATCACTTTGTGAATCAGTTTCCGCATTTATTTGAGTAATGAGAAGCGCGGTTGCCTCATCATCAGGTTCGCAATTAGCCCCTGCTGGTGGTCTCATAAGATGTGCTACCATGTTATATTGCAAACTCCGACGCCGTGAAGCTGCTGAAGGGTTATCACAATGCCCACCTCGACTTCTAATCACTCCAAATAAGTTTTCAAGAGGGTCTTGATTCAATCTCGACGTAATCAAATAAAGAATCCCTTCGCGTTTCAAGTCATCCCAAAGTTGTAGAACAGTATTAATGGTCAATCGCAAACCTTCGAAACACGGCGGATTTTTACAACCACCTGAAATAGTCCATTTTTCGATCCACGGGAGGTAATTTCTGAGGAAACCTTCTACCTGTGGTTGTTTTTCGGATAGAGCGCGTCGTAATGGATTAGAATCGGACGGAGAGCGACTGTTAAGACAATCAAACATGTCGTTAGCTTTTTTCACAAAATTCGCAGTTGCGCTGCAAGCCGGATGTTTCAAATCGCCTGTTATTCGACCCGTGTTTATCGCGGCAGAAACGGAGTGGCTGAAAAGCTGTGTCGCGAGACTGACCTTCATCTTTTGGAAGTTGTTTGGATTCAAATGTTGGACAGTGAGTTTCGCAGCCGCTCTACAAGCGTGAGAATTCTCGAGGTGCCGGAGTTCACGAAGTACGTCTGATGAAACTTTTTCACCGTCATCAAGTATATCGTGGTTAAGCCAATTATTACGGAGGCACTTAATCAAATGGGGGACGTCGAAGCCAAAATAAATTTTCCGACCGTATCGTTCGACAAACGGCTTTTCTATTGTCACCCCTAGTGAACTTATCGCTGCACGATTGTTGGATCCCATATCGCTAACCATGTAACGAACTTCGAGTCCGATTGTTTCTAAAGAGTCTAACACATTCGATATCAGTTCCGTCAAGTCAGTGTGTCGGACATTCCCATGTGAGAGCACATATGCAATTGGTTGCTTCCACGGATGTACAAGACCTTCTAACATAAAAACAAGTGCAAAATTCGCACACTGATTTGTTCTACCAAGGTCGCCCAAGTCTTGGAAGCCTTCGACCAAATCGGCTTTCGGGTTATATTCGAGAATCTGCTTAATAGATATCTCATCCCACATGAGAACGCATTTTTTTTCGTATTTGTCCATTATTTGTTACTTTTTCTGCAAGTTTTGGTATGATACTTTATTTTATTCCTGGAGCTAACTCTAAATCATTTACCCACGATCTAATTAATGAGACGCAAGGTAAAGCAAAATGCTTGTTGTCTCTTAAATGGTTGTATGCGCTCGGTGATTTATAATACAATGATAATGCAAATTGTTTTTCGTCATCGGTCCACCGTCGTTTTTTATTATGATTCAGCTGCATTTTGAAAAAAGCGAGTTGATCGTTATTCAGATCATATGCAGCTTTAGCAAATGCTACAGCGCTCGCATTTTTTCTCAATTGAGCTTGCTGTCTTTTAATTTTCTGATCTTTTTTCTTCAATTCAGCGCGTAAAGTTTCCGCTAATCGTTTCAGCTTTCTTTCATTAGGGGTAAGTTCTCTAATGCTTTTTCTTCGCGATGGAATAGAAACGTTTCGTCTCTCCGGCTCTTCGAAACCACTCAGGATTGGTTCTACTGTGGGCGATGCTGCCGTTGTGGACGCAACGGCGGGGTCCGCGAACATAATTACCGATGTTCTGACCGCGGGTGTTGTATTCGCGGGTGCTGTATTCGCGGGTGCTGTATTCGCTGGTGTTGTATTCGCGGGTGCTGTATTTGCGGGTGTTGTATTCACGGGTGTTGTATCCACGGGTGTTGTATCCGCGGGTGTTGTGTCCCCGGATGTTGAATTTGGGAGCACGGGACATGCGAGTGCATCATTTGTTATTGGGGAGTCTAAAGCAGCTTTATCAATGGGTAGTGCATCGGGACGTAAAAACCGTTTACCTTGTTTGTTTCGAGCGTAATTCTCTTCAATAAAATGTTCACAACACAATCTTACATGCTCCGTTTGCTTGGGTGTTTTCCGATTCAAAGCGGGATTTTCGGATCTAGCGATCCAAATCGTGCAACTGTGGGGAGGGTGGGAAAAGTGTTAATAGTGCAAAACTTGTGTTGAATGGATTGAAAATCAAAAAAACATGGATCACATAAACACAAAAAGTGCAAAGAAAAAGATATCGTGCCGAATAAAATCTGGGCAGATGAAAAATAATTGTGTGATGACATTATTCATTATGCAAAAGCCATCAAACAGATAGGAAATCAGTTCGGTTCGAGTCATTGGATAGAAATCATGAAGAAACATAGATTTCAAAATCATGCGGAAAAAGAAGAAATGATTTTCAAAGTCATGTGAAAAGAACACTAGTGAAATTTGTTCGGAGGAAAGCGGGGGCGAGTTATCTATAATAATAATAGTATGCAAATTAAACCTCCATATTCCTCATAATCCTTATGAATAAATGTGCACAATGGTCATATTATGGAAACAAAAAAGGCTTTGCGTAATTTTTTTTTTCAAAAGCTCGTTATTGAAAAAATTGTCAGGCAGGCAGAACTTGACTCTGTTTAAAAGAGTATCCGTTTCCTCTGTTCAAGCAGCTGTACTTGCTTTTGATGCTATAATTGTCTATGACGAGAAGTGTAAAAGCTAAGGAATGTATTTTTTGTACAATTTTTTGTTTAGATAATCAATCTGTATTAAAAAAGTATCGAGAAACGTAAAAGAGCAACACCTATTTCATGATAATTCGAAACGAAAAAGAAAGCGGTCATTTCCGGTCTAATTTTGAGTAGAAAAAGTTTGAAGCATTTTCAATACGATAATGAAAAGTAAAAAATTCGCGAACCTTCTATTTATTTCTCTTTAAATTGAAACGAAAATCGGAAAAATCGTTCAAAATTAAACAATACATGTTCAGTGGGCAAAGCCCACTCGAAGTCGTTATTCTCTCTCGATTTTTGATGAACCGCTCAAAGTTGCTCGTCAAGATTTTCGAGGGTTTGCTACTATTCAATCGCAACTTTTCGTATTTATCCATTGAATTCTTTCATTACATCTCGCGTTCACTTCTTGCTACCCGCGATTCTTTTCAAGGAAGTGTGGAATAGAAATTTGTGCATGGAAAACAAACATTTTGAACTACCATCAAAAATGAGAAAATCCTTCATTTGACCCTTAACGCCGTCATCCTGCGTAGACTCTTTTAACACTTTTTTTGGGAACTTTTACTGGTGAACTAAATTAAGATAAGACTGTGAAATTCTTACCACATATTTCTACATTTGAAGCAACTTTACAATTTTCTCACCCTGAAATCGTCTGAGCCGGGTTCTAGCCACTTTGTTTCAAAAACTTTTTTTCTGTTACCATGATTACAGACGTTCTGTTAGGAATATTAAAGACCATTGAAAAGTTAATTTACGGCAAATCGTTGAACTCTTATCATCAATTTTGATATTTTTTTCACCGCTTCTCCAAGTTGCCAAAAATTAATTTTTCAATGTCTTTTGACTCTACTTCAACCTTCACAGATTAAAATCTCATTTGAGTCTTTTCTTCAGATAAGCAGAACGTCGACTATCGTGGTAACACGAAAAGAAACGTTTTTTGCGAAAATGAGTGACTAAGATGGTGTGTAGCTCAGCAGTGAGCCACGATTTCGGGCAAACAAATTGTAGGGTGTGCTTAGAATGTGAACAGATATGTGGTAAAAACTTCGCAGTTGTTTCTTATTTACTTCGCTCAAAAAAATTCCCAAAAATCGTCTCCTCATGGAATTTCGACATTAAATGCCATGCTATGCTGGAAGGGATCATTTTTATAAAAGAGGAGAGGGAATATAAATTAACGAAGATAAATTACGAAAATTTGGAAAACAATTCAGAAAACCATTCCAGGACACAAATGGAAAAGAATGGAAAACAGAAACTGTAACATTGGTGCCATTAAATAGAAAATAATTGTGTACAACAGTACAGAGGCTTGGAGTGAATAAGTCGGTTGATTTCATCATTTTCAATGTTTGGGCACTGATATAATATATTGTTTGCCATAAGGAGTAATGGCAATATAAGGAGTAATGGCTAACTCAATCAAATATTTCTTAATTGCGAAAATGAATCCTCGAAAAAATTCAGAGAATTTTAAAAATTCTCTGACTTTTTCCTAGTTTTCTCAGGTTTTCCCTGTTTCCCAGATGTGAAACAACCCTGTTATTGATCTATAAATTATCGTCATTTATTTTACTAACTATTATCAATAATCGCAACCCATATGCACTACCGGCTAAAAGTTTCCGGACAAAAGTCCAGAAAAGTTCTAAAACGTTTTGTTATGCTATTTCGCTGGTAATCAACGTAAACAGATTAAGTAAACGGCATTTTGAAGGGGAGGGATTCAGCTTCATTTTGATTTCTTTGAACAATTTATACGAATAGTTTTACGGCCAGCACTTTGTTTTCAAAATGACAATTTTTCGCCTTTTTTTACCCCCCTTTCAGGTGGGCCCCGTTTCCAGAGGAAATTTTTTGTATGTATTTTTCCGAACGGAATCATGAAGGTGAAAACTCGAGCTTCAATTTTGTTTTTTGAAAAAACTTTGTGCGGTTTTTCCCGCCAAAGTTATTCCGTTTTTTGTCAAAAATGAACCAGTTTCAAAAATGCCGTGTAACACGGAAACGACAAGCTTTCGAAAAAAACTTCAAGAGGGCAAAAAGTTGCGCCGGTTTCCAAAGAATTCACGAGAATTTTCTCAGAATATTTTTCCAAAATATGTTTTTTCCATATTCTCGGACGAAATCCACACAATCCAATTATCGCAACTCGGGAATTATTATATTTCTGATGAAATTTCAAGGGGGGGAAAAGTTTTATTTTTTCATTTTTAATGCTTCGAAATTTTTTCAGATTTTTTCCTCAAATTTTTTTTCGTTAATATTTGATTCAAATTCAGGTAATTCGCTTACAGTTACTTGAGAAGTATGGGGTATTTACTGCTGCCAATACTTTTTTTCATTTCAACATTAACTGCTGTAAATACTAATTTACTTTCTGTAAATAATCAGTCAATTTTGACGTAACAAAAGTGATTATTTTTTATAAAAATACAATTTGGGAAAACACCGAAAACCGTCATATTCGCGTGTATTAGTATAATTTCCCAACTAATACATGGTGTCGAGCTGCTTCCGTGTCCAGATTTTGTCAGAACTTATTGTCGAAAATCTAAAACCCTTCCGAATGATTGATTAACTTGCGACTAGAAAATAATGAAATGGTAACGAAAAAAAAGTTTGAAGAAAAATCTAAAAACGTTCCATAGCATTGAAAATGAAAAAATAAAACTTTTAGTCTTATGAAATTTCATCAGAAACACAATAAATAATTCCCGAGTTACGATAATTGGAATGTGTGGGTTTCGTCCGAGAATAAGAAAAAAAAAAAAAATTTGTAGAAAAATCTGAGAAACCGACGCAACTTTTTGCCCTTTTGAAGTTTTTTCAAAAGCTTGTCGTTTCCGTGTTACACGGCATTTTTGAAATTGGTTCATTTTTGACAAAAAAACGGAATAACTTTGGCGGGAAAAATCGCACAAAGTTTTTTCAAAAAACAAAATTGAAGCTCGAGCTTTCACCTTCATGATTCCGTTCGGAAAAATACATACAAAAAATTTCCTCTGGAAACGGGGCCCACCTGAAAGGGGGGTAAAAAAGGCGAAAAATTGTCATTTTGAAAACAAAGTGCTGGCTGTAAAACTAATCGTATAAATTGTTCAAAGAAATCAAAATGAAGCTGAATCCCTCCCCTTCGAAATGCCGTTTACTTAATCTCTTTACGTTGATTACCAGCGAAATAGCATAACAAAACGTTTTAGAACTTTTCTGGACTTTTGGCCGGTAGTGTAAAAAGATATTACGTGAATGTTTTATGACGCAATTTTAATCGGTGGGATAAAAAATCAAATTGAAATTCTCTCAAGTGGAAATTAATTCAGAGAAAATTAATAAAGCTGGAAAGGTATCAAATTTCGATATTAAAAAGAAATATTTGCTTAAATCGAAAAAAAAAAAGTAATGAGGTGCCCAGGAATCGAACCACAGACCTTCGAGTCATGAGTCGTCAACGCTGTCCACTCAGCTACACATATTATTTTTATAACATTTGATCAGAACTTGCTTATAAATCGTGAGAGAGCTTGAGATTTAGAGGTCATGATCCGTTCAATACTTGAATCACAAGGATTCAAATATTGAGTTACGCATTAAATTACATTAAAACGTAAATTTTGTCGTTGAGATTGATCAAACCGGATAACAAGACTGTCCTCCGCTCATGATCACCGCACACACCGCACATATATCTATTAAATTATTTTTACGAATATCAAAATTCGCAGAGAATACAGTTAATTCAACCGCATTACTCAGGATAAACTAATTTTGTTCTAGCAATAACTGAAATTTTTTATTTTCTTATATATACTCCTTTTTCAATCACATGTTGATTAAAAAGTCATTCGACGTCTTACATTGTTTCATTCTTTACTCGTTATGGAAACAAACTCACGGTTCTCTTTCCTTCGGAAAACGATGAAACGTCAATTCCGGATTTTTTCTCTTCGAGTTGCTACATCCTTCATAAACGCACAACGCGTTCGCCGGCATTTTCTCAATAGATATTTAAATGTACAACAATTTAAAGGGACCGGCACGACTTCGTAAGCAATGAATTAAAACAGATACTGGCGGCGAGAGCGCATGCGTGACGTCACCAACGAATTTCGTGACGTCATGCTGTCCCCAGCATATAAGCCCATGAGAGAAAGTGAGAGGGAGAACGATGCGCCGCCGACAGCGCCACTGCTTACGAACTAACGCTGGGGACATGTTCCCACTAAATTCGGCACAAAAAATCCTTAAGAACTGGAGTTCTATATACATCTGACTTCGTTGATACGACGCAATGAAAGGCCTCTTGACGCCTTCCGAGCTTGTGATTGGCCATTCCGTTTCATCTTTCTCTACCTATACCACGCAAAGTCTGAACGGAGTTTTCGACGTGAGAATAAGTGCTTATACGTGAGACGTGTTTGTGGATAAATTCGGGAAAAAAAAATATTTCGCGATCTGTGAATAAATAAATAGTTCGAAGTACCCATACCGCGGAAAGTCTGAACGGAATTTTCGAAGTGAGCAGTGCTTACGCGGGTCCTGTTGTGGATAAATTCGGAAAAAATATTATTTCGCGATCTATGAATAAATTTATTCACAGATCGCGAAATAATTTTGGATCGTACGCGTACGATCCAAAAATGATTTCTTTAATATAAATTCAATGACAGCAATTTAGAGTTTCATCAAATTCACGTATTTTTTATTTTTTTCCCCCTTTCGATCGCAACTAATTAGAATCTCGTGGCTTAAACAGTATTGAAAATATGAATGTTTTTTCACGAACATTTGTGAGGTTATAAATATCGTGGTTAGGTTCGATCGACTCTTGGTTACAGTAATAATAAGAAAGTGATGGTGTGAAAATAGTGAAGTGCTTTTAATCAACTTTCGAACAGTGCTGAAATGAATATGCATTTTTTTATTATTGTTAACCCTGCACTTTTTATTTTCCACACTTAACTCTACGACGGAATTTCTCTTTCGCGATTAAATGTTCCTCGTATAAGATTTCTTGAGAAATCATTCTTTTCGATTCTTTGATAACTATGAAATGGTATACGTTGAACTGTTAATCGTGATTGGTGTGAATCGATGTAAATTTGGAAAAGAAACTCTATAAAACTAATAATGAGATGATGTTGAAGTTTGCAACGTTCGCATGCAACGGTTTTTTGATGAATTTTATTTTCCAAAGTTATAGAGTTCCCAGATTTTTTATTCCTGAAATACGTTTGAGGTACTTGATAAAGGATATCAAAAAAGTTTAAACAAAATCTATCGTCCGGAACCCACCCCCAACGGGGGGTTAATTTTTTGATATTTTCGATTTTCTACGGTTATAGGATTCCCAGATTTTTTATTCCTGAAATACGTTCGAGGTACTTCATAAAGGTTGTAAAAAAAGTTTAAACAAAATCTACCGTCCGGAACCCACCCCCAACAGGGGCTTAATTTTTTGATATTTTCTATTTTCTACGGTTATAGGATTCCCAGATTTTTTATTCCTGAAATACGTTTGAGGTACTAGATAAAGGATATCAAAAAAGTTTAAATAAAATCTACCGTCCGGAACCCACCCCCAACAGGGGGTTAATTTTTTGATATTTTCTATTTTCCACGGATATAGGATTCCCAGATTTTTTATTCCTGAAATACGTTTGAGGTACTTGAAAAGGGAAATAAAAAAAGTCTAAACAAAATCTACCGTCCGGAACCCACCCCCAACAGGGGGTTAATTTTTTGATATTTTCTATTTTCTACAGTTATAGGATTCCCAGATTTTTTATTCCCGAAATACGTTCGAGGTACGTGATAAAGGTTATAAAAAAAGTTTAAACAAAATCTATCGTCCGGAACACACCCCCAACAGGGGGTTAATTTTTTGATATTTTCTATTTTCTACGGTTATAGGATTCCCAGATTTTTTATTCGCGAAATACGTTCGAGGTACGTGATAAAGGTTATAAAAAAGTTTAAACAAAATCTATCGTCCGGAACACACCCCCAACAGGGGGTTAATTTTTTGATATTTTCTATTTTCTACGGTTATAGGATTCCCAGATTTTTTATTCGCGAAATACGTTCGAGGTACGTGATAAAGGTTATAAAAAAGTTTAAACAAAATCTATCGTCCGGAACCCACCCCCAACAGGGGGTTACTTTTTTGATATTTTCTATTTTCTACGGTTATAGGATTCCCAGATTTTTTATTCCTGAAATACGTTCGAGGTACTTCATAAAGGTTGTAAAAAAAGTTTAAACAAAATCTACCGTCCGGAACCCACCCCCAACAGGGGGTTAATTTTTTGATATTTTCTATTTTCTACGGTTATAGGATTCCCAGATTTTTTATTCCCGAAATACGTTCGAGGTACGTGATAAAGGTTATAAAAAAAGTTTAAACAAAATCTATCGTCCGGAACCCACCCCCAACGGGGGGTTAATTTTTTGATATTTTCTATTTTCTACGGTTATAGGATTCCCAGATTTTTTATTCGCGAAATACGTTCGAGGTACGTGATAAAGGTTATAAAAAAGTTTAAACAAAATCTATCGTCCGGAACACACCCCCAACAGGGGGTTAATTTTTTGATATTTTCTATTTTCTACGGTTATAGGAGTCCCAGATTTTTTATTCGCGAAATACGTTCGAGGTACGTGATAAAGGTTATAAAAAAGTTTAAACAAAATCTATCGTCCGGAACCCACCCCCAACAGGGGGTTACTTTTTTGATATTTTCTATTTTCTACGGTTATAGGATTCCCAGATTTTTTATTCCTGAAATACGTTCGAGGTACTTCATAAAGGTTGTAAAAAAAGTTTAAACAAAATCTACCGTCCGGAACCCACCCCCAACAGGGGGTTAATTTTTTGATATTTTCTATTTTCTACGGTTATAGGATTCCCAGATTTTTTATTCCCGAAATACGTTCGAGGTACGTGATAAAGGTTCAAGAGACTCGGTAGAGTCTCGGGACAAGTACATTTGACAGCTCTGTCGTCTGCTGGCCCGAGACTCACCCGAGTATATTATCTCTGAATAAAGCAAATTCGGTGGTGGGGGGAACCATTTTCTTTAATTGTGGAGCCCAGAAGAAATGTTATGATCTGAAAATTGAACTGGAGACTAATTACGCTAGACTCCCTCGATTGAGCCTTAAATCAGCACGATTGATGCCGTAATTGCTGAGAAAAAACTTTGCACATGCAAAGTTATGCAAAAGCGCCAACACATTGAAAGATTCAGTGTGTCTGTATATGCGCGCAAACGACACGATCAAAGGGCTTTTGATGCCCATCATGACCCATTTTCATGAAAGTTGGTCTCCGGTGACGGAAGCGATGAGTTTCTATTGGTCGCGAGTGACTTTCTTCTGTACCGATCCGGCGGAAACTTTCTGGTTACGAGTGAATTACTTACGATGTTTTTGGTTATGTCGACTTTCCGGTGGACCGATCCGGCGGACAGTTTGAATGTTTGAACGTGTAAACCGCGTGTTTTTTGGGTAAATAGTACGAAAAAATGGTAATATATAAATAGTGCGAAAAAACGGAAATTTATGAATAGTGCGAAAAACCGGTAAACCAGTGTGCACACGAGTGATGTTTTAAAACGTGGCCCTGTGACTACATTTCTCTGCACCTATACCACGGAAATTTTGAATGTTTAACCAGTGTTACGGTAGTTTTGAGTTTTGACTTTTGATAGTGTAAAGTGCGAGTCGTGTAAATCGCGTGTTTTTTAGATTGTAAAAAATCGTGATTCATAAATAGTTTGAATATATAAATAGTGCGAAAAAACGGTAATATATAAATATTGCGAAATGTGGTAATAATATTTTTTAATATCTCGGAATTAATCATTAGCGAAATTAAAAAAGATAACCTCGCACCCGTTGATGAAATCATTTGTGTTTCGGATTCCAGAAAAGCCAAACCTCATCACTCGTTGAGGTTATCATTTTTATTTTTCCGTATAAAATAATCCGAATAAAACCGTTAATTCGTGTGGCCGGAATAAGTGCTAGAAAATACGACGAACATAACCTCAAAAATCAGTATTAAACGTTCTGAAAATGCGTGAATTCGCAAATAATGATGTTGAAGTTTCGATCTAGAATGCAACGATTTTTTGTTTTTCAATCATGTCACTTAAATTTTTCTTACAGATCAAAAGACTGCTTTTTTTCCAAAAGTGAGTGTATGAAAATAGTTGTGACAAGATGTATCATGTGCTCATAAATAAAAACCTGTAAAAATATTAATTGTTGATGAAATACTTTAATTATAAAAATTTGACAAATTACTTTTGTCGTGAAATCATGATTTTCAATACTTTTCAGGTGCGGTCTACAAATAAACATAAAATTTCCAATATTCTGCAGGTTGTGCTCAGTTCCTTCAGTTTTTCTGTTCGGCTTCAAGAAATTTACCAATATACTGAAGGCACTGCGAGCTGTGAATAGGGCTGAGATTCTCTGCTTCGACAATTCGATCTAAAAAAACTGGTGAAACTTAAAGCAATGAAGCATTTGCTATTCCTTGCGGAAACAAGAGATGCCTTATTTCCTTTGCATACAAGGATCACCGCTTCGTTACTGCGAGCTGTGCTAAGTTCCTTCGCTCTTTCTTTTTGTGCATCGCACTATACATTTTATATTGAGTTGGGGTTTTACTGATTATGTCAGCGTAAATATTCAAGGATCATCTGTTATCATATTTCACAACAAGTCGAAGGATCAGAAATTCAGCAATAGTGTAATGGCATCGCTCGGTCAGGCTTGTGCAAAAGATATAAGTGGAAATAAAAGCATGAGAAAATAATGTAAAAATTCAATATTCATTCAAGTTTTTAGTGTGCATTGTGATATGATTTGTTAAAAAAAAGAGTTTCACAAATATTTCTATACGGTTTCAGTTTTGGGATTTCGCTCATGTTTTTCTCATATTAGTGAAATGCACATTGCTGAGACGCACCAAATATATGTATGGAATTTCTCAATATACTGCAGGAGACGCAAGGTGTTAACTGAAATGAATTTCTGCGCTTTGTTTGTGCAAGCTGTACTAAGTTCGTTCGCTTTTTCTTTATAGCATCGCATTGCATATTTGATATTGAGCTAGGATTTTACTGATTATGTCAGCATAGATATTCAAGGATTATCTGTTATCATGTAAAAATTCTAGGATTCGGAGCTGTTCAGAAAAAAGAAGTTATATCCTGGCCAAAAATCCCCTCCCCGGGGAAAAAACCTTGGACAAGTACATTTGTTGACCCCTGTTTCCATTTGTTTTCACAGAAAAAAACTACCCAAAAAAGTACAAAATTTTTAAAAAATTGGCAAGTTCGAGACAGGAAAAAGAAGATTGTTTCTATAAAATAACTATACTCCAAATGACAAATAGAAATGAAAAACTTCACATATTTCATCGAGATCCCAAGAAAAAAAGCAACAATGCCCATCGTGAGTGTCCGGTAAAAAACAGAGTCTACAAGTAAATGATCGATTTGTGCATAAAAAAAAATAATTACTTTACAAAAACAGAAATGGTAAAGCCAATGATTTACGTTCAGCACTAAAATTTATAATATCAATAATAGGACAAGTATTTTATTGTCGCGTGAGGATGGAGTATTTAAAAAAAAGGAAAAATTAGTTGGTTATTGAAAAAAGTCACCAATGTACAAAAATAAAAATCGGTCAAAAGAACAGAGTCCAGAAAAAAAATCGGGATGAAAAGAAACTTGAAGAAAAAAATTTCAAACGAAAAAAATTAGATTGAAAAAAAAAATTCGGCCGAAGTACTTGGCGAGTTTTTTTGCTTAGCTTGGATCATGTAATGTATTTTACGTAATGTTGTATGTGTTACAAACTCGCCAAGTACTTCGGCCGAAATTTTTTTTTCAATCTAATTTTTTTCGTTTGAAATTTTTTTCTTCAAGTTTCTTTTCATCCCGATTTTTTTTCTGGACTCTGTTCTTTTGACCGATTTTTATTTTTGTACATTGGTGACTTTTTTCAATAACCAACTAATTTTTCCTTTTTTTTAAATACTCCATCCTCACGCGACAATAAAATACTTGTCCTATTATTGATATTATAAATTTTAGTGCTGAACGTAAATCATTGGCTTTACCATTTCTGTTTTTGTAAAGTAATTATTTTTTTTTATGCACAAATCGATCATTTACTTGTAGACTCTGTTTTTTACCGGACACTCACGATGGGCATTGTTGCTTTTTTTCTTGGGATCTCGATGAAATATGTGAAGTTTTTCATTTCTATTTGTCATTTGGAGTATAGTTATTTTATAGAAACAATCTTCTTTTTCCTGTCTCGAACTTGCCAATTTTTTAAAAATTTTGTACTTTTTTGGGTAGTTTTTTTCTGTGAAAACAAATGGAAACAGGGGTCAACAAATGTACTTGTCCAAGGTTTTTTCCCCGGGGAGGGGATTTTTGGCCAGGTATAAAAAAAGTTTAAACAAAATCTATCGTCCGGAACCCACCCCCAACGGGGGGTTAATTTTTTGATATTTTCTATTTTCTACGGTTATAGGATTCCCAGATTTTTTATTCCCGAAATACGTTCGAGGTACGTGATAAAGGTTATAAAAAAAGTTTAAACAAAATCTATCGTCCGGAACCCACCCCCAACGGGGGGTTAATTTTTTGATATTTTCTATTTTCTACGGTTATAGGATTCCCAGATTTTTTATTCCCGAAATACGTTCGAGGTACGTGATAAAGATTATAAAAAAAGTTCAACCAAAATCTATCGTCCGGAACACACCCCCAACAGGGGGTTAATTTTTTGATATTTTCTATTTTCTACGGTTATAGGATTCGCAGATTTTTTATTCCCGAAATACGTTCGAGGTACGTGATAAAGGTTATAAAAAAGTTTAAACAAAATCTATCGTCCGGAACCCACCCCCAACAGGGGGTTACTTTTTTGATATTTTCTATTTTCTACGATTATAGGATTCCCAGATTTTTTATTCCTGAAATACGTTCGAGGTACTTCATAAAGGTTGTAAAAAAAGTTTAAACAAAATCTACCATCCGGAACCCACCCCCAACAGGGGGTTAATTTTTTGATATTTTCTATTTTCTACGGTTATAGGATTCCCAGATTTTTTATTCCTGAAATACGTTTGAGGTACTAGATAAAAGATACCAAAAAAGTTTAAATAAAATCTACCGTCCGGAACCCACCCTCAACAGGGGGTTAATTTTTTGATATTTTCTATTTTCTACGGTTATAGGATTCCCAGATTTTTTATTCCTGAAATACGTTTGAGGTACTTGATAAAGGATTTAAAAAAAGTTTAAACAAAATCTACCGTCCGGAACCCACCCCCAACAGGGGGTTAATTTTTTGATATTTTCTATTTTCTACGATTATAGGATTCCCAGATTTTTTATTCCTGAAATACGTTCGAGGTACTTCATAAAGGTTGTAAAAAAAGTTTAAACAAAATCTACCGTCCGGAACCCACCCCCAACAGGGGGTTAATTTTTTGATATGTTCTATTTTCTACGGTTATAGGATTCCCAGATTTTTTATTCCTGAAATACATTTGAGGTACTTGATGAAGAATGTGAAAAAAGTTTAAACAAAATCTACCGTCCGGAACTCACCCCCAACAGGGGGTAAATTTTTTGATATTTTCTATTTTCCACGGCTATAGGATTCCCAGATTTTTTATTCCTGAAATACGTTTGAGGTACTTGATAAAGGATATCAAAAAAGTTTAAACAAAATCTACCGTCCGGAACCCACTCCCAATAGGGGGTAAATTTTTTGATATTTTCTATTTTCCACCGCTATAGGATTCCCAGATTTTTTATTCCTGAAATACGTTTGAGGTACTTGAAAAGGGATATAAAAAAAGTTTAAACAAAATCTACCGTCCTGAACCCACCCCCAACAGGGGGTTAATTTTTTGATATTTTCTATTTTCTACGGTTATAGGATTCCCAGATTTTTTATTCCTGAAATACGTTTGAGGTATTTGATAAAGGATATAAAAAAAGTTTAAACAAAATCTATCGTCCGGAACCCACCCGCAACAGGGGGTTTATTTTTTTATATTTTCTATTTTCTACGGTTATAGGATTCCCAGATTTTTTATTCCTGAGATACGTTTAAGGTATTTGATAAAGGATATAAAAAAAGTTTAAACAAAATCTACCGTCCGGAACCCACCTCCAACAGGGGATACATTTTTGGATATTTTTTATTTTCCACGGTTATAGGATTCCCAGATTTTTTATTCCTGAAATACGTTCGAGGTACGTGATAAAGGTTATAAAAAAGTTTAAACAAAATCTATCGTCCGGAACCCACCCCCAACAGGGGGTTAATTGTTTGATATTTTCTATTTTCTACGGTTATAGGATTCCCAGATTTTTCATTCCTGAAATACGTTTAAGGTACTTGATAAAGGATATAAAAAAAGTTTAAACAAAATCTAGTGTCCGGAACCCACCCCCAACAGGGGGTTAATTTTTTGATATGTTCTATTTTCAACGGTTATAGGATTCCCAGATTTTTTATTCCTGAAATACGTTCGAGGTACTTCATAAAGGTTGTAAAAAAAGTTTAAACAAAATCTACCGTCCGGAACCCACCCCCAACAGGGGGTTAATTTTTTGATATTTTCTATTTTCTACGGTTATAGGATTCCCAGATTTTTTATTTCTGAAATACGTTCGAGGTACTTCATAAAGGTTGTAAAAAAAGTTTAAACAAAATCTACCGTCCGGAACCCACCCCCAACAGGGGGTTAATTTTTTGATATGTTCTATTTTCTACGGTTATAGGATTCCCAGATTTTTTATTCCTGAAATACATTTGAGGTACTTGATGAAGAATGTGAAAAAAGTTTAAACAAAATCTACCGTCCGGAACTCACCCCCAACAGGGGGTAAATTTTTTGATATTTTCTATTTTCCACGGATATAGGATTCCCAGATTTTTTATTCCTGAAATACGTTTGAGGTACTTGAAAAGGGAAATAAAAAAAGTCTAAACAACATCTACCGTCCGGAACCCACCCCCAAAAGGGGGTTAATTTTTTGATATGTTCTATTTTCTACGGTTATAGGATTCCCAGATTTTTTATTCCTGAAATACATTTGAGGTACTTGATGAAGAATATGAAAAAAGTTTAAACAAAATCTACCGTCCGGAACCCACCCCCAACAGGGCGTTAATTTTTGATATTTTCTATTTTCCACGGATATAGGATTCCCAGATTTTTTATTCCTGAAATACGTTTGAGGTACTTGAAAAGGGATATAAAAAAAGTTTAAACAAAATCTACCGTCCGGAACCCACCCCCAACAGGGGGTTAATTTTTTGATATTTTCTATTTTCTACGGTTATAGGATTCCCAGATTTTTTATTCCTGAAATACGTTTGAGGTATTTGATAAAGGATATAAAAAAAGTTTAAATAAAATCTACCGTCGGGAACCCACCCCCAACAGGGGATTAATTTTTTGATATTTTCTATTTTCTACGGTTATAGGATTCCCAGATTTTTTATTCCTGAAATACGTTCGAGGTACTTCATAAAGGTTGTAAAAAAAGTTTAAACAAAATCTACCGTCCGGAACCCACCCCCAACAGGGGGTCAATTTTTTGATATGTTCTATTTTCTACGGTTATAGGATTCCCAGATTTTTTATTCCTGAAATACATTTGTGGTACTTGATGAAGAATATGAAAAAAGTTTAAACAAAATCTACCGTCCGGAACTCACCTCCAACAGGGGGTAAATTTTTTGATATTTTCTATTTTCCACGGATATAGGATTCCCAGATTTTTTATTCCTGAAATACGTTTGAGGTACTTGAAAAGGGATATAAAAAAAGTTTAAACAAAATCTACCGTCCGGAACCCACCCCCAACAGGGGGTTAATTATTTGATATTTTCTATTTTCTACGGTTATAGGATTCCCAGATTTTTTATTCCTGAAATACGTTTGAGGTACTTGATGAAGAATATGAAAAAAGTTTAAACAAAATCTACCGTCCGGAACCCACTCCCAATAGGGGGTAAATTTTCTGATATTTTCTATTTTCCACGGCTATAGGATTCCCAGATTTTTTATTCCTGAAATACGTTTGAGGTACTTGATAAAGGATATCAAAAAAGTTTAAACAAAATCTACCGTCCGGAACCCACTCCCAATAGGGGGTAAATTTTTTGATATTTTCTATTTTCCACCGCTATAGGATTCCCAGATTTTTTATTCCTGAAATACGTTTGAGGTACTTGAAAAGGGATACAAAAAAAGTTTAAACAAAATCTACCGTCCTGAACCCACCCCCAACAGGGGGTTAATTTTTTGATATTTTCTATTTTCTACGGTTATAGGATTCCCAGATTTTTTATTCCTGAAATACGTTTGATGTATTTGATAAAGGATATAAAAAATGTTTAAACAAAATCTATCGTCCGGAACCCACCCGCAACAGGGGGTTTATTTTTTGATATTTTCTATTTTCTACGGTTATAGGATTCCCAGATTTTTTATTCCTGAGATACGTTTAAGGTATTTGATAAAGGATATAAAAAAAGTTTAAACAAAATCTACCGTCCGGAACCCACCTCCAACAGGGGATAAATTTTTGGATATTTTTTATTTTCCACGGTTATAGGATTCCCAGATTTTTTATTCCTGAAATACGTTCGAGGTACGTGATAAAGGTTATAAAAAAGTTTAAACAAAATCTATCGTCCGGAACCCACCCCCAACAGGGGGTTAATTGTTTGATATTTTCTATTTTCTACGGTTATAGGATTCCCAGATTTTTCATTCCTGAAATACGTTTAAGGTACTTGATAAAGGATATAAAAAAAGTTTAAACAAAATCTAGTGTCCGGAACCCACCCCCAACAGGGGGTTAATTTTTTGATATGTTCTATTTTCAACGGTTATAGGATTCCCAGATTTTTTATTCCTGAAATACGTTCGAGGTACTTCATAAAGGTTGTAAAAAAAGTTTAAACAAAATCTACCGTCCGGAACCCACCCCCAACAGGGGGTTAATTTTTGATATTTTCTATTTTCTACGGTTATAGGATTCCCAGATTTTTTATTTCTGAAATACGTTCGAGGTACTTCATAAAGGTTGTAAAAAAAGTTTAAACAAAATCTACCGTCCGGAACCCACCCCCAAAAGGGGGTTAATTTTTTGATATTTTCTATTTTCTACGGTTATAGGATTCCCAGATTTTTTATTCCTGAAATACGTTTGAGGTACTTGATAAAGGTTGTAAAAAAAGTTTAAACAAAATCTACCGTCCGGAAACCCACCCCCAACAAGGGGTTAATTTTTTCATATTTTCTATTTTCCACGGTTATAGGATTCCCAGATTTTTTGTTCCTGAAATGCGTTTGAGATACTTGATGAAGAATATAAAAAAATTTTAAACAAAATCTACCGTCCGGAACCCACCCCCAACAGGGGGTTAATTTTTTGATATTTTCTATTTTCCACGGATATAGGATTCCCAGATTTTTTATTCCTGAAATACGTTTGAGGTACTTGAAAAGGGATATAAAAAAAGTTTAAACAAAATCTACCGTCCGGAACCCACCCCTCACAGGGGGTTAATTTTTTCATATTTTCTATTTTCCACGGTTATAGGATTCCCAGATTTTTTATTCCTGAAATACGTTTGAGGTACTTGATAAAGGATATCAAAAAAGTTTAAACAAAATCTATCGTCTGGAACCCACCCCCAACGGGGGGTTAATTTTTTGGTATTTTCGATTTTCTACGGTTATAGGATTCCCAGATTTTTTATTCCTGAAATACGTTCGAGGTACTTCATAAAGGTTGTAAAAAAAGTTTAAACAAAATCTACCGTCCGGAACCCACCCCCAACAGGGGGTTAATTTTTTGATATTTTCTATTTTCTACGGTTATAGGATTCCCAGATTTTTTATTCCCGAAATACGTTCGAGGTACTTGATAAAGGTTATAAAAAAAGTTTAAACAAAATCTATCGTCCGGAACCCACCCCTAACGGGTGGTAAGTTGTTCAATTTTCCACAGTTATACAGTTCCCACATTTTTTATTCCTGAAATACATTTGAGGTACTCGATAAAGGATATAAAAAAAGTTTAAACAAGATCTATCATCCGGAACCCACCCCTAACAGGGGGTAGATTTTTCGATATTTTCTATTTTCCACAGTTATAGAGATCCCAGATTTTTATTCCTGAAACACGTTTGAGGTACTTGGTAAAGGATATAAACAAATTTAAACAAAATCTACCTTCCGGTACCCACTCCTAACAGTGGGTAAATTTTTCGATTTTTTTGATTTCCACCGTTAATGAAGTCTCAGATTTTTTATTCCAGCAATACGTTTGAGGTACTTGACAAAAGATATAAAAAAAGTTACCTTTCGGAACCCACCCCTAGCACAGGGTAAATTTTTTATATTTTCGATTTTCCACAGTTATACAGTTCCCAAAATTTTTATTCCTAAAATACGTTTGAGGTACTTGAGAAAGGATATAAAAAACGTTTTTTTCTATCCTTTATGAAGTACCTCAAACGTATTTCAAAAATGAAAAATCCGGAAACTGTATATAAAAAAAGTTTTTTTTATATCCTTTATCAAGTACCTCAAACGTATTTCAGAAATTAAAAATCCGGGAACTCTATAACTGTGGAAAATAGAAAATATAAAAAATTTACCTTCTACTAGGGGTGGGTTCCGGATGGTAGATTTTGTTTAAACTTTTTTTATATCCTTTATCAAGTACCTCAAACGTATTTCAAGGATAAAAAATCAGGAAATCCTATAACCGTGGAAAATAGAAAATATCCAACAATTTACCCCCTGTTGAGGGTGGGTTCCGGACGGTAGATTTTATTTAAACGTTTATTCTATTCTTCATCAAGTATCTCAAATGTAATTCAGGAATAAATATCTAGGAAACCTATAACCGTGAAAAATAGAAAGTATAAAAAAATTTACCCCCTGCTGGGGGTGGGTTCTGGACGATAGATTTTGTTTAAACTTTTTTTATATCCTTTATCAAGTACCTCAAACGTATTTCAGGAATAAAAAATCTGGGAATCTTATAGCCGTGGAAAATAGAAAATATCAGAAAATTTACCCCCTATTGGGAGTGGGTTTCGGACGGTAGATTTTGTTTAAACTTTTTTTACAATATTTATGAAGTACCTCGAACGTATATCAGGAATAAAATATCTGGGAATCCTATAACCGTAGAAAATAGAAAATATCAAAAAATTAACCCCCGTTGGGGGTGGATTCCGGACGATACATTTTGTTTAAACTTTTTTTATAACATTTATCAAGTACGTCGAACGTATTTCAGGAATAAAAAATCTGGGAATCCTATAACCGTAGAAAATAGAAAATATCAAAAAATTAACCCCCTGTTGAGGGTGGGTTCCGGACGGTAGATTTTGTTTAAACTTTTTTGATATCCTTTATCAAGTGCCTCAAACGTATTTCAGGAATAAAAAATATGGGAATCCTATAACCGTGGAAAATAGAAAATATGAAAAAATTAACCCCCTGTGGGGGGTGTGTTCCGTATGGTAGATTTTGTTTAAACTTTTTTTATATCCTTTATCAAGTACCTCAAACGTATTTCAGGAATAAAAAATGTGGGAATCCTATAGCCGTGGAAAATAGAAAATATCAAAAAATTTACCCCCTATTGGGAGTGGGTTCCGGACGGTAGATTTTGTTTAAACTTTTTTCATATTCTTCATCAAGTACCTCAAATATATTTCAGGAATAACAAATCTGGGAATCCTATAACCGTAGAAAATAGAACATATCAAAAAATTAACCCCCTGTTGCGGGTGGGTTCCGGACGGTAGATTTTGTTTAAACTTTTTTTATATTCTTCATCAAGTACCTCAAACACATTTCAGGAATAAAAAATCTGGGAATCCTATAACCGTGGAAAATAGAAAATATGAAAAAATTAACCCCCTGTTGGGGGTGGGTTTCCGGACGGTAGATTTTCTTTAAACTTTTTTATAACCTTTATCAAGTACCTCAAACGTATTTCAGGAATAAAAAATCTGGGAATCCTATAACCGTAGAAAATAGAAATCATCAAAAAATTAACCCCCTTTTGGGGGTGGGTTCCGGACGGTAGATTTTGTTTAAACTTTTTTTACAACCTTTATGAAGTACCTCGAACGTATTTCAGAAATAAAAAATCTGGGAATCCTATAACCGTAGAAAATAGAAAATATCAAAAAATTAACCCCCTGTTGGGGGTGGGTTCCGGACGGTAGATTTTGTTTATACTTTTTTTACAACCTTTATGAAGTACCTTGAACGTATTTCAGGAATAAAAAATCTGGGAATCCTATAACCGTAGAAAATAGAAAATATTAAAAAATGTACCCCCTATTGGGAGTGGGTTCCGGACGGTAGATTTTGTTTAAACTTTTTTGATATCCTTTATCTAGTACCTCAAACGTATTTCGGGAATAAAAAATCTGGGAATTCTATAACCGTAGAAAATAGAAAATATCAAAAAATTAACCCCCTGTTGGGGGTGGGTTCCGGACGATAGATTTTGTTTAAACTTTTTTTATAACCTTTATCACGTACCTCGAACGTATTTCGGGAATAAAAAATCTGGGAATCCTATAACCGTAGAAAATAGAAAATATCAAAAAATTAACCCCCTGTTGGGGGTGGGTTCCGGACGGTAGATTTTGTTTAAACTTTTTTTACAACCTTTATGAAGTACCTCGAACGTATTTCAGGAATAAAAAATCTGGGAATCCTATAACCGTAGAAAATAGAAAATATCAAAAAAGTAACCCCCTGTTGGGGGTGGGTTCCGGACGATAGATTTTGTTTAAACTTTTTTATAACCTTTATCACGTACCTCGAACGTATTTCGGGAATAAAAAATCTGGGAATCCTATAACCGTAGAAAATAGAAAATATCAAAAAATTAACCCCCTGTTGGGGGTGTGTTCCGGACGATAGATTTTGTTTAAACTTTTTTTGTAACCTTTATCACGTACCTCGAACGTATTTCGGGAATAAAAAATCTGGGAATCCTATAACCGTAGAAAATAGAAAATATCAAAAAATTAACCCCCTGTTGGGGGTGGGTTCCGGACGATAGATTTTGTTTAAACTTTTTTTATAACCTTTATCACGTACCTCGAACGTATTTCGGGAATAAAAAATCTGGGAATCCTATAACCGTAGAAAATAGAAAATATCAAAAAATTAACCCCCTGTTGGGGGTGGGTTCCGGACGGTAGATTTTGTTTAAACTTTTTTGATATCCTTTATCAAGTGCCTCAAACGTATTTCAGGAATAAAAAATATGGGAATCCTATAACCGTGGAAAATAGAAAATATGAAAAAATTAACCCCCTGTGGGGGGTGTGTTCCGTATGGTAGATTTTGTTTAAACTTTTTTTATATCCTTTATCAAGTACCTCAAACGTATTTCAGGAATAAAAAATGTGGGAATCCTATAGCCGTGGAAAATAGAAAATATCAAAAAATTTACCCCCTATTGGGAGTGGGTTCCGGACGGTAGATTTTGTTTAAACTTTTTTCATATTCTTCATCAAGTACCTCAAATATATTTCAGGAATAACAAATCTGGGAATCCTATAACCGTAGAAAATAGAACATATCAAAAAATTAACCCCCTGTTGCGGGTGGGTTCCGGACGGTAGATTTTGTTTAAACTTTTTTTATATTCTTCATCAAGTACCTCAAACACATTTCAGGAATAAAAAATCTGGGAATCCTATAACCGTGGAAAATAGAAAATATGAAAAAATTAACCCCCTGTTGGGGGTGGGTTTCCGGACGGTAGATTTTCTTTAAACTTTTTTATAACCTTTATCAAGTACCTCAAACGTATTTCAGGAATAAAAAATCTGGGAATCCTATAACCGTAGAAAATAGAAATCATCAAAAAATTAACCCCCTTTTGGGGGTGGGTTCCGGACGGTAGATTTTGTTTAAACTTTTTTTACAACCTTTATGAAGTACCTCGAACGTATTTCAGAAATAAAAAATCTGGGAATCCTATAACCGTAGAAAATAGAAAATATCAAAAAATTAACCCCCTGTTGGGGGTGGGTTCCGGACGGTAGATTTTGTTTATACTTTTTTTACAACCTTTATGAAGTACCTTGAACGTATTTCAGGAATAAAAAATCTGGGAATCCTATAACCGTAGAAAATAGAAAATATTAAAAAATGTACCCCCTATTGGGAGTGGGTTCCGGACGGTAGATTTTGTTTAAACTTTTTTGATATCCTTTATCTAGTACCTCAAACGTATTTCGGGAATAAAAAATCTGGGAATTCTATAACCGTAGAAAATAGAAAATATCAAAAAATTAACCCCCTGTTGGGGGTGGGTTCCGGACGATAGATTTTGTTTAAACTTTTTTTATAACCTTTATCACGTACCTCGAACGTATTTCGGGAATAAAAAATCTGGGAATCCTATAACCGTAGAAAATAGAAAATATCAAAAAATTAACCCCCTGTTGGGGGTGGGTTCCGGACGGTAGATTTTGTTTAAACTTTTTTTACAACCTTTATGAAGTACCTCGAACGTATTTCAGGAATAAAAAATCTGGGAATCCTATAACCGTAGAAAATAGAAAATATCAAAAAAGTAACCCCCTGTTGGGGGTGGGTTCCGGACGATAGATTTTGTTTAAACTTTTTTATAACCTTTATCACGTACCTCGAACGTATTTCGGGAATAAAAAATCTGGGAATCCTATAACCGTAGAAAATAGAAAATATCAAAAAATTAACCCCCTGTTGGGGGTGTGTTCCGGACGATAGATTTTGTTTAAACTTTTTTTGTAACCTTTATCACGTACCTCGAACGTATTTCGGGAATAAAAAATCTGGGAATCCTATAACCGTAGAAAATAGAAAATATCAAAAAATTAACCCCCTGTTGGGGGTGGGTTCCGGACGATAGATTTTGTTTAAACTTTTTTTATAACCTTTATCACGTACCTCGAACGTATTTCGGGAATAAAAAATCTGGGAATCCTATAACCGTAGAAAATAGAAAATATCAAAAAATTAACCCCCTGTTGGGGGTGGGTTCCGGACGGTAGATTTTATTTAAACTTTTTTGATATCCTTTATCTAGTACCTCAAACGTATTTCAGGAATAAAAAATCTGGGAATCCTATAACCGTAGAAAATAGAAAATATCAAAAAATTAACCCCCTGTTGGGGGTGGGTTCCGGACGGTAGATTTTGTTTAAACTTTTTTTACAACCTTTATGAAGTACCTCGAACGTATTTCAGGAATAAAAAATCTGGGAATCCTATAACCGTAGAAAATCGAAAATATCAAAAAATTAACCCCCCGTTGGGGGTGGGTTCCGGACGATAGATTTTGTTTAAACTTTTTTGATATCCTTTATCAAGTACCTCAAACGTATTTCAGGAATAAAAAATATGGGAATCCTATAACCGTCGAAAATAGAAAATATGAAAAAATTAACCCCCTGTGGGGGGTGTGTTCCGGATGGTAGATTTTGTTTAAACTTTTTTTATATCCTTTATCAAGTACCTCAAACGTATTTCAGGAATAAAAAATCTGGGAATCCTATAGCCGTGGAAAATAGAAAATATCAAAAAATTTACCCCCTATTGGGAGTGGGTTCCGGACGGTAGATTTTGTTTAAACTTTTTTCATATTCTTCATCAAGTACCTCAAATGTATTTCTGGAATAACAAATCTGGGAATCCTATAACCGTAGAAAATAGAACATATCAAAAAATTAACCCCCTGTTGGGGGTGGGTTCCGGACGGTAGATTTTGTTTAAACTTTTTTTATATTCTTCATCAAGTACCTCAAACACATTTCAGGAATAAAAAATCTGGGAATCCTATAACCGTGGAAAATAGAAAATATGAAAAAATTAACCCCCTGTTGGGGGTGGGTTTCCGGACGGTAGATTTTCTTTAAACTTTTTTATAACCTTTATCAAGTACCTCAAACGTATTTCAGGAATAAAAAATCTGGGAATCCTATAACCGTAGAAAATAGAAATCATCAAAAAATTAACCCCCTTTTGGGGGTGGGTTCCGGACGGTAGATTTTGTTTAAACTTTTTTTACAACCTTTATGAAGTACCTCGAACGTATTTCAGAAATAAAAAATCTGGGAATCCTATAACCGTAGAAAATAGAAAATATCAAAAAATTAACCCCCTGTTGGAGGTGGGTTCCGGACGGTAGATTTTGTTTATACTTTTTTTACAACCTTTATGAAGTACCTTGAACGTATTTCAGGAATAAAAAATCTGGGAATCCTATAACCGTAGAAAATAGAAAATATTAAAAAATGTACCCCCTATTGGGAGTGGGTTCCGGACGGTAGATTTTGTTTAAACTTTTTTGATATCCTTTATCTAGTACCTCAAACGTATTTCAGGAATAAAAAATCTGGGAATCCTATAACCGTAGAAAATAGAAAATATCAAAAAATTAACCCCCTGTTGGGGGTGGGTTCCGGACGGTAGATTTTCTTTAAACTTTTTTTATAACCTTTATGAAGTACCTGGAACGTATTTCAGGAATAAAAAAACTGGGAATCCTATAACCGTAGAAAATAGAAAATATCAAAAAAGTAACCCCCTGTTGGGGGTGGGTTCCGGACGATAGATTTTGTTTAAACTTTTTTTATAACCTTTATCAAGTACCTCGAACGTATTTCGGGAATAAAAAATCTGGGAATCCTATAACCGTAGAAAATAGAAAATATCAAAAAATTAACCCCCTGTTGGGGGTGGGTTCCGGACGGTAGATTTTGTTTAAACTTTTTTTACAACCTTTATGAAGTACCTCGAACGTATTTCAGGAATAAAAAATCTGGGAATCCTATAATCGTAGAAAATAGAAAATATCAAAAAAGTAACCCCCTGTTGGGGGTGGGTTCCGGACGATAGATTTTGTTTAAACTTTTTTATAACCTTTATCACGTACCTCGAACGTATTTCGGGAATAAAAAATCTGCGAATCCTATAACCGTAGAAAATAGAAAATATCAAAAAATTAACCCCCTGTTGGGGGTGTGTTCCGGACGATAGATTTTGTTTGAACTTTTTTTATAATCTTTATCATGTACCTCGATCGTATTTCGGGAATAAAAAATCTGGGAATTCTATAACCGTAGAAAATAGAAAATATCAAAAAATTAACCCCCTGTTGGGGGTGGGTTCCGGACGATAGATTTTGTTTAAACTTTTTTTATAACCTTTATCATGTACCTCGAACGTATTTCGGGAATAAAAAATCTGGGAATCCTATAACCGTAGAAAATAGAAAATATCAAAAAATTAACCCCCTGTTGGGGGTGGGTTCCGGACGGTAGATTTTGTTTAAACTTTTTTTACAACCTTTATGAAGTACCTCGAACGTATTTCAGGAATAAAAAATCTGGGAATCCTATAACCGTAGAAAATAGAAAATATCAAAAAAGTAACCCCCTGTTGGGGGTGGGTTCCGGACGATAGATTTTGTTTAAACTTTTTTATAACCTTTATCACGTACCTCGAACGTATTTCGGGAATAAAAAATCTGGGAATCCTATAACCGTAGAAAATAGAAAATATCAAAAAATTAACCCCCTGTTGGGGGTGTGTTCCGGACGATAGATTTTGTTTAAACTTTTTTTGTAACCTTTATCACGTACCTCGAACGTATTTCGGGAATAAAAAATCTGGGAATCCTATAACCGTAGAAAATAGAAAATATCAAAAAATTAACCCCCTGTTGGGGGTGGGTTCCGGACGATAGATTTTGTTTAAACTTTTTTTATAACCTTTATCACGTACCTCGAACGTATTTCGGGAATAAAAAATCTGGGAATCCTATAACCGTAGAAAATAGAAAATATCAAAAAATTAACCCCCTGTTGGGGGTGGGTTCCGGACGGTAGATTTTATTTAAACTTTTTTGATATCCTTTATCTAGTACCTCAAACGTATTTCAGGAATAAAAAATCTGGGAATCCTATAAGCGTAGAAAATAGAAAATGTCAAAAAATTAACCCCCTGTTGGGGGTGGGTTCCGGACGGTAGATTTTGTTTAAACTTTTTTTACAACCTTTATGAAGTACCTCGAACGTATTTCAGGAATAAAAAATCTGGGAATCCTATAACCGTAGAAAATCGAAAATATCAAAAAATTAACCCCCCGTTGGGGGTGGGTTCCGGACGATAGATTTTGTTTAAACTTTTTTGATATCCTTTATCAAGTACCTCAAACGTATTTCAGGAATAAAAAATCTGGGAACTCTATAACTTTGGAAAATAAAATTCATCAAAAAACCGTTGCATGCGAACGTTGCAAACTTCAACATCATAAGAATACGACACTGAAGTTTGCAACGTTGGAGTCCAACGAAATGAACGAAAAAAAAATGTTTGTAATTCACCAATTTTTTATTTCACGAATTATTCGTGTAGGTTGAAAAACTACGAATTGCAAATTCGGCAGGGAACAAAATTGGAGAATTACTGGACTTATTGGAGTTTTTTTAGATCATTTCGTTGGACTCCAACGTTGCAAACTTCAGAGTCATATTATAGAGCATATTGAGCCAGACAAAATTCTGAAATTTTGCATATATCCATGGTGTTCCGAAGACAATATTTTTAATCCTATTGACAAATGAGCGACCGAAGAATTTTCATAACAAAATGTTCAATTCATAATGCTACAATCGGAGCCAAAAAGTGGAAATACTTGGTACATTTGTCGCTTCACAGAATTTCCAGAGTCTATAGGTATTCGTTGCAATCCAAAGATACAAATTTTGATTATACCAGGATAAATTCATAATGTTACAACTAAAGTGGGAAAGTGAAAAAATATAGCGCATATTGAGCCAAACAAAATTCTGAAATTTTGCATATTTTCATGGCGTTCCGAAGACAATAATTTTGATCCCATCGACAAATGAGCAACCGAAGAATTTTCATAACAAAATTTTCAATTCATAATGCTAAAATCGGAGGCAAAAAGTAGAAATACTTGGTACATTTGTCACTTTACACAATTTCCAAAGTCTGTAGGCATTCGTTGCAATCCAAAGATATAAATTTTGATAATGTCAGAAAAAATACATCGGAAGACTTTCTGAAACAATTTTTTAAATTCATTATGCTACAACTAAAATGGGGATGTGAAAAAATATAGAGCATATTGAGCCAAACAAAATTCTGAAATTTTGCATATATCCATGGTGTTCCGAAGACAATATTTTTGATCCCATTGACAAATGAGGAACCGAAGAATTTTCATAATAAAATGTTCAATTCATAATGCTACAATCGGAGTCAAAAAGTGGAAATACTTGGTACATTTGTCGCTTCATAGAATTTCCAGACTCTATAGGTATTCGTTGCAATCTAAAGATACAAATTTTGATAATACCAGGATATGGAGTGTATACCGTCATAGTCTTTTGACATAAAGATATATTATACGAGCCATTTTCACATAAAGATATATCATTACTTACTACGGTTATCATCCAGATGTATCCATATATATCCAGATGCAAGTTGACAGTGTATTTGTCTATTAATTCATCAAACACGAGATGATTCTACATCATATTTTGGATAGAAAAACGACGTAGAAAATCTTTTGAAATGGACCAAAAATTATCATGCAAGGAACATTTTATGATGTACAAATCTTATTATGGCAAGCGAGGAACATTTTATAATAAAGAGGAAAGGGACCAATAAAGTAAATTGTCAACGGTGTAGAGTTAAAAAAAATATTTATTAGACACTGCTATAAACTCGACATGATAATAACAAACTTTGCCATATACATTTTTTTGACACTCATTATTAGTTTTATAGAGTTTCTTTTCCAAATTTACATCGATTCACACCAATCATGATTAACAGTTCAACGTACACCATTTCATAGTTATCAAAGAAACGAAAAAAATGATTTCTCAAGAAATCTTATACGAAGAACATTTAATCGCGAAAGAGAAAAGAGATCGCTTTCGTTTCCGTCGTAGAGTTAAGTGTGGAAAATAAAAACTGCAGGGTTAACAATAATAAAAAAATACATATTCATTTCAGCACTGTTCGAAAGTTGATTAATAGCACTTCACTATTTTCACACCATCACTTTCTTATTATTACTGTAACCAAGAGTCGATCGAACCTAACCACGATATTTATAACCTCACAACTGTTCGTGAAAAAACATTAATATTTTCAATACTGTTTAAGCCACGAGTTCTAATTAGTCGCGATCGAAAGGGGGAAAAAAATAAAAAATACGTGAATTTGAATGAAACTCTAAATTGCTGTCATTGAATTTATAAATTTATATAAAGAAATCATTTTTGCATCGTACGTCTCGCACTCTTCCGCGGTAAAAGTATATATACACTCGATAAGACTCGGTCCAGCAAACGATAAAATTGTCACTCTTGATATTTCACTCTTGATATTAAGATTATAATACCAGCACGTTTTTTTTATTTATCCCGCACTTCGTAATGTCGAAACTCTGTTTGTTTATAGCACCAAAAACTGACTTGATAGATGGTTGTACAATTATTATATATATAGTGTAACGACTTTTTCCCCTGAGTCGCACAAAATATATTTATTCTCGATAATCTCTGGACGCCAGTTTAAGAAAATTCTCAAACAAATTTTATTCGAAACCATCGAGAACAAATAAAGATGTTTTCCCGGTCGTAGCCGTAGTTTGAAACGATTTGGTAGAGGGGCGAGGTCAAATACAAAATACAAAATTAATCACTCTCAATTCTCACACAAATCCGGAATTACAATTGATATTTATTCAGTGAAAACAAATTAAGGATAAATTGGATTTGATTTTTCCGGAAAAATATAAATTTACAATTTCATAATTACAATTGAATAAAAGAAAAGAAAAATAAATTTCGATACAAAATGTTTCAAAAAATAAATTCCGAAATACAATGTTCGTCTGTTAACCGTCGAAATTAAATTAACAATAAAGTAACATTTTTAGTCGATCTATCATACCAAAATTGCGTAACGTTAAAGATCACCCCATTAACGTACTTTCCAACGATAAAATAATATAGATCGACATCGACAATTATATAACAATTTTTACAAACTATGGATCTCGAGATTGGACAAAAGAATATAATAGAATTCCTCTCGGCAATTCAAACTAATAAAAGACAACGACAATTCGCGAAAGAATTAAATCGCAAGACAAGACGTAACCGAAATTTTCCAAACGCGTGCGTACCCCGAAACAATATCACTCTTTTACTCTCAAAATTCCAAAATATTATTCGCGAATATTACTCAAAACGGTACAACAAAATTAGAGCGAAACGACGGCTCACCGCTACAGTTTCAGTAGGACGAGATCCGGAAAAAGACCACGGATATTCTCTCCATCGATAATTCGGGGCGTCGAATTCTTGATCGGAACGGCCACGGCTCGAGAAAAAGACGTCCTCCGTCGTTGCTGCCCAAAACTCGAGTCCTCGATAATTGTACCGAGAGCCAATACGCGAATTAGGGTCCTAACCCCCCACCCGTTGCCTCCTCACGAGAATCGCAACTGTTTGTTCTCGAATATTCTAGAGTCTTCTCTCGCCGACCTGACCTCAACGATATATTTTGAATTTCGACGATATTTCCGAGCGACAGTTTTTGTTTCGCTGAGCGGTAATTTCAAAGATTCGTTGAGCGGCAAATTCGATGTTTCGTTCCGATAAGATGATGACTGTGACTTCTAACGAGAACACGGCAATCTCCGGAATGCTGAAAGACGCATCCTGAGTTCGACAGCTCAGGGTGAGGGCATGGAGCTAGCGACCCACGCTTGATGACCTTGAACTTCGCCATAAGCCTTTCCTCGACGATAAAACCTCCCGAAAACGACGATAATCCGATGTTCTTCGGTATAAGAGACCGTCGTTCGCTCGTATAAAATAAAATAATTCAAAATAAAATTAGTAAGTGAGAAATACGCAAGCATTTGGCCCTTCTGGATGTACTCGAGAGAAATTCTTCATCGACGAAGAACGCTTCCCTCTCGTGCCGTGCCAATTTTTAAACATTTTGGGACGTGGGCAAAATTACCACGTCACAATAGATATATCAAACAAATATTCTGTTCAAATCCTTCCGCACTTAACGCGTTTTAAAGAACGTCGCGCAAGTTATTTCGTAGCTTTAATGTAATTGGCCCAGGAATTTTCTCATCGTTCATTGACTGGAACAAGAATTCTCTCACTGGGGATTGGTGATCATGGAGGACAAGAAGCCTATGTCTGTAGCGGTCAGTACGCGTATACAGATACGTCAAGTTCCTAAGTGTGTTAGTAACTTTTGCATAATCTCAAGCCCGTGCAAAGTTTTTTCTCAGAAATTACGCCACGAATCATGCTGATTTCGGGCTCATTCGAAACATAATTTGTTCATTAATCTCCAGTTCAATTTTCAAGGCCTCAAATAACTCATGAGCTTCGTAAATAAACGAAATGACATTCCGATTTTACCCCCACCACCGCGAAAAGTTTTGTTAGGAGAAAATATAGTCTCGGCGAACCTCGGGCCAGCAGACGGCAGAGCTGTCAATGTACTTGTCCCGAGACTCTACCGAGTCTCTTGATAATTCTGAGGCTCCTGACAGTAAAGTTAAATATAATTATCTATTTATAGCTTAGACCGAAATTGCTAATATCCTCGTTGCCTTTTCGCCCCTGAATGCCTTATTCTAATACATAACTTAAAAGTTAATGATAAAGTATTTAATTTTCTGAATTTTTGCCTTGGGGAAAAATTGGTACTTGAGGTCTCTTCTATAACACCTTCCTGCCAAGCTATAATCGAATAATAACCTATCAACGAATTACTAACATCTCGAAAATTCTTCGAGTCTGTAGTTAACCCTTTTGAAAACATTATAACTTTTTTCTTATCACAGGAACGAAAATGCTCCTATATTTATACAACTTCAATAACAATGAATTTATGGTAGCAAATTTGTCTCATTCTCTTATGTCGAATTAGTAGTGTGAGCAGTACTGATTCCTGTCATTCAAATAAATCGATGATGTAATGATGCAAACACGTTGTAAGGTTTTTTGTTATATGCAGACTCTATTGGAGTCTATATAAAGCGAAATATATGAAATTACTATAGGAAAAAGAAGTGATATCAAATAGCAAAAATCGCCTCCCGGGGAAAAAAACCTGGACAAGTACATTGGTGGTCCCTCGTTTCCCTATGATATCACAAAAAATCAAAACCCCACTTAAATTTTTTTTTTTTGATGTTTACTAATTTTATTCATATCCCGGAGGGAAACCAACTATATAGATCACGAAATATCCGGCCAAAAAACCAGACTTCATAATAAATGTTACTTTGAATTTATTTCCACAGAACAAAACAAGAATCAAAACATTAAAAAATCAGCGTTATCAAGATGAGAAAAATACCTCTTATAATTGGTGTGTAAGAAGTATCAATAGTCTAGAAAAAAATGAAAAAAGGTTGACATCTAAGTTACGTGCAGCAGTAAAATTTATGATATCAGTACTAGGACAAGTATTTCTTTGGTGACTGAGAAGATATCAATATGGACGTACCGGCAACGTATGGCATGCAGTTGATGCATTGCTTCTGGGATCTCCTAAGTCGAGTAGCTACTTTTGTTTTGGCTATAGCGCGACCAATGTTGCCAAATAGTATTTACTTATATGACCTAATGAAACAACATTGCCTGCGCCGTGGCTAAAATAACGAACAACAAGCAGGAACAGGAAGTTTCGCATAAGAACCCGTGCTTTTGTAATGTTAAAAAAAAACTTTAATTTATGTCCGTACATGATAGCACAGTTTTGTTTGATTGGTAATAATTTGATGAACGTTCACCACCGTACGTTGAGCGTATACGCACAGAGTACTTGTCCGGCCCATAACTTTTTATTAAAATTGCTCATTCCAGTAAAAATCAGGGGTCTCTCTCAAAAGTCAAGGGTCATAAATACGCACTTTTTCATTGTTGGTATTGTCTTATTTAATTTTTATTTTTTTTATGATTAATCCCGCAAATGAGAATGTGGCAGCGTTCAAGCTCACGCAGGCTAATGCAATTCTGTATTTTTTTGAAAGCCCTTGTAGTTCCAAGTCACAGGATAATAATTCGTTATAATAAAACATTAATTAGAGAAATGGCATATGAACATAGTTGGAGATTTTATAAACATAATAAAATCCCACGTACTTGACCACATATACTTTAGTAGATCTTTATTTATTTATCAACTTTTTGTGAACTCACAACGTTTACGAGAATGAAATTATCACCTCTGTACAATTTGACTTAATTTGATAAGATAATGAGAGCGGTTACCCATAAAATTTTGTATGATGAGTTAGTTTTTAGAAAGGATTTTTGTGCGGAGATCTTTGCATGAACGACTTAGACGGGTTTTTGTAAATTTTGGTGGGGATCGGTATTTTGGCGCTGGGTGGTGGGGGGGATTAACTGGAACGACTATTTGTGGGACATAAATGTACTTGTCTCAGCTTTTTTCACAGCATTTATGCTGTTTTTAGCTAGGTATATTTTAGTATAGCTCAATTTATTTTATACCTTTTTGCGAAACACAATCTTAGCTTTTCGCGAGGATTAACTTATTTCGTTTTGTGTGATTTGAATTTATTTGATACATTTTTTGAGAGTGGTCACTTTTCTTACTTTTTGATAGGATTTGATTTTCTCAGGGATTTTTGCGAGAAAAGGTTTTTGTAGTGTATGTATTGTGACGAGAAATTTTTAAGCGAGTCACGTTTAATAGAAAATTGGTCGAACCTCCCCGACCCTCCCGCTCAATGCTCCAGCCGCAACAAAATCTCTTAGGATTGATTCCGGGAAAACAAAAATTATTGTAACCGTTATTAATTATTTTTGATTTTAGTATTTTAATTCCGAGCTATATTCGAAACCGGGGCTAAGGGCTTACACACACCGATCCGATCAGCTGTATTGGCGTCTGAACGAGAGCGAGAGAGACAATCAACTTTGGCCAATTACTGTCGTCGTCAGTGTATTTCGAGCAGGGCTCATACACTTGGCCATTTCCGTCTTCGATTTATCGCTGCCAATCTCTGGATCTCGTCCAACAAGTATATTGGCTAACGAAATGATAAGGATCGAGGATTCTCGTCGTCGCGCGTCGTCGCCCCGATATCCAAATGACGCTAGAATTGCACAAAAATTGCGTTGGTAATGTCCACGTTCAAACGTTAGAAACGCGATGTTTGCCGGACCATTTTCCTATGTTCGTTGCATTACAAAGTGACGTTACTACATGACGCACTTCTGACACAAATGCGACGTTATTCGGAGCTGTTCTTCTAACAGCCATCTAGCGTTAGGTCATGACGGCATTCGAGTGTCATGTTCCAACATCATTGTAGCGATGGGTTTAAACGGCATTCTAGCATTACATTTACCAGCATTCTAGCGTTGGGTTTGAACAGCATTGCAGCTTCACGTTTTGCCAGCATTCTAGCGTTGGATTTGAACAGCATTGTAGTGTTACATTTTAACAGCATTCTAGGATTAGATTTTAATAACATCATCTTGCAATTCGTTTTGGAAGCACATTTCATGGTTGAAACCTAAACTAAGGATGGGGGAGGGGGTGTCAATTCGGTAAAGACAAAAAATGTGAATTATTAGCATTTCCATCGAATTTTTTTTGTTGAATAAATTTGTCATTACAATTTGAAAATGGTAAATTAAATAACCTTATCTGGCGAAAGATAAGGCATTCATGAAATTTTTCTCGGTCACTATTGCTCCAAGTGAATTCAAAAATGTAGCAATAATGGTGCATTTTCCCACTTCGTTTGAAATGGGTATTCTCATCAGGTTGAAAACGATCAGAGTTTCAAATTGTGTACGTGGTCGTTATTCAGACGACGAGAGAGTGCTTCGGCTCTGGCATCTCCGGGCCATGGTGCATCTTCTCCAGGGGTATGGTGCGCGCTCAGGAAAAGCCTTGACTATGCGCCGCACTGTGGCCGGAGCGCGAAGCTTCAACGCCCGTGTTCACTCCATCAAAACTGTAGCATCATGGCGCTAGATTGATCCATTCATGTGACGTTCACACTAACGTCATATTGGTGCAATTTTGACGGCATTTTGATTTTTGTTTATGCCATGAACGGGACACATCTGTTCGTTCGCGATCGCATTAAGATGCAATCAGCCCAAGTAATGTTTGTACGTGGAAAATACTTTTATGGCGGCCATGACAGTCAAATCTATTATTTTACAGTGGTACACATTATCCAAGAATCATTAAAACTTTTGCAACATATTTTACTTTTTCAGTCTCAAATTTCCTAATCCCCATTCGATTATTGTTTTTGACATGACATTTTTAAACTACGTAGTGTGAAAAATGATAAAAAATTTTCAATTGTTTTTCTTTTAAAATGTGCAGGGTGAGCACAAAACTGTTTTCAATGAATCAATTATGTGCAAAAGCGCAGCTAAAGAGCATATTCTCAGATTTCAAAAAAACCGCCCTTAAGTTTTCCATATGACCATGAGTTACAGAGTTACAGATGATCGGATCGAAAATTACATTTTTTGCTCTGATTGCGGATAAAGTGATTAATAACGGTTCTGCAGAAGTTTATAAAAAATAACTCGAAGCCAAAAATATGGTCTGCAAACGTCACGGTACGGATTGCACACTTTCAAAGTTGATGAAAAATAAAATTGTTCTATTTTTCATACTTCACAGGGAGAAAAAATGTTAATATCAACAAATAAAAAATGTAACAATATCGTTTTGAAAACTACGAGATTATATAGCTTCAAAGTCGTTTCTGAAGAAAATTACGACCATTTTTTAAAGCGATACAGCCTTTCAAACACTGCTTTATTTTTTCGAAAATTTTAGTCGTTCTTAAATTTTGTACACCAGTACCTATAGTTTTTCACGAAACCTCATATGGCACTTCGCCAAAAAGCGGGAGCCGTTCAACTAGTCCAGTCACCTTAGCAAAAGTCCTATTCAAGAGACCCAGCCTCTGGCCAATTTTTTTATAGGTTGTTTGGGCCTATAGGAATATAGCCCTGAGTTTTCGTTAAAATCCGAGTTGCATTTTAGCAATAAAAAATTATTGAAAATTAAAATGTCAATTTTTTTTGTTATTTCCTTTGGAACGCGTCCTATCGAAAAAAGTTTCGAATAAAAGTTGTTCATCATAACGTCCTCTATAAAAAAGGTCCTATACAAAAATGAGCTAGCATTGTTAATTAAGCGGTTATTTAAGCAGACCCATGACCATCGTTTTTACAAATTTTACA
Organism: Rhimphoctona megacephalus; assembly: GCA_963989365.1. Taxonomy (NCBI): domain Eukaryota; kingdom Metazoa; phylum Arthropoda; class Insecta; order Hymenoptera; family Ichneumonidae; genus Rhimphoctona; species Rhimphoctona megacephalus. The sequence goes on along the minus strand of OZ022415.1, from coordinate 4,313,071 downwards.
TATAACCGTGCTTTAAAATCATTTTACTATGAATAGGAAAGGGTATCGTAAATAAATCTTTTCTCCGACATTGTTTCATTCATTACAATAAGATTACGATTAATGTGAAAGAAAAAAATTTAGGAAAGAAAAATTCATTACAAAAACTCTCTTGCCACTCTTTTTTCGTTAGGCTCATACTCGTCGTCACTATCTACATTTGTTGGAGCCGTTACTATGGGATAGTCAATTCCAATTTCGTCGTCGATTGCCTTTGAGAATTTGGAAAATTCTTCCTCTACCTCATCATCGCTTAAAATTATAAGTGCATTACTAACTTATTGTAGCGAATGAAACAGTGTCGGAGAAAAGATTTATTTATGATACCCTTTCCCATTCATAGTAAAATGATTTTAAAGCACGGTTATATGTAAAATTTGTAAAAAAGAAGGTCATGGGTCTGCTATGGGGTGAACATGATTTTTAAGGATACCATCGTGTTCGCGAGAAAAAATCACGTAAAATTAAAAAAAAAAATTGTTCTACGACCATTTTTAAGTAAGTTATGAAATGTGTTAACTAAGCCGCTCGCGCAAGGCTGCGGAGCGAGAGGGGGTACTCCCACTGCGCCGTCCGGTCGAGCGGCCGACGCCGCGCGCTCAGCCGCGCGCCGTCGATCGGAATACGTTGATAACTGTGATGGCATAATTCCTCCTAAAGGTCAGTATTTTATTGAATCCCGTAGCCGGAAGCGTAGGGAAGGCTAACGAATTTGAATTTTGCAAAAATCTTAATTACAACAATAGAAAATTGAAATAACGTAAAAATATCCATATCTTGAGCTGTAATCAAGATATTGCAGCTTTTTTTTTAAATTGTTCGTTTTTCAAAAACGCATTAGATGGTCCAAGAATTTTCCGGATATCTTTGTAACTTTGGTCAGAATTGCTATTTGTTTATAAGCAAAAATCGAAAATCGAAAATTAAAAAACAGTATTTATTTTCATCGAAAACAATTTTTTTTTTCCATATCGCTTGTGCACGATGACACAAAGCTCCTCGATTTTTTTCTACGCTGTGGGGGCCTTCGTCGGGAAATTCTATTGAATGCCAAAGTTTTTTCGACGATCGCAGATTGTTGCTAAACTATATCTCGCAGATCGATAAATCTTGCACGGTTCTCTTAGGATTCGGCTCCCCTACATCATGTATGAACTTCAAACCGATACGTTGATAAACAATCAATTGCGGTTGCAAAAATGAAATTGAGAATTTTTTTTCATTTGCAATTAACCGCTTAATTAACAATGCTAGCTTATTTTTGTATAGAACCTTTTTTTATAGAGGACGTTATGATGAACAACTTTTATTCGAATCTTTTTTCGATAGGACGCGTCCCAAAAAAAATAACTCAAAAAATCGATTTTTTAATTTTCAATAATTTTTTATTGCTAAAATGCAACTCGGATTTTTACGAAAACTCAGAGCTATATTCCTATAGGTCCAAACAACCTATAAAAAAATTGGCCAGAGGCTGGATCTCTTGAATAGGACTTTTACTAAGGTGACTGGACTATATAGCTTTTATAGCTAACTGGATATCTCAGATCTTTCTTTCATGGAAATTATTTCTTGTTCTAGCGATAAAAGTAATTGTCCATCATATTGCACGTGTACTGTGCAATAAATGTAACGGTCTAAATTGTGGAAACGTTCCAGAACCCAAAATAGTTTCAAGTGACGATGAAATCGATAAAGAATTTTTAAGATTTTCTGACGAAGTTGATAATGCAGCTGATGTAACGTTTTCGTTAACCGAAGACCAGAATGATTCAATTAGTAATGAAGACTATCAGCTTGATGCGAAAAAATAAAGAAAATGTAATTATTACTGGAATTTTTGGAAAAATGTATATAATATAATTATTGTAATAAATAAATAGAATTGCGGAAAAAATACAATTTATTTATCATACCTTTACCTATTGATTGTAAAATTATTTATAGGCACAAGTACATATATTTAAATTCAAGTAGTACAATAGTTATTTTCGGTTATCAAAAACGTTACATCAGTCGCATTGTCAACTTCGTCGGAAAATCTTAAAATTTCTTCATCAATTTCATCATCACTTAGAATTATTTCAGGTTCAAGAATGTTTGCACAATTTAGTCCATTGCATTTCTTGCACAGTATTGTGCATTTTAACCCAAGTTTTCGATATGTGTAATGTGGTGAACAATTATTTTTATCGCAGGAACAATAAATAATTTCGATGAACGAAAGATCGGAATAATTCACTTAGCGATGAAGACTATGAGTCTGATGAAAAAAAAAATTTTAATGTAATTATAACTCAAATTATTGTAAAAATGTATACAATATAATTATTGTATTAAATAAAATTGCGGACAAAATACAATTTATCAAGGGACGCGGTAGCGGCTCGACGCTATATCCTTACCTATCTTTTATTATATATATATATTGTAATGTGGTGGCACACCACGTTACGGGAGCGATTCGAATTAAGTGTGGCAGGCGGCCTGGATAGCTCAGTTGGGAGAGCACTCGACCGGCAATCGAGAGGTCCCGGGTTCGAACCCCGGTTCAGTCCCTGCCGCATTTTTTTCGGATCGTTCCTCCTATCCTGTTTTTCCCCGTCATAATATATATGTCGCAGTCAAACAAAATAAAGTCGGTTATCTTGCAAAAACGTCAAGCAGAGGTGCTTGGGTGAAATTGAAGAGAGGCACATGTCAGGCGATGGATCGTTGCTAAGGGTTGTTAGAAAGAAAAGAAGAGAGGAGTAGTGAAGAGAGGAGATCCGACGTGTGCACTCGTGACAAGATCACCACATTTTTGTGTTGAATAATTTAATGAATTGATTTGAATTAAAGTTGTTTAAATCATCTTAAAATGGGTGAAGATCAAAGTGAAATTAATGATACTTTAAATAATTCGACATATATTGTAACGGTACGATTGTGCTAGAGCATGCCGTTACGCGTAGATTCGAGCTTCTTAAAAGATAAAGGAGCGGGCATGAAAGAAGAACAAGAGTGTGATGAAATTTTGGTGCAAAAACAAACAAAATTTTTATTCGATCAAATATTGTTTTGTATGTGTGTATTGTGTAAAACATAGAATTGTCTTTGTTCAAATTTTTCTTTACTTCCGGTATTTTTCTCAAAATGCTAATTTTAAATCGCACGCAATAATTTTGGATTCGCAATTGATTCGATTACATAACTTAACAATCTTCGCCATGAATTTAAATATAACAACTAATTTTATAGATTTTAACAATCTCGCAATTTTAATGAATCAAATTTTGAAATTCGCAGTTTGCTTCACAATTAATAACTGCAGATGACTTATCAAACCAAACTTTTATTTCGTAAATAATTTCGCATCCGAATTTTGGATTCGCAAACTAATTTTTAAATTCCCAATAGTTTCGCAAACTAATTTTTAAATTCCAACTGGTTTCGCCACTTATTTTTAAATTCCATTGGTTTCGCACACTAGTCTTTTTAATTCCCAATAGTTTCGCAAACTAATTTTTAATTTCGCAAACTAACTTTAAATTTCCGATAATTTCGCAAACTAATTTTTAGATTTTCAATGGCTTCGCAAACTAATTTTTAGTTTCGCAAACTCGTTTCTAGATTCCCATTGGTTTCGCAAACTAATTTTTAATTTCGCAAACTAATTTTACATTCCCGATATTTTCGCTAACTAATTTTTAGATTCCCAATGGCTTCGCAAACTAATTTTTATTTCACAATTTAAATTTTAAATTCTTTAATAATTGGGCTGTTGTAAATTTGTAATCAATCAGCCGTGATGCATATTTTCCTTTTTTAAAAACTTTAACTTTTAAATTATTATATTTTCTTTTTCAATTTATTTAAACAACTTCTAAAACCTACTCAGACAACTTACTTAAGGTGGAACATCCAGAATCTTAGGGCCGAACGTCCCCGAACTGCCCCAGCCCTCCAGACGCGATAAGGTAGGAGGTTAAGGTTACGGGAAATCTATTAGGGATCTTGAGACCAAACGGAATCGCATGGCCCCGGCCCCCCCGAACTAGATCGGGTACTCACAGGAAGAATCTGGTTTCCACACGGAGCCGCATGGAACCCGCCCTCTTCACTGCGGTGGAATTAATTTTTTTTAGTTGGTCGTCTGAGAGTATCTCTCTAAGACTGATTGATTATGAGTTTAAACAGGCCTGGCGTGATGAGGACCAGTACCTGTGAATTGCATAAGTGAGCCTGGCGTGGTAAGGACCAGTGCTCACGAGTAGTGTAAGCGAGTCTAGCGTGATGAGGACTAGACTGCCTTTAGCCCTCTGTACTTGCCCTTCTTATACTCATCGAAACAATAGAAAATAACGATAATGATTTGGCGGGATTGCGCCTTTTTTCCTGATTCGCTCTTGAGCCTAATTATTTTCACGAATTCCATCGATTGGTTTTCGTTCGCTCGACGTTACTTATTATTGGTCGCCTTATGACTGATGTTTGGCGGTCGCGAATGGTAATCGATTATTTTTCTGATTTGCTATTCGTGAAAATTCTTTGATTGGTTGAATCGATTGTATTTAGTATTGCGCAAGTGTGAAAATTCGTTATGGCCAATAATAAATGAGTATTTTTCTGATTTGCTGCTTGCGGTACGAGTTGATTGGCCACTTTACGCAATTGGCTGCTGTGACTCTGGCGCGCGATCGCATTTGAATTTGAAATAAAAACACTTAAATTTAGAATGTAAAATTTTCTTACTTTTTTGAATGATTTTAACCTGAGATTTTCACCATTCGCTTTGTACAATGATTTTTCATGAGATCTTTTCCATATTTTATAGAGAAAGCAAAGTTTTTATAATAAATTTCAACAAAATTGATTCATATATGATCTATACGGCTTTCGGTCGATAGACGCGCCCGGACGCTGGCGCCGCGATTGATCGATAATTGAAGTCGCGCGTTGCTGTGTAGGTAAGGCGGTGTTTCGCTATCGACGGGTGGTATGGTTCGTCTCAATATATAAGTAAGGGTATTATGATACCCTTACCTATTCATCGTAAAATCATTCATAGGCACAACCATATTTAAATTTAAATTATTGGGGTAACTATCAGAAAATGTTGATTTTCGAGGGCATTTTCGAGTTCGTGAGAAAAATATACGTGAAATTAAAAGATAAAAAAAGTTCTACGACTATTTATAAGGAAGTTATGGAAATTGTTAACAAAGCCGCTCAAGGGGAGCACCGGGGCGAGACGCGGTGTGCCCGCCGTGCCGCCCAGCCGCACCGACGACGCTGCTCGCTGATCCGTACTCGGGCGATTGAATCAAATCAGGATCCGCAATGAAACGAAAGCTCCAAAGGGTTTGAATCATATTGAATGTTATGCCCAAAAATGTTGAGAATGCTCTCGAACTTGAATTATGCGAAAATGTTGATTATAATAATAATAAATCGAAGAAACGTACAAATAACTGTATCTCGGCTTGTAATAAAGATATTGAGACTATTTTCTTTAATTACGCGCCCCGCACAGATGTTTAAGAATCTCGAAGAATATTGCAATTAGCAACACAATTGAAGGCGTTATTCCTATTTGTTTATGAGCAAAAATTTTGTATCCTCGAAAAACGGAGGTTTTTTCCCCGAAATCATTTTTCGAGTTAAATCCTGAATGTACGTGCTGAAAAGAACCATCTTAATTTGTTTCTATCCTGCGGGCCTTCTCAGAAAGATGCTATCGGAATACGCCGAATTTACACAGATTGGAGATTGTTGCTTAACTATATAACATAAATCGATTTATCTTACATATATCTCTTGGGGATAGATTTTTTTTGGTGATATATGAGTTTGGGAACAGTATGTTAATAAATGACCGATAGCAGATACAAAAAGCAAAAAAAAATCGTTGCTCACTTACGATTCACCGTTAAACTAACAACGTTACGTAATTTTTGTATAAGATTTATTATATAGAGGACATTGTAGCGCACAACTTTTATAGGAAGACATTTTTGATAAATCCCATTCCAAAAAAAAACATCAAAAAACAGGTTTTTGTAAAAATAATTTTTGTGGCCAAAAAACATGTAATAGTTCATCGCGAGATTCAGGGCATGTTCCTGGAGATCCAAATTACTTACAAAAAGTTGGCACTGCTCTTGTGTTCTTAAATAGAAGTCGTGTGTATTTATGTACATTCCGACTGGACTAAAAGCTCACGATTTATACTAGGTTGTAGGCTTTATAACATTTCAATATATTGTTTTTTTACGAAAATGTTAAAAAAAAGTTCCAATTTTTTGTTCAAAATTCAATTTTGAAAATTCATCGGTAATTAAACAATCTAGATAAAAAAAATTATCAATTTGAAGATTTTTTCTCCGGATAAAATACTCCAAAAAAAGATGCTCGGTTTTCAAATCGAGCATCTTTTTTGGGTTTTGCATCACTGTACTAAAATAGCTGTAACTTTTTTTTTATCCATGAGAACCCCAGTCACCGTCCATTGTCTTTGTTTGTAAATGATCTTAAAATTCTTCAAGATCTTAAAATTCTCCAAGAAAAATTCAAGTGTTCTAATTATAAGACAATAAAAAACTCTGAAGAGGGCTTGGACCAAGAGCCGAAATGTCAAAATAAAGGACTCTAACATCAATGATCCTTCTCCACCGGGAGATCAGGTTGGGCAGTAACCCTTACTTACCTCGTATTAAAAAAAAATTGTAATTAAAAATAACTTAAAAAAGAAAAGTCAAAGTTTTCGTATCCTACTTTCCGTATCAAAAACATATTGTGTCTTTTTTGGAATACGAAAAAACGGAAGGAGCATAAAATAAAATGTTATTTTCGTTCAACACAAAATTGTCATTATAATTGAATTTTAGTAATAATAACTTAGTTTTATACCCGTTGAAGCAAATCCTTTTATACATCGCATAGAAGTTTAACTTCCACCGCGTGACTTTTCACGCACCCTTTTTTCCATTAAGACATTTTATTAGTTGAAACACGTCATTGGAATCATGATAACATGTAGCCGAACGTCAAAACAAACTGAGAATATGACCTCTAACTCTTGACTGGTGCCATTGTTTTTGTTTTAAATCTATAAAATGTAGGCATAACAAGAAGTTATTTTTAAGAATTATAATAATTTATGATCAAGACAATTTTTGAACTTCCGACACTTATTTTTCAATACTTTAGCCCACACGCTGGTGCGAATTAGTACGAGCCGTTTTCAAACGCTTTATCACTGAATGGTCCAAATTTAATTTATCCAGAGTTATTTTCAAACCTCAAAATGTTTCCAAATGATTGCCAATTATTATTTAAAGCAGAACAAAACACAAGGTCTAATTTTACAGGAAAGTACAAAAATTGTGTTTTGCACAGAATGTAGAAAAAATGAAAAATTGGATGCGCAAATTCACCCTCGTGTGTAGCCGACGGCTTAATTCAATGTCATCAAGAGACTCGGTAGAGTTTCGGGACAAGTACATTTGACAGCTCTGTCGTCTGCTGGCCCGAGGCTCGCCAGAGTATATTATCTCTGAATAAAGTAAATTTCGGTGGTGGGGGTAAAAACTGAAAGTCATTTTCTCGAATTACGAAGCTCAGGAGACAGATGATGACTTGAAAATTGAACTGGAGACTAATTAAGAAAAAATCTTTCGATTGAGCTTTAAATCAGCACGATTGATGACGTATTTGCTGAGAAAAAACTTTGCACAGGCTCAAAATTATGCAAAAATTCCAACACATCGAAGAATTTGACGTGTCTGTATATGTCACAATGAAAGGCCTCAGCGTGCCTACCGAGATTCTGATTGGTCACGAGTGTGGTCATTTCCCTGTGTTCCGATTAGTCATGAGTGTGATCATTTCCCTGTGTTCCGATTGGTTCCGATACGGTCAAAAGCTTAAATGTTTTCACGTAGTGTTGTAAGTGTGCAGTGCGGGATTACGTGCGGGGACCATATTTTGGAAAATTATGTACTTCCACCAAAGTCGGTCTCGGGCGATAAAAGGAATGATTTCCGTTTGGTCACCAATGACTCGTCTTCATCGATCCCGCGGAAAGTTCGCACGGTTTTATTTGAACGTGTTTTTGTAAAAGTTTTTCTCTGAATAAAATGATTCGCGGCGGTGGGGGTAAAATTGGCATGTCTTTTCATTTAATTACGAAGCTCAGGAGTCGTTTGATACAACGAAAATTGGACTGGAGACTAATTGTCAAAAATGCTTTCGATTGAGCCCAAAATCAGCATGATCGGTGGCGTAATTGCTGAGAAAAAACTTTGCACAGGTCAAAATTATCAATTTGTCTATCATTGTGTGAAGGATTTCGACGTATCTGTATATAACACCATCAAATACCTCTTGAAGCCTCTCGAGTTTCTGATTGGTTGGTGTCTGTATCTGTGATAACACCATCAAAGGCCTCTTAAAGCCTCTCGAGTTTCTGATTGGTTGGTGTCTGTATCTGTGATAATACCATTAAAGGTGTGTGATCTGTGGTCGTGTTCGTTGGGTCTCATCATTTTGATGTGAACAAGTGCGCATGCGCATAATGATGCGCAACACGCAACTGCACAATGAAACGAGTCATGCGCAATGTGTGAATCTGTGTGAAACGGAATTCAAAAAATAAATGATGAAAACAGTGCAGGACGTGTGGAAGAGTTTGGTTATAAACAGTAATAAATAACCGTTTTATAACCGTTTTAATGCGCATTCGTCGTAAAATCGGGAATCAGTGACAAAATTCGGAAAAATCAATCGGGATAAGTGATAAGTGACAATAGTATTTATTAAAGTGTTTTTTGAGGTTTAAAAGTTTGATCGAAGTTTCGTAAAACGGAGTGGCTACTCGTCCGGCTAACCGTACGATTAGTTATTCGTCCAGCCATTTATATATAGATATATTGCTGAGCACTTTTATCTTTTATACGTTCGGCACGGGGCGTCGGCAGCGCTGCGTTTGACGAATTTATTTCACGCATGCGCATTACTGCGTCGCCACATTTGTGCTCGAATTTGTGCGACGATTTTGTGCTCTTTTTTATTGTCAGACGACTAATGTATCCGTATTCGTCCGAAGGCTTCAAACGGCTCCAAACCGTGTAACCGGGCGATTAAGGACTGCTTATTCGTCCAGACATGCTTGGATACATGATTTTCCATTGTGACCGGACGACTAATGTATCCTTATTCGTCCGAAGGCTTCTTCAAACGGCTCCAAACCGTATAACCGGACGATTAAGGACAGCTTATTCGTCCTGACATGCTTGGATACATGATTGTTCATTGTGACCGGACGACTAGTGTATCCTTATTTGGCCGAAGGCTTCTTTAAACGGCTCCAAACCGTGTAACCGGACGATTAAGGACAGTTTATTCGTCCGGACATGCTTGGACGTAGATACTATTTTGGACATACATGTCCTTATTAATTTCCGCTTTTAGCCGCACCCGGAGTCAACGAACGAGGACGTAGCGGATATCTGACTCCATTTTTTTATTTTTTATTTTTTTTGTAGATTTTTTGTATTTTGAAACCATTAGCACATTTTAGGAGTTACGTTGAAACTGTCGTCTTTCGTAAAACTCCCCATCCAACGTTACCAATTTTCGATGGTACAAGTCGAACGAATACTCTCGGCTTTTTCGTTCTTCTCCTCTCATGGGATTGTTATAATATTGAAATCGTTCAGCTACTTTTTGTCGACGATCACGATTGTAAGCTTTTCGTAGCGTGAACGACAAAATTTCATGTAGAAATTCTTCCCCAGCCCCACTGACAATCGCAAAGTTTACAACAATCATACGATTATGATCGTTGAAATTGGCATTCCAAAATGTTTGTGGAATAAATTTTGACCAGGTTTTGGCGTCGCCGATGACATCTTGAAGGGCAAGCCAAGGATTTTTTTTAATGAGCTGAATCCAAGTACTCGTTTTCGGAATCATTTTTCGTAATTCTATTCGTAACATTGGATGACTTACAATTTCAGGTGTCATACAAAAAGATGGAATCTCGAGGAGAATAGGTTGAACCTAGGTGGGATGTGGTTTCAGGGGAAGCTAATAAAATTTGGCTTCTGTATTGATGGCGCTGGCGTCAGTGACAGGACAAATGTTAACATGTACGTGTCAGTTCGATCTGAGCGGTAGTTATCATCAATAGCTAAGACACAAAGATTGTTTCCACAATCGTACCAGTTAGTTTTCCACTATAGTTTAACCCTTCGAAGCATACATTTTTCCTTACGTGCAATCAGCTTAAAACTTTGTACTCGGGGGTTTTCGGGATCGCTGATTACAAATCTGCACTCAAAATTTGGAAATTCAAGATGGTGGATCCAATATGGCGGACCACAGATGCAAAAATCGTTTGATGGAAGCAAAAGTTGGTACTCGGGGTTTTTCGGGGTCGCTGATTACAAATCGGCACTCAAAATTTGGAAATTCAAGATGGCGGATCCAATATAGCGGACCACAAATGTAAAAATTGATGAATGCAGAAGTTGGCACTCGGGGTTTTTCGGGGCTGCTGATTACAAATCTGCATTCAAAATTTGGAAATTCAAGATGGCGGATCCAATATGACGGACTAAAATGTTCAAAGTAGCTTGATGAAGATGAAATTCCGTATGCGGGGGGTTTTTTGAGTCGTTGAATTCGAACCTCAGTTCAAAATTGAACAATAAAAATGGCAGTTCCAATATAGGATGATGAAATACAAAAACTGGCTTGGTCACTGATACTAATCTGAACTTACAATTTGAAAATGACTGGTCAAATGAAACATGAAAAAAAAGATGAAAAAGTGAAAAAAAATAAAAAAAATGTGGAGCTATAGAAACTCGCTACGTCCTCGCCGTTAGCTCCGGGTAATGCTAAAAGCGTAATTTTATTAGAAATTTAGTGTAACAGAATCAACATATTGAGCAACTTCGATGTTTTAGTAATTCCAGGAAAATCTCCGGTTTTGGTCCGCCATATTGGATTCGCCATTTTGAATTTCTGGATTTTGAGCTCGAATTCGTAATCAGCGACCTAGAAAACGTCTCTGAATTTATTTTTTGTGTATGGTTTACCTGCTAAATTAGGCACAACTACATTAATTTTCTAAAAAACGTATTTTTTTGTAATGTAGTGATGCTCAACATCCACTAAGTGCAACATAGGCCCTTAATAGTGATATTGTAGTAACAATTGATCTCTGAACATCCTAAATATACATTGAAATTCGTCATTATGCGCTAAAAAATTTTTTTATTCGAGAAAAACAGAGTGGAAATAGGTGACATACCAGTATGTCACTATCCTTCAAAGGGTTAAAATCTCTATGATTATTTCCCGCTATAGTTGAAAATGTCTATGACTATTTCCCGCTGTAGTTGACTATTTTTATGAATAGTTCCCGCTATAGTCGTAAAAACTTTAAGTATTTCCCGCTTTAGTTGAACATCTTTGAAAATGATTTCCCCTATAGTTGAAAAAACTTTGAGTATTTCCTGCTTTTCTATGATTATTTCCCGCTATAGTTGAAAAGGTCTGTGACTATTTCCTGCTTTTCTATGATTATTTCCCGCTATAGTTGAAAAGGTCTATGACTATTTCCCGTTTTAGTTGACAATTCCTATGATTATTTCCTGCTATAGTTGAACATCGCTAAGAATATTTCCCGCTATAGTTGAAAAGGTCTATGACTATTTCCCGCTTCAGTTGACAATTCCGATGATTATTTCCTGCTATAGTTGAACATCACTAAGAATATTTCCCGCTATAGTTGAAAAAGTCTATGACTATTTCCCGCTTTAGTTGACAATTCCTATAATTATTTCCCGCTATAGTTGAAAAGGTCTATGACTATTTTCCGATTTAGTTGACAATTTTTATAAATATTTCCCGCTATAAAATGAAATGTTGAAAATCTCTATGAATATATCTCGCTATAGTTGAAAAGGTTTATGACTATTACCCGCTTTAGTTGGAAATTTTTATGAATATTTCCCGCTGTAATTGGGGTCTTTGTTACTATTTCCCGCTATAGTATCTATTATAGATAATATATTATAGATAATAATAGATAATATCTATTATTACTTCTCGCTATAGTTCGAAATCTCTATGATTATTTCTCGCTATAGTTGAAAACGTCTATGACTATTTCCCGCTATAGTTGAACATCTCTAAGAATAATTCCCGCTATAGTTGAAAATCTCTATGATTATTTCCCGCTATAGTCGAATATTTCCAAGATTATTTCCCGCTATATGCGATAATTTCTATAACTATTTCCTGCTATGGTTGGCGATCTCTAGGATTATTTCCCGTCACGTGTCATTATCCGTCCGGAAACAGCTTGAATTTATGAGATTTGTGAGAGTGAGTGAGTGAGTGAGTGAGTGTGTGTGTGTGTGTGTGTGTGTGTGTGTGTGTGTGTGTGTGTGTGTGTGTGTGTGTGTGTGTGTGTGTGTGTGTGTGTGTGGTGGGAGGTTGAATTATACCAATATATTGTATGAAATTTAAATAAAGAAAATATAACCTCAATTTCTAAAAATTACTGAATAATAATCGAAGGCTTCTTTAAATGGCTCTAAACCGTGTAATCGGACGATTAAGGACAGCTTATTCATCCGGACATGCTTGGATACATGATTGTTCATTGTGACCGGCCGACTAGAGTATCTTTATTCATCCGAAGGCTTCTGTAAAAGGGCTGCAAACAGTGTAATCGGACGATTAAGGACAGCTTATTCGTCCGGACATGCTTAGATACATGATTTTCCATTGTGACCGGATGACAAATGTATCCTTATTCGTCCTAAGGCTTCTTCAAAAAAAATTACCAACATTTTGAGCGATTTTCATTTGGAGGAAAGATAACCTCATTTTTGGCTAATTTCCGGACGAATAACACATACTTATTCGTCCGGTTAGCCGTACGAGCAGCAACAGCCTAAAGTTATACGTATGCTACAAATATTTATAATTGATTTCATACCCAACAGCGAGAAAAATAGGTTCACTAACTATATCTTCGATTTTTTTTTTTAATTTTCTCAATAAGAAAAGAACACGCAAATATTGTATGTTGATGAATTAAAATAAACGATTCGAAATCTTAGATAAAATAAATGTGTGCAAAGTAAATTTCTTGCATTATTTTAAAAAATTGTTTTATTTTTTTGCATTCATTTAGGTTTTGCCCTTCGCTCACTTTTTTTTGCCTCATTGGCACGCAATGGATCCATACCAAGTTTTATCATCGGACAATGTGTGTTGTGTATTTCTACTTCTTTGCTTTGCTTGCGGCAACATGAATTAAAAAATTTATTACAAAAAGTACGAGGAGAACATTGCCGGCACTTGAGCGAACAAGTCGATCAATATTCATTTTTGGTACTTGACAAAATAAGCACTTTGATATCTCGCGATGGAACTTCACGAATATTGTTTCTAAATTTGTATTACGATATTAATTGCATTGAGTTTTAATAATATAGTTGACGAGGAATTTATTCAATTTAATTGTTGTGTTTTATTTTTTTAAATGAACATATCCTAATTCATATTTGAAGCTATTTATGCGAGGTGGACTTTAGTCCTTTATGATTCGGACCCACCTCCTTGGAAGTCGAGGACATCATTGGGGCGAGTTCGAATTCCAATTCAAAATTCACGCCTCTTTCATAACTGGGGCGTTACAGAATTTCGAGATCGTGAATCATTTACGAAGATGAAAAAGTGTATTTATTGAACGGGTAGTGCACAAGTAATTTTGGAAATTATAATTCGATGATTGGTAGTGTTCCTGGAATCCGGAAAAACTAGAACTACAGTCGACTCCTTCACTTGTCACTCCGTCTGTTCCCATGTGTCAACTTCCCCACCCTTCACTCTGACACATTTTTCGAAACATTCTAGACATCTTGCGCGTTGCGTATGTGCTTTGGTGGCAGCGGTCTTAAAAGTGGGGATGGAGGAGAACTTGACACAAGGGTACTTATTTAGTCCCGAAGGATAGACAAGTGGGAGAGTCGGCTGTAGTATCATCCATCAATCTGATTATTTTCAAGAAAGTTACCATCGGTCTGTAACGAGTGATCAACAAATGTCGGGACGTGGCAGGGGTTCCCCGTTTTCACTCTGTCATGTATTTCCTCATTTTTATTGTTTATTGGTTTTTTTGTTCACTTTTATTTTACTTTTTTACTTATACCCCGATAGACGAATGACGCTAGAATGACGCAAAAATTGCGTTGGTAGTGGCGTGTGCCGTTCATGTTGTAACGTTAGTAACGTGAAGTTTGCCGCACCATTTTCATCTTTCTTTTGCGTTAGTAAGTAACGTTACTGCATGACGCACTAAAGACGCGAATGTGGCGTTAGTCAGTGCTGTTATTCTCACAGCATTCTAGCGTTAGGTGATGACGGCATTCTAACGTAAGATTTGAACATCATTGTAGCGTTGGGTTTAAACAGCATTGTAGCGTTACGTTTTAACAGTATTTCAGCGTTAGGTTATGACGGCATTCTAGCGTCAGGTTTTAACATCATAGTAGCGTTGAGTTAGAACAACATTGTAGCGTTACGTTTTAACAGCATTGTAGCGTTAGATTTCAACAACATGTAGCATTCCGGTTTGGAAACATTTTATGGTTAAAACCTAAACGAATTAAGATAAAAAATAAGAATTTTCTACACTAAAATAGAATATTTGTCGTTCTATAAATACAGTTTCCGTGAATTCCTAGCAAAACAATATTCATTAACGTCGAATTAATAATGTTTTGCTTCGAATTTATAGGAGAATGACATTTTTATAACGACAATTAATTTATTGTAATCGCGAAAATTTGCATTTTAATCGAATTCTTTTTTTTTTAATTAAATTTGTTGTAACAAATTAAAGATAGTAAAATTATATACTTCATCTGGAGAAAAATGAGGTATTCATGAAATTTAGAAATGCTCCAAGAGAATTCAAAAATGTAACAATAACGGCGCACATCCCAATTTGCTTGGGATGAGCATTCTCAACAGGTCGAAAACCATCAGAGTTTGAAATCGAGTACATGGTCGTTATTCAGACGACGACATCGTTCTTCGGATCCGGCAGTATATGCTCTCCAGGCGTATGATGCGCGCTCGGGAGAAGCCTTTTCCTGCGCCACGCTGTGGCCGAAACGGAAAGCTTCAACGTCCGTGCTCACTCGAATGAAATGGTGCCATCATGGTGCTAGATTGATGCGTATATCTAGCGTTCACACTAACGTCACAATGATGCAATATTGACGGCATTTCAATTTTTTCATGCCACTAATGGGGCGCATCTGGTCTTTCGCGATCGCGTTAGAGTAGCAATGTATACAATGATTCGTAGTAATAGTCGTACTCAAAGTCCAAGAATCACTGAAATTTATGCAAAATTTAGGTGTTTTTTGAATCTCAAATCTCAAAGTTTTCAAATCCCCATTCGGAGTTTTTTTTCGCATGTGATATTTATTTCAGCATTCAAAGTGTTAAAAACATTAATGAAATTTTTTTCTATCGTATTACTATGGAAGTATGCAGGGTGAGCACAAATTTTTTTTAATGAATCTGTTACGTCAAAGGTCCCCAAACTCCTACCGCCTTTTTTTTATTGGAAAAGAAATTGTTCACCATCCCATTGCAAACCTGGACCCGCTGAAACTTTCAATCTTTAGCGAATAAACAAAAATATCTATCAGCCCTTGAACGGCACATCGAGTATTATTCATCCAAGTGTCTTTCAAGGCACTCTATCAGTTGCATAAGTGCGAGAGAGATAGCTGAAAAGCGGATTCACATTTTTCTCGGACACGCGATATTTCGAGAAAAAGAAAAATTACACCTTATTCTCAGATGGAAGCAGAACAATGAATAACTTTTATTTTTGTCGAAAACTCAGCTGTGTCCGAGAAAAATGTGGAGCAGCATTTTTACCGACAGAATGACTGATAGAGCGCCTTAAGACGTCGCCATTTCTGTAGTATTCGAGATTTTTTAATAAATCAAAAGTGAATTATATGATGAACTGTTAAAAATAGGAGCGCATTCGGAAAAATAATGGTTTTTAACAGACTTCAAAAAAGGAGGTTTTCACTTGACCACTTTCTTTTATTTTTTCATGTATGTTCAGGGATAACTTTTCATCAGGCTTAACAATTTGAATGAATTTTTGCTTGAGAGAAGAAACTCTCGAGGTGATCTCATATGGATTTTGTCACGATTTCATGATAACTTGAATATTGTTATAAGAGATCTCTCTTAAATTCTTCAAATTGGAATTCAATTTTTTTAACAAACTAAAAGTATGATATATTATTTAAAAAATCATTTTGAATATAAAAAAATCGTAAAATAATCAACTTTTTTACAAAAAAATATGACGTCAAAAAAGCTCTCGAAACTAAATGATAAATGTATTGAAACCCAATAGTAGAGAACCTTTCTTATACACAAAAAAATGAAGTAAATGTGAAAAAAATTAAACAGAAACCCTATCTTTAATATGCAATTCCTATAATTAAGAGTTTGTAATTATATTTCTGTCTCAATAACTTTGAATTGCTTTGGCACCGACTTACAATGCTTTTCGTGTATAAGGACGGTTCCGTATGATTGAGTTTCAATATATTTATAATTTCTTTTTTAGCATTTCTTTGAGATCAGTTTTTTTTTCAATTTGAAAAAAAAAAACTTTCGAAACCCTTTTTAGAAATGCACGACTCATTAAAATTCGTCTCCTACAATTAAAAAAATGATCTAAAATATCTTGCAGTATTTGAAAGAGAAAAGTTGGAACTTGACGACAAAATGCGGCAGAATTGTTAATTAAAAAAAAATGAACATTTCGGTGAGCAAAAAGTATTTCTTTTTTTTTCATATTTCATATTTTTATAAATCAGGGTTTTCGAATGTAATAATGGTGCGAAGCACCGCGTACGTTTCCAATTTACGCCATTTTCAAATGAAATTTTTTTTCAAAACCCGGACCTCTTTTAATTCCTGAGATTTTTCCTCTTTTTTTAAATGATTTTCTGAGCTAGAAATAACCAAACGATTCTTGGATTTGGTGTTCTTTCTACCCGACAACGGCAAAGATGGTTAGATTATGTTTTTAGCACCCTATGTATATATGTAAATTCATGGATACCTTCACAGAGAAAAATATATTTGACCGCTTTCAACGTATGATGGATCAATCGTTTCGTCTCCATTCTAAGAGTGTTTCAGGCTGCATCGTTGCATTAAAAAAATGACGAATTTAGTTGAAAATAAAAATTAAAAAATTAAAAATAAAATTGCTAATGTGTTGAGAGGGGTATCATATTAAAGTAATTAGAGACAACTATTCAAAGGTATATTCTTTGAAGGTTAAAAATAAAATTAATAAAAAATCATAGCTATTATTTGAAAATTTAACAATATTGAAAAAAATTGTTTTTGCACAGATCAGGGAATGGCATTGACATAAACCTTTCGGCTGCATACGGATGCGAATTTGCATAGCCAATTTTGCATTTCATCTACATTCTGTGTAAAACACAATTTTTATTTTTCCCTCCAAAATTACATCATGTTTTTCTTTCATTTCGATTATGATAAATTAAAATTGGACTATTTAAGCCAGAGATACAAGCGTTTGAAAAATGGCTGGTGCAAATTCGCACCAGTGTCCAGGCTAAAGGGTTTGAAAATAGGTGTGTAGCCAAAGGGTTCAAAATTTTGCCTCGTTCATAAATTATTATAATGTTTATACAAGTAACTTCTTGTAAGGTATACATTTTAGAGATTAAAAACAAAGAAACAATTGCAGCAGTCTACAGTTAAATGTCATGTTCTCAGTTTTCTTTAACATTCGTCTATCAAATCCGTTATCATAAATCAAATGACGTCTATCAACCAATAAAATGTCTTCATAAAACAAATTATACTTCAACAACTTCATTTAAAAAAAGTTATATTTTAAAAGAGTTTCAAAAATTGAAACCCTTCTATAGCTAGAAACGCAAACTAAAAGAATTGAGGAAAAGACTGCTCAAATTTTATATTTTAACCTTCGGCTGTACACCTATTTTCGCAGCGGCTTTTTAAACGCTTGTTTCTCCGGCTTAAATCGTCCAATTTTAAGTTTTCACCAGTGATTTTTAAACCTCAAAATGTTTTCAAATGGTTGTTCATCACTAAAGAACCAATCTGAAATTGTATTTTATACAAAATCCAGGAAAAAGCACAATTGGTAGTGCAAATTTGTACCAGTGTGCAGCTGAAGGGTTACGAAATATAGGTTTGATCAAGCTGCATGGTTCTATATATATATATATATACCTGCGCCCGCACAGTGGTTTATAACTTTGGAAATGTTGGGATTTTACGACAAAAAATGGAAAAACAAAGAAAATAATTTTCATCAACCCGAGAAATTAGAATGTCCCTTTAAAGACATAATGCCTTTCAGTTTTCAAAGTATGAATAAGAAAAAAATTCTGTCAGGATAACGTTGAAAAAATGCTATATACCCATCTAATTAATTTAAAAGTATTGTGATTTTTCAGGGTTAAAATTTCCATATAACGTAAAATGTGAAGTGCAACTTACAACTATTCATTATGTCATTTTTCTTTCATTAAATACTACCAATTTGTCTCAAACAACATGAAATTCAATGACTTATAAATCCTTATAGAAACGAATGATATAAAAACAGAAGTAATTAATAATTATAAAGACTGAAATATACGTGCAGTCTCTTATGCATACGAATTGCCGATTGGAGACAGGGTTTCTGTTTAATACCTTTGACACCGGCTTCATTTTTTTTGTTTTCAAGAAGGGTTCCATAGTATTCGGTTTCAATGAATTCATTACTTACTTTTTAGAGCTTTTCTGAAATCGGTTTTTGTTTGTTACAACATTTCTTACAAATATACGACATTACTCGTTCAATAACATGTCATATTTATGGTTTGTTTAAAAAAAATTGAATTTCAAATTGAATACATTAAGAGAGATCTATTATAACAATGTTCAAGCTATCATCGTGTCATGACCAAATTGATCGTGTACAAAAATAACTCACACGATAAAAAAACGAAAGTCGTAACAGGCACGAACAACAATAAAATACAATAAATGATTGATAAAGACCACATTTTGCCCAAACATGAAACAAATAGATAAATAAATAAATGTATCATTAAATATATACATATATATATTAGAGCGTTTCTAAATGAGGTCATTTTCGAATTTTTACTCTCCCAAGGACTTGAACGCGTCCTTTTTGATAAAAAAAAGTTGTCATCAAGTTTTAGCTCTTAAGCATAATTTTAAGATCTTGTCCACAATGCCCACAGTTTTCCATTTAAATAACATGAAAGTTTTTCGTTTTCATCTTCAGTTATCTAATGATCGGTTGTATCTTATGATTATGCTATCGTCTCGTTATGAGGCTTGATTTGTAGATAATTCAATGCTCTTTTAAATTATCAACAGCATTTTTATTGTCACTTAAGACGTTTCTCAAATATAAGTCGCAAAAGTCATTTTTTTTATTTAGAAAATCGACCTTTTTTGCTGTTAACTAGTGAACGGTTGAATTAACATAAAAGATATTGATACCAATTTTGTAGGGAGTCAATGTTCTACAAAACAGTCTTTGAAGCGAATTTCGTCAAGTCTTTAATTTGGATGATATATATATTTGGATGATATATTTGGATGATATATATATCATCCAAATTAAAGACTTGAGGAAATTCGCTTCAAAGACTGTTTTGTAAAACATTGACTCCCCTACAAAATTGGTATCAATATCTTTTATGTTAATTCAACCGTTCACTAGTTAACAGCAAAAAAAGGTCGATTTTCTAAAAAAAAAAATGACTTTTGCGACTTATATTTGAGAAACGTCTTAAGTGACAATAAAAATGCTGTTGATAATTTAAAAGAGCATTGAATTATCTACAAATCAAGCCTCATAACGAGACGATAGCATAATCATAAGATACAACCGATCATTAGATAACTGAAGATGAAAACGAAAAACTTTCATGTTATTTAAATGGAAAACTGTGGGCATTGTGGACAAGATCTTAAAATTATGCTTAAGAGCTAAAACTTGATGACAACTTTTTTTTATCAAAAAGGACGCGTTCAAGTCCTTGGGAGAGTAAAAATTCGAAAATGACCTCATTTAGAAACGCTCTAATATATATATGTATATATTTAATGATACATTTATTTATTTATCTATTTGTTTCATGTTTGGGCAAAATGTGGTCTTTATCAATCATTTATTGTATTTTATTGTTGTTCGTGCCTGTTACGACTTTCGTTTTTTTATCGTGTGAGTTATTTTTGTACACGATCAATTTGGTCATGACACGATGATAGCTTGAACATTGTTATAATAGATCTCTCTTAATGTATTCAATTTGAAATTCAATTTTTTTTAAACAAACCATAAATATGACATGTTATTGAACGAGTAATGTCGTATATTTGTAAGAAATGTTGTAACAAACAAAAACCGATTTCAGAAAAGCTCTAAAAAGTAAGTAATGAATTCATTGAAACCGAATACTATGGAACCCTTCTTGAAAACAAAAAAAATGAAGCCGGTGTCAAAGGTATTAAACAGAAACCCTGTCTCCAATCGGCAATTCGTATGCATAAGAGACTGCACGTATATTTCAGTCTTTATAATTATTAATTACTTCTGTTTTTATATCATTCGTTTCTATAAGGATTTATAAGTCATTGAATTTCATGTTGTTTGAGACAAATTGGTAGTATTTAATGAAAGAAAAATGACATAATGAATAGTTGTAAGTTGCACTTCACATTTTACGTTGTATGGAAATTTTAACCCTGAAAAATCACAATACCTTTAAATTAATTAGATGGGTTGTGACGTGGTAATTTTGTCCACGTCACTAAACGATTAAGTTTTGGCACGGCACGGGAAAGGAGCGTTCTTCGGCATCGAAGAATCTCTCTCGAGCAAATCCAGAAGGGCCAAATGCGAGCGTATTTACCGAATATTAATTTTATTTTGATTTAATTTTATTATTGTACGAGCGAGCGGCGGTTATCCACGATAATTTCGAGTCAAGGAAGGCTTAGGCGATTCAGAGAGGGTATATCGAAACGTCATCGAGTCGGAGAGCAGAGGGAAATTCAAATTTCGAGTTTCGCTGTTGAAGGTCATCACGCGTGGGTCGCTAACTCCATGCCCTCACCCTCAGCTGTCTAACCTCAGGATGCGTCCATCAGCATCTAGAGATCGCCATATTCTCGTTGGAATAAGCCGAAGGCACAATTTCATCGTGTCGAAACATCGAAAATACCGCTCAACCAAACATCGAAAATACCGCTCAACCAAACATCGAAATTACCGCTCAGCATAATGTCAAACGTATCGGCTCAGCATATCGTCGGAATTCAAAATAATACGTTGAGGTCAGGTCGGCGAGAAAAGGTTCTTGAAAACTCTCGAATATTCTAGAACAAACGGTTGCGATTCTCGCGAGTAGGCTAAGGGTGGGGGGTTAGGACCCTGGTCCGCGTACTTGCTCTCGCGATAATGATCGAGGACTCGAGTTTTGGGCAGCAATGACGGAGGACGTCTTTTCTCGGGCCGTTGCCGTTCCTGATCAAGAATTCGACGCCGCCAGAATATCGATGGAGAGATTCGTGGTCTTTTCCGGATCTCGTCCTACGGAAACTGTAGTGGTGAGCCGTCGTTTCGCTCTTATTGGGTTTTTATCGTTTATCGTATCGTATTTACTCGCGAGTAACTTTTTGGAGAATTTTGTGATTAACGAGCGATATTGTTTCGGGGCACGCACGCGTTTGGAAAATTCTGGTTACGCCTTGTCTCGCGATTTTTATCTCTCGCGATTTGTCGTTGTCGTTTAATGAATTTGAATTGCCGAGAGGAATTCTATTATAATTTTGTCCAATCTCGAGATCCATAGTTTTAGTAATTTTTGTTGTATAATTGTCGGTATCGATCGGGTCACATATCTTTAAAGTGCGTTAATGGCGAAATCCTTAGCGTTACGAAATTGTGTCTCGTGGGCGATCGAGCCGAATATTTTATAAAAATTGTTTTGTCGACGGTTAACGAAAAATTAATTGTGAGGATTGATTGATTATCGAAACTTCAGTAAAATTGAATGTAAATTTTATTATTATTTTCCGGAAAAATATTTTCATCCTTGTTCTTTGCTATTTAATAAATTTCAATTGTAATTCCGGATTTTCGTGTCTCGTGTGTGATTATTTTCTTAACTTGCCTAGACACGCCCCTCTACCAACTTGGTTAAACACTACAGCTACGACCGGGAAAACCTTTATTCGTTATCGATAATTTCAAATAAAATTTGTCTAAGGTCATCTTAGGCTGGCGTCCAAGGAATTGTCGAGATCGGAATATTTTGTGCGACCGTTGGAAAAAGTCGTCACAGGGTATATAGCATTTTTTCAACGTTATCCTGACAGAATTTTTTTCTTATTCATACTTTGAAAACTGAAAGGCATTATGTCTTTAAAGGGACATTCTAATTTCTCGGGTTGATGAAAATTATTTTCTTTGTTTTTCCATTTTTTGTCGTAAAATCCCAACATTTCCAAAGTTATAAACCACTGTGCGGGCGCAGGTATATATTGTAACGGTACGTTTTTATGGAACACGCCGCTACGCGTGAATTCGAGCTTCTTATAATAAGGAGCAGGTATGAAAGAAAGCGAGAAAAGGCACGGATTTGATTTTAACAAAAGAATAATAACATTTATTCAAAATAACACAAAAATGATTTTTGTTGTACAACAAATTTTGTTCAAATAAAGACAATTTTTATTTATCTCGCGTATTTTCTTCTATTATTTTATTCGCATGGATCATTTCTTTTCACGGAAACAATGATATTTGTTCTCTTATTATTATTTCATCAATTATTAGCGGTTTGGTGTCTTTCTTTACAATAGAATGGGAAATAATCGATTTGTCGCTCAAAAACAATAAAAATGACAAATTTTTCTGATTAATTTTTCCAAAATAGTCAATTAAACTTTATAGAGGCTCTATACAATAATAACAACCTTAGTCCGTGACTCGATATAATCTTACAATAATTGAACTATTTTGGACAAAGGAAATTCTTGAGTTCGATTACTCTCGACGTTTTATTTCTTGATGGTTCACTCAATTCTATAATTTCGCTCGTTTCGTAATATCTTAAATATTCAGACAGAATGCCCTGGTGACTTATTTTGGTTATTTCTCAAAATAATAAATTCAAAGTTCAATTATTCAATTTAATAATAATAATAATAACAATAATTTAATAATCTCCAATTCCAGTCAGCTATTTTTTTTTTTATTAGGTAAAGGTATAATGAATTTGATAGGAGGTTAGGAATACCAGCTGCAGGAATTGAACGAACCCGAACAACTCCGTCACCAGTACCCCTTAAAGGATAGGTAATTGGCTGCAAGGATAGAACGAAACCGAACTACCCCGTCACCAATCGGTAATTTATCCTAAACCGGCTGCAGGAATCGAACGAACCCGAACGACTCCGTCACCTGAAAAGGATAAATTTGGAGGAAATAGAAATATTGGGTATACATCAGCTGCAGGGATAGAACGGAGCCGAACTACCCCGTCGCCGGTGTATAGGAAAATTTAGGAAAGGTAGTTGAGCTGGTTATGAAACTCGAGAATAATTTGACGCTAAGAGTTTAGTGTCACTATCCAGAATAAGCCAATAATGCTTGTCGTGAGCTAGCTTACTAGTCTCTTTTCAGAGTCAGGTATTAGCTGAGAGTGAGCTGGGAATGAGCTATCGATGCCTCTGAGCATGCTCTTTTATACTGTTTGAAACAAAGGAATCATAATAATAATACAGTCTAAAAATAACTCGAGCACCGGTTACTCCGCAAAAAAATCTCGAACCAAAGTCTGGCTTCTAAATTCTCCTATTGGCCCTCCTTGTTGCTACGCAAGGCCCGATTGGCTCGGCTCAAGGCCAGTTCACATCGCGCATGTGCGAGAATAATTAACTTCTCAATTTTATATTTTTTATCGAATTTTATAATTTCTTATTTCTCTTTCATTTTTCAGGCATCGATTATTCCCATTTTTATCCCCAATGATAGGGTCTCTCAAAAGTTATTAATAATTAAAAAAAAATAACTAAAACTTCTTTCTGATTCGTCAACTCCCTAGTACTATCGCCACGCGCATGCGCAGACGTCGTTGATCCACTCGTTTCGTACAAATAAAATTATCTAGTGGAGAATTTTGTATCCTTTTTTGCTTACTTATTCGCTATTTCGTTTTATCTAATTCCTAATTATTCATTTTCTCATAAAGAGCAATTAATTATTATAATAAAATAAAGAAACTCGTATTTGTAAAATTAATTTTGATTTTTTCCGGTAGGAGGCGACGCTAGTGAGCGACGTGCACATCACGTAAGTGCAGCTCTGTTCGCGTTACAGTTTGAAGATGGCCGCCTACGTAAACAAACGTGCGTGCCATAAGTGTCGTGAAAAACGACAAGAAAAGTGGCGAAAAAGGATTTGTATTTAGTTAAAAGTGGTGAGAGAGTGTTTTGCGTTTCAATATATATATAGAACCATGCAGCTTGATCAAACCTATATTTCTTAACCCTTCAGCTGCACACTGGTACAAATTTGCACTACCAATTGTGCTTTTTCCTGGATTTTGTATAAAATACAATTTCAGATTGGTTCTTTAGTGATGAACAACCATTTGAAAACATTTTGAGGTTTAAAAATCACTGGTGAAAACTTAAAATTGGACGATTTAAGCCGGAGAAACAAGCGTTTAAAAAGCCGCTGCGAAAATAGGTGTACAGCCGAAGGTTAAAATATAAAATTTGAGCAGTCTTTTCCTCAATTCTTTTAGTTTGCGTTTCTAGCTATAGAAGGGTTTCAATTTTTGAAACTCTTTTAAAATATAACTTTTTTTAAATGAAGTTGTTGAAGTATAATTTGTTTTATGAAGACATTTTATTGGTTGATAGACGTCATTTGATTTATGATAACGGATTTGATAGACGAATGTTAAAGAAAACTGAGAACATGACATTTAACTGTAGACTGCTGCAATTGTTTCTTTGTTTTTAATCTCTAAAATGTATACCTTACAAGAAGTTACTTGTATAAACATTATAATAATTTATGAACGAGGCAAAATTTTGAACCCTTTGGCTACACACCTATTTTCAAACCCTTTAGCCTGGACACTGGTGCGAATTTGCACCAGCCATTTTTCAAACGCTTGTATCTCTGGCTTAAATAGTCCAATTTTAATTTATCATAATCGAAATGAAAGAAAAACATGATGTAATTTTGGAGGGAAAAATAAAAATTGTGTTTTACACAGAATGTAGATGAAATGCAAAATTGGCTATGCAAATTCGCATCCGTATGCAGCCGAAAGGTTTATGTCAATGCCATTCCCTGATCTGTGCAAAAACAATTTTTTTCAATATTGTTAAATTTTCAAATAATAGCTATGATTTTTTATTAATTTTATTTTTAACCTTCAAAGAATATACCTTTGAATAGTTGTCTCTAATTACTTTAATATGATACCCCTCTCAACACATTAGCAATTTTATTTTTAATTTTTTAATTTTTATTTTCAACTAAATTCGTCATTTTTTTAATGCAACGATGGAGCCTGAAACACTCTTAGAATGGAGACGAAACGATTGATCCATCATACGTTGAAAGCGGTCAAATATATTTTTCTCTGTGAAGGTATCCATGAATTTACATATATACATAGGGTGCTAAAAACATAATCTAACCATCTTTGCCGTTGTCGGGTAGAAAGAACACCAAATCCAAGAATCGTTTGGTTATTTCTAGCTCAGAAAATCATTTAAAAAAAGAGGAAAAATCTCAGGAATTAAAAGAGGTCCGGGTTTTGAAAAAAAATTTCATTTGAAAATGGCGTAAATTGGAAACGTACGCGGTGCTTCGCACCATTATTACATTCGAAAACCCTGATTTATAAAAATATGAAATATGAAAAAAAAAGAAATACTTTTTGCTCACCGAAATGTTCATTTTTTTTTAATTAACAATTCTGCCGCATTTTGTCGTCAAGTTCCAACTTTTCTCTTTCAAATACTGCAAGATATTTTAGATCATTTTTTTAATTGTAGGAGACGAATTTTAATGAGTCGTGCATTTCTAAAAAGGGTTTCGAAAGTTTTTTTTTTTCAAATTGAAAAAAAAACTGATCTCAAAGAAATGCTAAAAAAGAAATTATAAATATATTGAAACTCAATCATACGGAACCGTCCTTATACACGAAAAGCATTGTAAGTCGGTGCCAAAGCAATTCAAAGTTATTGAGACAGAAATATAATTACAAACTCTTAATTATAGGAATTGCATATTAAAGATAGGGTTTCTGTTTAATTTTTTTTACATTTACTTCATTTTTTTGTGTATAAGAAAGGTTCTCTACTATTGGGTTTCAATACATTTATCATTTAGTTTCGAGAGCTTTTTTGACGTCATATTTTTTTGTAAAAAAGTTGATTATTTTACGATTTTTTTATATTCAAAATGATTTTTTAAATAATATATCATACTTTTAGTTTGTTAAAAAAATTGAATTCCAATTTGAAGAATTTAAGAGAGATCTCTTATAACAATATTCAAGTTATCATGAAATCGTGACAAAATCCATATGAGATCACCTCGAGAGTTTCTTCTCTCAAGCAAAAATTCATTCAAATTGTTAAGCCTGATGAAAAGTTATCCCTGAACATACATGAAAAAATAAAAGAAAGTGGTCAAGTGAAAACCTCCTTTTTTGAAGTCTGTTAAAAACCATTATTTTTCCGAATGCGCTCCTATTTTTAACAGTTCATCATATAATTCACTTTTGATTTATTAAAAAATCTCGAATACTACAGAAATGGCGACGTCTTAAGGCGCTCTATCAGTCATTCTGTCGGTAAAAATGCTGCTCCACATTTTTCTCGGACACAGCTGAGTTTTCGACAAAAATAAAAGTTATTCATTGTTCTGCTTCCATCTGAGAATAAGGTGTAATTTTTCTTTTTCTCGAAATATCGCGTGTCCGAGAAAAATGTGAATCCGCTTTTCAGCTATCTCTCTCGCACTTATGCAACTGATAGAGTGCCTTGAAAGACACTTGGATGAATAATACTCGATGTGCCGTTCAAGGGCTGATAGATATTTTTGTTTATTCGCTAAAGATTGAAAGTTTCAGCGGGTCCAGGTTTGCAATGGGATGGTGAACAATTTCTTTTCCAATAAAAAAAAGGCGGTAGGAGTTTGGGGACCTTTGACGTAACAGATTCATTAAAAAAAATTTGTGCTCACCCTGCATACTTCCATAGTAATACGATAGAAAAAAATTTCATTAATGTTTTTAACACTTTGAATGCTGAAATAAATATCACATGCGAAAAAAAACTCCGAATGGGGATTTGAAAACTTTGAGATTTGAGATTCAAAAAACACCTAAATTTTGCATAAATTTCAGTGATTCTTGGACTTTGAGTACGACTATTACTACGAATCATTGTATACATTGCTACTCTAACGCGATCGCGAAAGACCAGATGCGCCCCATTAGTGGCATGAAAAAATTGAAATGCCGTCAATATTGCATCATTGTGACGTTAGTGTGAACGCTAGATATACGCATCAATCTAGCACCATGATGGCACCATTTCATTCGAGTGAGCACGGACGTTGAAGCTTTCCGTTTCGGCCACAGCGTGGCGCAGGAAAAGGCTTCTCCCGAGCGCGCATCATACGCCTGGAGAGCATATACTGCCGGATCCGAAGAACGATGTCGTCGTCTGAATAACGACCATGTACTCGATTTCAAACTCTGATGGTTTTCGACCTGTTGAGAATGCTCATCCCAAGCAAATTGGGATGTGCGCCGTTATTGTTACATTTTTGAATTCTCTTGGAGCATTTCTAAATTTCATGAATACCTCATTTTTCTCCAGATGAAGTATATAATTTTACTATCTTTAATTTGTTACAACAAATTTAATTAAAAAAAAAAGAATTCGATTAAAATGCAAATTTTCGCGATTACAATAAATTAATTGTCGTTATAAAAATGTCATTCTCCTATAAATTCGAAGCAAAACATTATTAATTCGACGTTAATGAATATTGTTTTGCTAGGAATTCACGGAAACTGTATTTATAGAACGACAAATATTCTATTTTAGTGTAGAAAATTCTTATTTTTTATCTTAATTCGTTTAGGTTTTAACCATAAAATGTTTCCAAACCGGAATGCTACATGTTGTTGAAATCTAACGCTACAATGCTGTTAAAACGTAACGCTACAATGTTGTTCTAACTCAACGCTACTATGATGTTAAAACCTGACGCTAGAATGCCGTCATAACCTAACGCTGAAATACTGTTAAAACGTAACGCTACAATGCTGTTTAAACCCAACGCTACAATGATGTTCAAATCTTACGTTAGAATGCCGTCATCACCTAACGCTAGAATGCTGTGAGAATAACAGCACTGACTAACGCCACATTCGCGTCTTTAGTGCGTCATGCAGTAACGTTACTTACTAACGCAAAAGAAAGATGAAAATGGTGCGGCAAACTTCACGTTACTAACGTTACAACATGAACGGCACACGCCACTACCAACGCAATTTTTGCGTCATTCTAGCGTCATTTGTCTATCGGGATACAACTTTATTTATTACTTTTACTTACTGCACTTTCTTACTTCACTTTTACTTTTCTTAACGTAAACTACTTATGTAAGCTACGTTTTTTTTACGTTTTACACTTACCTCTTTTGTTTGTTTATAATCTTGTAAGAAAAATCCATTGCCAGAATAAGTTTTTTCGTGGTAATAAAGATGCCACTTTAGTAACAAACAAGTTTCTATATAATCAATCAATATATCAATATATACAATATGAATATTTTTGTGAGCTTCAGATTTTTTGTTTTGTTTTATGATACATGAAGATAGAAAATATGGGAATTAATTTTCATAAGAAATCATGAGAGACTTACTATCTCTAAACATCGTAATTCGCGGTGGAGCGGGTAAATTTTTTTTGACGTTTGGCTAATTGTGAAGTCAAGGAGTCATTTGACGACCTTCAAAGCGAATTTTAAGCTAATTTAGGGATCTTCTTTCGATTGAGCCCAAAATCAGCACGATGATTGATTGCGTAATTGCTGAGAAAAAATTTTGCACGGGCTTAGGATTATGCTCAATTCCAGTACATTGAAGAATTTGATGTGTCTGTATACACGTGCAGACCGATACAAACAAAGGGTTTTAGGGGTCTATCATAACCAATCTCCGGTGAGAATATACTTGTCTCAATCAATCGCCGATGAGAAAATTTCTGATTGGTCCTGACTGCAATCTTTTTCTTGTTCATCCATGTTTGAATTTGAAAGAGAGACTGGCGGCTGAGAAAAGTCAATGATAATATCCACTACTTCGAATTCTACAAATTATGTTTTAACCAGTCACAAATCGTGAAATCCTGGAATTTTTGCATTTTCGAATAATTTTGTGGGTGAAAAAAACGCGATTTTTCATGATAGCTCGATAACCTGAAATATCCAGTGATTTATAGGTTATGATCAAAAGACTCGGTAGAGTCTCGGGACAAGTACATTGACAGCTCTGTCGTCTGCTGGCCCGAGGCTCGCCGAGACTATATTTTCTCCTATAACAAAACTTTTCGCGGTGGTGGGGGTAAAATCGGGATGTCATTTCGTTTACTTACGAAGCTCATGAGTCATTTGAGGCCTTGAAAATTGAACTGGAGATTAATGAACAAATTATCTTTCGAATGAGCCTGAAATCAGCATGATTCGTGGCGTAATTCCTGAGAAAAAACTTTGCACGGGCTTGAGATTATGCAAAAGTTACTAACACATTTAGAAACTTGACGTATCTGTATACGCGTACTGACCGCTACAGACATAGGCTTCTTGTCCCCCATGATCACCAATCCCCGGTGAGAGAAATCTTGTTCCAATCAATGAGCGATGAGAAAATTCCTGGGCCAATTACATTAAAGCTACGAAATAACTTGCACGACGTACTTTAAACGCGCTAAGTGCGGAAGGATTTGAACAGAACATTTGTTTGGTAATCAAGAGACTCGGTAGAGTCTCGGGACAAGTACATTGACAGCTCTATCGTCTGCTGTCCCGAGGCTCGCCGAGACTATATTATCTCGAAACAAGACGATTCGCGGTGGTGGGGGTAAAAATTGTATGACGTTTCCGCTAATTGTAGAGCCTAGGAGTCATTTGACGACTTGAAAAGCGAACTTTTGACTAATTCAGCGATGCTCTTTCGATTGAGCCTAAAAGCAGCACGATTGGTTGCGTAATTGCTGAGAAAAAACTTTGCACAGGTTTAAGATTATGCTTGATTCTAACATATTTAAGAAATTGGCGTGTCTGCATACGCGTCATCGACCGCTACCAAAAAAGGGCTTTTGATGCCCATCATAACCAATTGCCGGTGAGAATATACCTGTCTCGACCAATCCCCGGTGAGAAAATTCCTGGTTGGTCAGGACTTTGATCCTTTTCTTATTTTACATCGTCTTCGTCTGCAAAGTTTGAACGGAGTTTCGAAAAAATAAAAAATAATAAACAGTGCTGAACGTGTGAGTAGAGTTTGGTTATATAGGCAATAACCATTAATAATGACGGGCATTCGTCGTAAAATCGGGAAAGAAAATTTATCAGTGATTCGAAATACTGGTAATAATGTTTTAACGTAGTGTTGGAAGTGTTGAGTGCAGAACGTGTGGATCATGAGTGTAAATTTCGGAAAAACAATTATTTTGAGATTCAGTGATATCACGAGTGACTCGTCTTTCCTCTCGAAAAGTTTGAACGTATATATTTGGATATAGTAATACCGAAGCACGGTACAGCGTGCAAGTCGAACGCACCCTTTGAGCGCTTACAGCGCTGAAAGCGTGCAAACCGAACGTACCCCTTGTCTCATCGTTCACGCGTCTGTTTACGATCGTCGGTCTTCTGTCACATCGTTCACATCGACTACTAAATCATCATTTGTGCATCGTTTGTCTAAATTCGTTCATCGTCTGTCTAAATAATACAATTTCCGGGAAACAGTGCGAAATATGTGAATTCGATTTAAAATATTTATGTTATGTAAGTTTTGTGAAAAAAGTGCAGGTTGTTTACTCCTATGGCAATCGGTTCGCGAGTGTTTGTTCGTTAATATATAAGGTCCCCGATAGCCAAACGTGGCGTTCAAAAGAGCCTAGCGCCATAACAACGTCAGAATGGCGTCATTTTTTGCAATTTTGTTGCGTTAGAAACGCGATGTTTGCCGGACCATTTTCCTATGTCCTTTGCGTTACAAAGTGACGTTACTACATGACGCACTTTTGACACAAATGTGGCGTTATTCAGAGCTGTTCTTCCAACAGCATTCTAGCGTTAGGTTATATGACGGCATTCGAGTGTCATGTTCCAACATCATTGTAGCGATGGGTTTAAACGGCATTCTAGCATTACATTTACCAGCATTCTAGCGTTGGGTTTGAACAGCATTGCAGCTTCAGGTTTCGCCAGCATTCTAGCGTTGGATTTGAACAGCATTGTAGTGTTACATTTTAACAGCATTCTAGGATTAGATTTTAATAACATCATCCTGCAATTCGTTTTGGAAGCACATGTCATGGTTGAAACCTAAACTAAGGATGGGGGAGGGGGTGTCAATTCGATAAAGACAAAGAATATGAATTATTTGCATTTCCATCGAATTCCTTTTGTTGAATAAATTTGTCATAACAATTTGAAAATGGTAAATTAAATAACCTTATATGGAGAAAAATAAGGCATTCATGAAATTTTTCTCGGTCACTAATGCTCCAAGAGAATTCAAAAATGTAGCAATAATGGTGCATTTTCCCACTTCGTTTGAAATGGGCATTCTCATCAGGTTGAAAACCATCAGAGTTTCAAATCGTGTACGTGGTCGTTGTTCAGACATCGAGAGAGTGTTTCGGCTCTGGCACTATATCTTCTCCAGGGGCATGGTGCGCGCTCGGGAAAAGCCTTGATTCTGCGCCGCGCTGTGGCCGGAGCACGAAGCTTCAACACCCGTGTTTACTCCATCAAAATTCTAACAACATCATGGCGCTAGATTGTTGCATTCATGTGGCTTTCACACTAACGTCATATTGGTGCAATTTTGACGGCATTTTGATTTTTGTTCATGCCATGAATGGGACACATCTGCTCGTTCGCGATCGCATTAGAGTAGCAGTATAGTGGAACGATTCCTAGTAACTAATTAAATTAGTTACTAAATTCCTAAGAGTTACGGGCTGCATTGTTGCATAAAAAGATGACGAATTTATTTAGAAATGAGAATAAAAAAATAATTGTTTTGCAAATGTGTTGAGTGGGGCACTGTATTAAAGTTATTTGAGAAAACAATCCAGAAACATATTCCTTAATGGTGTTAATGGTTTGGTTAATGATTAACAATATTCCAGAAAATAAATTTTATTCACAGATCAGAAAATGACGTTAAATTAACCCGTCGGCTACACACGAGGGTGAATTTGCGCACCCAATTTTTCATTTTTTCTCATTCTGTGCAAAACACAATTTTTGTTTTTTCCTGTAAAATTAGACCATGTTTTTTGTTCTGCTTTAAATAATAATTGGCAATCATTTGGAAACATTTTGAGGTTTGAAAATAACTCTGGATAAATTAAATTTGGACCATTCAGAGATAACGCATTTGAACACGGCTAGTGCTAATTTGCACCAGCGTGTGGGCTAAAGTGTTGAAAAATAAGTGTCGGAAGTTCAAAAATTGTCATGATCATAAATTATTATAATTCTTAAAAGTAACTTCTTGTTATGCCTACATTTTACAGACTTAAAACAAAAACAATGGCAGCAGTCAAGAGTTAGAGGTCATATTCTCAGTTTGTTTGGACGTTCGGCTACATGTTATCATGATTCCAATGACGTGTTTCAACCAATAAAATGTCTTAATGGAAAAAAGGGTGCGTGAAAAGTCACGCGGTGGAAGTTAAACTTCTATGCGATGTATAAAAGGATTTGCTTAAACGGGTATAAAACTAAGTTATTATTTCTAAAATTCAATTACAAAGACAATTTTGTGTTGAATGAAAATAACATTTTATTTTATGCTCCTTCCGTTTTTTCGTATTCCAAAAAAGACAATATGTTTTTGATACGAAAAATAGGATACGTAAACTGTGACTTCTTTTTTAAGTTATTTTTGGTTATAATTTTTTTTTAATATGAGGTAAGTAGTGGCTACTGCCCAGCCTGATCTCCCGGCGGAGAAGGATCATTGATGTTAGAGTCCTTTATTTTGACGTTTCAGCTCTTGGTCCTAGTCCTTTTCAGAGTTTTTTATTGTCTTATAATTAGAACACTTGAATTTTTCTTGGAGAATTTTAAGGTCTTGAAGAATTTTAAGATCATTTAAAAACAAAGACAATGGACGGTGGATGGGGTTCTAATGAATAAAAAAAAGTTACAGCTATTTTAGTGCAGTGATACAAAACCCAAAAAAAGATGCTCGATTTGAAAATCGAGCATCTTTTTTTGGAGTATTTTATCCGGAGAAAAAATCTTCAAATTGATAATTTTTTTTTATCTAGATTGTTTAATTACCGATGAATTTTCAAAATTGAAATTTGAACAAAAAATTGGAACTTTTTTAAAACATTTTCGTAAAAAAACAATATATTGAAATGTTATCAAGCCTACAACCACTAGGTTGTTATATTAGTATAAATTGTGAGCTTTTAGTCCAGTCGAAATGTACATAAATACACACGACTTCTATTTGTTATGCCCGACCGTGTGAACGAGCGGGCTGAGAGAAACTCGCAACTAAGAAAAGTATTTCACGTTACAAATCATTCTCAGATTAACAAACAAATAAATAAATAGATTAAATAAATAATCAATAAAATGATAAATGTTCGGAATAGCTATTAAAGCGCTAGGCGCACCTATTGCGGCCGATAATATATGAAATTAAGGAAAATGAATGTAGGTAAGAATTAGGTAAACAATAAGTTGATTTCGGAAATAACAAATTTATTGTTGGATAGAAATTGGAGATTTGTAGGTTACAATCGAACAAGGTCGCAGTTTATTTCCTCTCGCTTACAATAGTCGTAATTTGTGGATAATAATAAAAGGTGATACAATTTGGACTTACAGGTCGATGTACTGGTGTAATTTGAGACGTACTGACGCTGAGCGTTGCGGGTCTCCTCGAAGGCAGTGTAGTCGGCACACTCACGTATACAAATCGCGCAGTACACTCGATAATTTTGAATTGATTAATAGAAATAATACGTTTGAAATTAGTAAGTAGTTTATAGATTTCTTTGATGAGTGAAAAGATAGTTGAATAAATAAATAGGTAAAGAGTTCTTATTTGTCTTCAAGATGTATTGAAACGCTGCACCTCAGTGCCTCACTAGCCCTCGAGCAGTGATGCTTGATCGCGAAGAATCGAAGACGCGTAACGATGAACAATCTTGCAAGGACACGGAACAAGACTCGAACTGGAGGTATGAGTACCTTGAGGAGCTCCGCTTAGACCGAAGAGTAGCGAAAGACTGAAGATTTTTGGTTGCCGCTTCCTCGTCGATGCTTCCGATATTAGGAAATTGCAGCATAAGAAGTTAGGCAATTTCATGTGCAAAAATAGTGAGTTGGTCTAAGTGAGCGAGAATTGTTCCGGGTTTTCGCAATGGCTTGTTTATGTCGTTTGCAATTCGTTGCAAATTCCTCAAAGGTGAAGGAACCGAAGTTCGCATAAATTTCGTGGGAAATGAGTTTCGCAATCGTAAAAAGGCGTTAAATTCGCATATTGGAAAGAATTCGGTTTCGCAAGAGGAAGCGATTCGTAAAATTTTTCGACTAGTCAGCGAAAAATATGCTTTTTTGTTCACGGTAAATTTTTCAACCACTCCGAACATTCGGATCTCCTGACGCAGATTTGAATCTTACCCGCCTTGAAATGCAATCAATTGATGACCGCTCTCACATGGCAGGCTTATTCCGTTTTGTAAAACCTGTTGTAGTAAAAACCAGTGTAAAAGTGCGTGTAAATTGTACCGGATTACTTATTTCGGGTGTACAGCACCGTTTAGACGCTCTGTAACTTCAGTTTTCCCCCGGATGTTACAAAACCGGAATAAACGTGCCGTGTATTAACGTGAGATATGCTCCACACGAGCATCAATTCATCGATAACAATTGGTTAAAGGAAAGGAGGATAATTTGGGATACAAAACAATCCGCATATTATGATTCCAAATTAGCTGTGTTTACTTTACTAGTTAATGCCAAAATATATGGTAGATTAATGTTGACTTATGTGACAAATTTTATGAAAAATTTTCGGGCCGGACAAGTACTCTGTGCGTATCCGCTCTACGTACGATAGTAAACTTTTATCAATTGGTTACCAATAAAACTATACTACAAATATTACAAATGAGAGTGTGGCAGCGTTCAAGCTCACGCAGGCTAATGCAATTCTGTATTTTTTTTTAAAGCCCTTGTAGTTCCAAGTCATAGGATAATAATTCATTGTAATAAAGCATTAATTAGAGAAATGGCATATGAACATAATTGAAGATTTTATAAACATAATTAAATTCCATGTACTTGATCATATATACTTTAGTAGATCTTTATTTATTTATAAACTTTTTGTAAACTCACAACATTTACGAGAATGAAATTATCACCTCTGTACAATTTGACTTAATTTGATAAGATAATGAGAGCGGGTACTCATAAAACTTTGTATGATGAGTTGGTTTTTAGAAAGGATTTTTGTGCGGAGATCTTTGCATGAACGACTTAGACGGGTTTTTGTAAATTTTGGTGGGGATCGGTATTTTGGCGCTGGGTGGTAGGGGGGATTAACTGGAATGATTATTTGGGGGGTATAAATGTACTTGTCTCAGCTTTTTTCACAGCATTTATGCTGTTTTTGGCTAGGATTTGTCGACTTTTTGTATGGAATTCATAGCTTGTTAATTAAACATGTCAATATTGTGTATGTACTCGGGTATGAAATTCATAGCCTGCCAATTAAACATGTCTATATTATGTATGTATCTGAGTGATGCAAAAGAATTGACATTTTTTTCGGCATTGCAGCAAAATATGGAAACATGTTATCAAAAAGTGATTCTCTCAAGAATTGAATCCTGAATCAAAATTTTAGAGGTCGCTCAATCGATTTTTTAATAATTTCGGCTAAAAATGGATACATGATCGAATTTCGAGCTGGTGTATATTCGGACTAAAAATGCAATGTGAAATATTGATCTAAGAAGTGTTCAAGTGAATTCAATCTTCGTAATTAACCGTCAATACTTATAAAATTATTAGATTACTTAACGGGGTCATCCCATGTGACAGCTATTTTTTTTCGCTTTTTTGGGATTTTTTTTTTGATGAACCATTAAAACACAATATCTTTGAATTTTTACCACACATTTATTAAAATTTTTACAGTTCCTCAGAATTTTATCAAACAAAAATAACGAGTTGAATCGACTTTACACCGTTCGGAAGACACTCATGTGTTGGTTGACGGCTGCCATGATTCCGGAGGTTTTGCTCATCTGAAATCAAAAAATCAAACGGCATTTTAATTTGTAGATCTGAGATTATCGCTAGAACTAGAGTAAAGTAAAAATATCGAAAATTGAATTTTTGGCATGGTTTTAAAAGTTGAAAAAAACGACGAAACTCGGAACTTAACATTTAAAAATGTGCAAAAAATTCAATTTTCGATATTTTTACTTTATTCTAGTTCCAGCGATAGCCTCAGGTCCACAAATTAAAATGCTGTTTGATTGTT
Organism: Rhimphoctona megacephalus; assembly: GCA_963989365.1. Taxonomy (NCBI): domain Eukaryota; kingdom Metazoa; phylum Arthropoda; class Insecta; order Hymenoptera; family Ichneumonidae; genus Rhimphoctona; species Rhimphoctona megacephalus. Next base: position 4,276,013 of record OZ022415.1, on the reverse strand, counting down.
TGATTTTAGATGAGCAAAACCTTCGGAATCATGGCAGCCGTCAACCAACACATGAGTGTCTTCTAAACGGTGTAAAGTACATTCAGCTTGTTATTTTTGTTTGATAAAATTATGAGGACTGCAAAAATGTTAATAAATGTGTGGTAAAAATTCAAAGATAGCGTGTTTTAATGGTTCGTCAAAAAAAAATTCCCAAAAAAGCGAAAAAAATAGCTGTCACATGGGATGACCCCGTTAAAACGTACAGTAGTTCTGAGAAGATACGACGTATAAAAGAACAACGAACAAGTAAAAACTGGACTTTTTTTTAATTTTGTAAACAAAAATTTCAAAAAATATTGCACCGAATCATGCGTGCCAACAGATCAACGGATCGGAAAATATTCCATAAAAAATGATGCCGAAGAAATACTCCAATAGCATCAGAATGCACCGAAAGTTTTTAAATATAAGTAATCATAACGAAATGAGATTTTGAAACAAAAAAATATACGTACAAAATTTCGAGAGCTAAAGTTTGATTGGAAAAAATAATTTTAGCCGAAGTACTACGCGAGTTTTTTTTAATAATATTTATTGATTACGAATTATATCTCATGAGCAATAGATAAAAAAAAAATTGGTGAAGTACTTATGACATTTTTTTTTCTCAAATCAAATATCTTTTCGCTCAAAATTATTTGGCATCGCCTGATTCCGTCTTGTGTTGCAAGTGCAAAGTGCACTCTAGGGTGGTTTAAAACCACATATAATTCAAACCTAGGGTGATATCATACACCATTCTCTCAGTTATATAAAAAATGAAGAGAATGGTTTCCTAATAAACTTTATTGTTGCATGCAAGAGACATTTTATGGTAAAAGAGAAGGGCACTGTTTTCGACTCCGTTCTAGAATTTACATTCGGGAAAATGAATTGTTGGGGCTAAAGTTAATAAAAAAAATTATTTATAAAGGTACTGTTCAAAAGTTTATTTATTAAATTATACTTTATTTTTGCACTATCACTCTTCTATCTATATATATAAAAGTTACTTTAACCAAAACTGAAACTGACCGCGATCTTTATAACCTCACAACTGTTCAAAGATATCAAATATTCACCGAATATGAGTTTATCATACACCATTCTCTTAGTTATAAAAAAAAAACAAAGAGAATGGTTTCTAAATAAACTTTATTATTGCATTCATGGAACATTTTATGGTAAAAGAGAAGAGGCACCGTTTTCGACTCCGTTCTAGAGTTTACGTTCGGAAAAATGGATTGTTGGGGCTAGGGTTAATAACAAAAATTATTTATTTAGACACTGTTCAAAAGTTTATTTATTGAAGTAGTAAGGCTATGCCAGTTCTAATCCACTTTTCACAGCAGGGTGCCTGGGTCTGGAGGGGGAAGGATCTGCGGGGGAGGGGAAGTATCTAAGGGAGCGGGAGAGTGGAGGGGGAAGTAACGAGATGGGGATCACAATGCAACGGACCTGTTTGAACTTGTGCGGCAATGCTTAGAGAAATGTTGACGTATTGTCACTCTTTCTAAGAAAAGAGAATAAAAAATGATATTTATTACTGGAAGTCTTTACAAATGGTGTTTAAGCATCATACTCGCAATGATAGATTTATGTGTCCTGTTACACATTTTTGTAACCTGCAGAGTCATCATGAAGACATTTTAGTCAAATTCCACAAGAATGCTCATTCATGAGACTTTCTTTGAAAAGTCACCTTTTAGTCAAATTCCACAAGAATGCTCATTCACGAGACTTTCTTTGAAAAGTCACCTGCCCTTCCCCCAGATTTTAGCTCCAGTTATTGGGAATTGCATAAGATTTCTATTTTCTTCAATAGTTACTAGCTACGTGAATGGATGATGGACCATTTCCTTTTCATCTCGCACACCTGCCTTCGAAAAAAGTAAAAATCTATGAATTTTTATCCCTCTTATTCACCCACAACTCTGGAAAAACGCGTATATAAGGGCAAACCATTTTAGGGTAGATCTAGATTTCGTCGAGACGACGTACAAGTTACATTTCGAGTCAAATCGCCTTGAATTTCAACGCATCATGTCTCTTACTGCTGATATTGCTACAGAGCAATTGCTACATATGCAAGCGTCTCTACTACGGACATTGGAACAATTTTTGGTGTGGGAATACCAATGTGACACGCTTATCGAATCATTGAAGGAACAAGTTCGATCCAAGCGGTCACGACTTGCCATCGGATATCACCACTCAGTCAGTTCGCAAATCTTACGTCTCGAATGTTTGAAGCAGACAACATGCCAACGCTTCATACATACAGGCGAAGGATTGAGTGATCATGAGTTGATATGGCGAGAAATTGACACGGCATTTCAAAATCGCTTGTCAACGGGTGCCGTAATCAACCGTGATTACATCGATCCACGGAAGTTCCTGCTAGATTCGTATGAACTAGTAGCGAAACGAGTGGTTGGATATATCGAAAAATTTAACAGCATCAAAGTGAACACCGCGTTCAATGGAGAGTTCACCGTGGGCGATAAGCGTGCGAATAAAAGTATCAACAAGGGAAATGTTGGACTTTTCACAACATCGGACCTGAGTGAGTAGTATCGAAAGCGCGTCGTGGAGCCAACACTAAAATCGCTCGACGAGTTCCAGGATAGTGACAGCGGCTGGACATTAGCAGCCATATCGAATTTAACCGTGAATATAAACAAGTATAATGCAATGCGTGCGGGATGTTTCATTTCATTGGCGAAACGCGTACAATTAAAGAGAGCAGTGGTAAATGTGAAATCGAAGGATAATGCGTGCTTTGGATGGGCGATGGTTGCTGCTCTCCATCCAGCAGCAAAACACAGTGAACGCATATCTTCCTATCCGCATTATTCGACGATATTCAATCTCCAAGGTATCAACTTTCCCATGACGTTGGACCAAATTGGGAAATTTGAAAAGATGAACAATCTTTCAATCAACGTCTACAGTGAGAAGAAAGACACCATTCTACCGGTTCACGTAAGCAAGGAGAAGAAAGAGACACACGTTAACTTGCTGTACGTTGAAGACGCAGTGGGATCCGAGATTGGACACTTTGCGTGGATTAAGAATCTATCCCACCTAGTGAACTCGCAACATAACATCAATGGACACAAAAAATTCATTTGCGATCGGTAAGTATATTTATATTCATATGCTGTAATTTTATACTTCACAATGTATAATAAATCTTTAAATAATGTTGAAAAATGATTATTTTACAGATGCCTGCACTACTTCCAATCCGTCGACAAGCTGCGGTTGCATGAGGTGGATTGCGGTGTGCTTAATGATTGCGCAGTTCAATTACCAGCCGAGAACGACAAATGGTTGGAATTCACAAATGCCAATCGGAAGGAGCGTCTCCCATTCGTGGTCTACGCAGATCTTGAATGCATCCTGGAGAAAACCAGCGTTGAAGAGAGGGAGAAGAACAAGAGCCAACATCATCGTGTCTTCAGCGTTGGATATTACGTCAAGTGCTCCTACGATGATTCGCTGTCGGGATATCACGAACGCCGAGGCGAAAACTGTGTGGAATGGTTCGTAGAAGAACTTAAAAAACTGGCATTGCGAGTGGAGAAAATTTTATTAACAAACGTTCCGATGCAAGATTTGACTCCACAGGAGTGGAAAAAATTTCGGGAGGAAAAAGATTGTCATATTTGCGAGAAACCTTTTGTCGGGGGTGATGAGCGTGTTCGCGATCATTGCCACCTGACAGGGCAATTCAGAGGTCCGGCACATTCAAATTGCAATTTAAACTATCAGAACTCATTTTTCATTCCAATAGTTTTTCATAATTTATCCGGTTATGACGCGCATTTTATAATAAAAGAAGTAGCAACTGCGTTCGAGGGGAAAATCGATTTGCTCCCTATAACAAAAGAAAAGTACATCTCCTTCTCGAAAACTGTTGAAACGTCCAAAGACACGCGGAAAAATATAAAATTACGTTTCATAGACTCATTTAGATTTCTGAACACAAGTCTCGATAAATTAGCATCATTTTTAACTTCAGACAAACTCATAACTTTGAAATCACAGTTTCCCGACGTCGACGATTTTCATCTTTTGATACGAAAAGGTGTCTTCCCCTACGAATACATTGACAGTTTTGAAAAGTTAGATGAAACGGAGCTTCCACCGCGGGAAGCATTTTACAGCTCTATAACGGAGTCAACCATTTCTGAGAAGGAATATACTCATGCTAAAAATATGTGGGAACGATTTTCAACTCGAACGCTCGGTGAATACAGCGATTTATATTTAAAGACCGACGTACTACTATTAGCCGACATCTTTGAGAATTTCCGCGATACTTGTCTGAGAAGTTATGGTCTTGACCCTGCGTTTTACTATACTCTCCCCGGATATACCTGGGATGCCATGATGAAATATACAAAGGTAAAGTTTGAATTGCTCACGGACATCGACATGGTATTATTCATGGAGAGAGGTATTCGGGGTGGTCTCAGTCAATGCTCCAAAAGGCATGCCCGTGCCAATAATAAGTATATGGACTCATATAATCCATCTATATCATCCTCATACTTGATGTATTACGACGTTAATAATTTGTATGGATGGGCAATGAGTCAACCGCTGCCGTACGCAGATTTTGAATGGATTGACGATATTGCAAGCATCAATGTCGAAACAGTTCCATTAGATTCTGAAAACGGTTATATACTTGAGGTTGATTTAGAATATCCAGAACACTTGCACGATGCGCATAGTGACTTACCGTTTTGTCCAACGCATGATAAACCTCCGGGCACGCAGCAAGAAAAGCTGCTTACAACGGTGAACGGGAAAAAACGGTATGTCATACACTATCGTGCATTGCAGCAGTGTTTGCAACATGGTTTGAAAATCGCCAAAATACATAGAGATTTGAAATTCAAGCAATCTTCCTGGCTGCAAACATACATTGATTTGAATACTCAGTTTCGTACACGTGCGAAAAATGATTTTGAAAAAAATCTATTCAAATTGATGAATAATGCAGTTTTTGGAAAAACTATGGAAGATGTTCGTAGCCACGTACAAGTCAAGTTGTTAACGGAATGGGCAGGCCGATATGGAGCAGAGGCTATGATCGCAAAACCCAACTTTCACAGTCGAAGTATCTTTGCAGAAAATTTAATCGCTGTAGAGTTGCGAAATCTTCAAGTCAAGTTTAATAAACCAATATATGTGGGCATGTCGATTTTAGACATCTCCAAAACTTGTCTATATGCGTTTCACCACGAATTCATGATTCCAACGTATGGAAATAAGAGTAAAGTGATGTATACAGATACTGATAGTTTAATTTACCATATTGAATGTGACGATGGACATGAAATGCAATCTCGACAAATATGACACCAGTGACTACCCCCATGACAATGTATATGGTATACCGCTTGTCAACAAAAAGGTCCCTGGTCTCATGAAGGATGAGAACAACGGGGCCATAATGACCGAATTCGTTGGACTTAGATCGAAAATGTATGCGACGCGAGTTGAGGGGAAGAAAGATGTTAAAAAAGCGAAAGGTGTAAAGAGTAATGTTGTTGCGAGAACCATACAATTTGAAGATTATGTGAAGTGTCTCGATGAGCAGATTGAAATGAAGCGTTGCCAATCATCGATTCGATCGACATTACATAATGTCTATACCATAACAGAGACAAAAATCGCTCCAAGTCCACACGATGACAAGCGGTATATTATACCTGGAACGGTAGACACGTTGCCATGGGGTCATTACAGTATTCCCAAATGTTCGGAAGCAATGGAAACGTAGAGAATTGTAAACCAAGAGCGCGTACGTATGTGTATGAGAGAGAGAGAGAGAGAGAGAACATTTTTTTCAATATTTGTACATTTGATGTGAAATAAAAAGAATCTTTTTGTGAAACTCATCGATGACAAGCGGTATATTATACCTGGAACGGTAGATACGTTACCATGGGGTCATTACAGTATTCCCAAATGTTCGGAAGCAATGGAAACGTGGAGAAATGTAAACCAAGAGCGCGTACGTATATGTATGAGAGAGAGAGAACATTTTTCTTCAATATTTGTACATTTGATGTGAAATAAAAAGAATCTTTTTTGTGAAACTCATTGTGTCCATCCTTTTTTTCCTTCTACCTGCTTTCCAGAGCTATGCAGAAACCTGCTTGGATATGTCGGGAGGGTCATAAAAATAAACCAGACATTCTTTTCCTCTTCTTTATTGTTCACAAATCATCCTTACTTATCCAACTATTATGTGTATTGTCGAAACCTAGCCATTTCACAAGCAACTGACTACCACGCTTCTTCAAGACTTTTTCAATGAGATATATGTCAGGATATTTAACTCGAAGTAACTCTTGTTCGTAGAAGCTACCTGCAATGGGCTCATCTTGATGATCTTTTATGTTGTATGTAACAGGGGTAGTTTTTCTTACTCGATATATTGTGAAAATTTCCGTTGTCCAGTTTGCTGTATAACCTTTCTCAAATACATTCTTAAATTTACTAATGCGTACTTTATCGCCGATTTTAAATTTCGCCAGTTTTCCCACCTCAGTTCTATTGAAAACATCACGTAGTATTTGTTTTTCATTCGTAACATTAACATTTTTCGGGTTCATCTTAATGGTATGATGTATAGTGTCATTATATTTAGTAATTAACATGTCGAGAATATCGATCCATTTCCAGTTTCCGTGAAAACTGAATTGAATCCACATTTTATTCTTAAGTGTACGATTGAAGCGCTCACAAATTGATGCTTTTAAATTGCTATATGTAGAATACAAGTGTATATTATTCTTTTTCATCAAAGCCTTAAAGTCTGTATTATAAAACTCTTTTCCTCGATCGACGTGAAGGTTTTTCGGTATGCGTCCTTTGCTGAGAATTGACTCCATTGCAGCGGTGACATCTTTCCCACTCTTACTCTTCAATGGTTTGGCCCAGGCGAATTTCGAAAATATATCGATGACGGTGAGGAGAAATTTATGCTTGGAGTTGTGTTGTGCATATGTAGACATATCTACAAGATCAGCTTGCCACGTCTCATCCAGGCCGCGTATATCCACATGTCGATGTGGATAATTTCGCCGAGCTGGCTTATGCAACTCCTCCACCACAGCACGTTTATTTTCACTCATTATTTCTCCCCCGCAACGCTTTTTATCATAGATTGAAGATAGTTGTTTGAAGGTTTTTTCCGCTTCTCACCGATTTTGACATCTTTTAAAAGTCTGACGTCACCGTTGAGATCCTTGATCGCACTTTTCAAATTGTCTATTTCAGCACGGAGGTTGGTGAGATCAACTTTTACACGCTTTTCAAGAGCCGTTATATTCGATTCAAAAAATTGTTTCGTTGAATCACGTAGTAAGACCGTGTTATGATTAGTCCCACCGATAAACGAACGGAGGTTTACAGCATCATCATCTTTTATCGGCGAACCAACATTGACCAGCCGTTTTCCTTCCAAATCATAATCACCGTCTGCTGTAGTCTTAAATCCAGCACCTGGTTTACCGGGAGGACCCGCACCACCTCTATTCAATTGGCGTCCGAACACATCGACGGTCATGTTGTGAATGCGTGAAAAAAAAGAGCTCGCACATGTTAATAAATGATTTTAGCTTCACGTAATTCCTCAATAATTGATATAATCTCGTTGGAATGGGAGGAGTTCCCGGCAGCTTGTGATGCGAGTAGTAGACGAAGACGATCCACTAGTTCATTCGGATCATCCCAATAAACATAGTCGAAAGAGGTATTTTTTCGTGCCACCTTATACGTGGGCACACCACCACCACCACCTTTATGCCCGCCATTTTGCTCCAGTATTTTCGATATATAATTTTTAAATTTATAAGATTTATCATGGCGTATTGCACCATTACGTTTATAATATTTTCTATGAACATTCGTAGCAATAACAATTTTCGAGTAATCCTCCAAAACGTTTGGTGTTACATATTTCAACTCAGGCTCTTTTTTGAACAACAACTCAACCAAGCCAAAACGTTTCGAATACTTTTTGTCTCCAACATGAATATGATCATCGGCGAACTGAATCGGTGAGTTACCGATCATTAATTTATCATTTGCAAGATTTCGTACTCCATACATGACATCCAGTCTTGTTTTTTTATCGCTACGCAGCAGTCCCAGATAATCATGTATTAAAGCATTGGCATCTTCAGATGATTCGTCGTCATCGTCGTCGTCGTCAGCTAAGGAGTCTGCATAGTTATCAGCATCAGCTAAGGGCTCTCCATCACCTTCAATTGCTTCACGCCAAATATCATTAGAAGAAATGTCATGGAGCGCGCTGTTTTCTTCATCCTTCTCCTCCTCCTCCCTCTTGATATTCACTTTTTCATTCTTAATTTTATGCTTCAGATTTTTGTTATATGAAACCAGCTCCTCTAACGGTCCAACGATCGGTTTAAACACATCTTGCATTTTCTGCTGTGCAGTATCGCGACCACTTTTTAACTTTCGATGTTTTCGTTTAATCGCATCACTCGCCTTGGCAAGTTCACACAATACATCCTTTTCTCTCAAAAGTTCTTTGCTCTTCATGTTGACGCAAGCAAGTTAGACTTAAGGCTGTCTCTCATACCACAATGAGCAATCATTTATTATCAATAGTTAGGAAAGAATCGAATCCTCTTCTATATCTACCGGCATTCAATTCACTGTCCTTGTCAATCGTAATAAATCCATACTTGTCTAACTTCCAACATTTTACACACGTTTTTGAAGCATGTATAAGTCATATCCGTATTCACATGGTCATTATACACATGTTTAAGGTTCATATCATCCTGTTTAAATAGCACTACAAAATTTGGATTGTCTCTCACGAGATGTTTCGGAATACGAGTGTATGTTTGACATAGATAAAAACTGTCTACAATCTCGTGTCGTCCCATGGAAAAAAACGCTCTCACATTATCCTGTTTTTTACATGCTATATCGTCGAAGATGAATATGGAATTTGGACGGGCATCACTTGGTGTGATAACTTGTTCATGCTCATTGAATGGAAAATATTCAACTCCTTCCACCGGTCGAAGTAATTGCTCGAGCAGTCTATATTTTGGCTGCTTCAGCGATTTAGAGTAGAGATATATGTTCTCAAATCTCAAACCATTTGGATGTATTAGCAGCGTGAGTAAAGCATTAGTTTTTCCATAATTCGATGGACCACAAAACACGGAACGAATACTGTCAGGTAGTATATTCCCATGACGCTTATTTTTCGTTGCACCACCACCACCACCACCATCGACAAATTCATCGAAGTTTATTATGGGGAGTTGACCACCTTGTTTCTTCGACACCATCTCTCATATGACTGATCGGAAAAATCGTATAAATGCGACTTTATAATGCGAATAATGCTCAGTCGAGTTGTAGCCGCCGGTGATGATTGTGCACGATAAACCGGGTAAAGGTTTAGTCAACAGTGTACTCAATAATCTCCCCGTGGAATTACATCTACCTGGCTACCAATATTGCGGACCTGGTACAAAATTGGTTAAACGTCTTGCCCGTGGTGATCCTGGCATAAACCCATTGGACGCTGCTTGCAAAGAGCATGATATTGCATATTCGAAAAATCGCGATAATCTAGAAGCGAGACATTTAGCGGATAAAGTGTTGGCTGAACAAGCCTGGCAACGTGTAACCTCAAAAGACGCTAGTCTTGGTGAGAGAGCAAGTGCTTGGGCTGTGACAAACATTATGAAGGCAAAAAGGAAGTTTGGTTTGGGTATGAAGAGAGCAGTGAGAAAGCCGCAGAAGAGTGTTTGCCTGAAAAAGGTCATCGGTGCTGCGAGGAAAGCGATGATTCATAGTGATGACCCTCGTAAAGTTGTCATGTCAGCATTAAAAGGTGCGCGTGCCAGTGTAAAAGGCGTTAAAGTACGCACACCTCGAATTCTACCTGTCCCCCGAAAAACCGGTGGTTTATTGCCTTTTCTCATACCCCTCTTCGCCGGTCTTAGCGCCGTTGGTGCATTGTCTGGTGGAAGTGCGGCAATAGCCAGCGCTGTAAATGCTGCTCAAGCGGCCAAAAGGGAATTGGATGAAAATAAGCGACATAACCAAACAATTGAGGCCATTGCTTTGGGTAAAGGTTTACACTTGAAACCGTACAAGCAGGGCCTGGGTCTTCACATCGGGCCAAAAAACGTATAATTACGCTACCGCATCAACCTCTCACCGACATCGATCTGCTGAAGTATGTGAAAGCCATGAAAATTCGTCATTTTCGAGGGGTTTTCATGCATGATACTTTACCTGCAAGCGGACACCTCAAGCAAGAATCAGCAATTGTGAATTTGGATGAAAATGTGGGCCCTGGAACACACTGGGTTGCATATAAAAAGATTGACGAAAAAGTCATATACTTTGACAGTTTCGGCAATCTCCCACCTCCACCTGAACTCCTGAATTATCTCAATGTTGGTAGTGTTAAATATAATTATAAAAAGTATGAAGAATATAATACAATAATATGTGGACATTTATGTTTAAAGTTTTTATGCGGTCAGTTGAATCGTCGAGCCAAATATGTGCTATATAAATGAGGACTATAGAGCTATGTGTTTAGTTCTTTGCAAGCATCATGGATCATAGTTTAACGATCACCGTATCTGGATCTTCATCTGTTCTCGAGGCGCAATTCTTCCCCCCCCCCCCCCTTGAATTGTCGCCCGATAAAAATTATACTCTCGGACTTGTTGAGCTGCTCACATTTAATTCAATTCCTAATATCGACATGGGCTGTAATGAATTTCATGTTGGAACGCAAGTGTTGACCATACCAATGGGGAGTTATGAAATAGAGGATATTGAAAAATATTTGCAAGCTTAATTGACACGTAAAAACATAAAAATTCAGCTGAAACCGAATAATAATACACTGCGTAGTGAAATCGAATGTAATCAGCCTATTCGTTTCACATCGAACAACTCGATTGGACCTCTGCTAGGCTTTGCATCAGGCCTATTAGAAGCTAATAAAAGACATGTGTCTGATCTGCCGGTATCCATTCTTAAAGTGAACGCCATACGAGTCGAGTGTAACATAACCACCGGCGCATACATCAACGGGCGAAAAGTACATACAATTCACGAATTTTTCCCATCTGTGCCGGCGGGCTACAAAATCATCGAAGTACCATCGAGCGTCATTTATCTACCAATCACGACTCACCGAATCGACAACATACAACTCCGTATTGTGGATCAAGACGGTGATTTAATAAATTTTCTCGGCGAAGTTATCACCATACGACTTCATATAAAATCTCGATGGGCATAGTCTACAATCGTAATATTAATAAGGCAGCATGGGATCGCGAAACCAGTCGTCGATCAACGCTCAAAGCGCTAACACCGCAAAACCTGCTACTATTGAAGAGTTTGGGACTCAAGATTCGTGGAGTTCGCGTGTGAGAAATTATTTACTTTGTACGTTGTGCATCTGTTGCGCGCAATGGAGGAAGAAATCGTAAACATTCAGACACCCATTATCTTCGATGAATCCATCATACATTATGAGGTTCATGCTCATCAACCATACGCATCGTCAACATATAACAACAGTGATGAAATACGTATTTCAATTCAGCATCAAGATTTATCAATCCTACCGAGCAAAAGTTCAATTCACATTTGTGGAAAACTGACAAAGGACGATGGTACAGCGTTAAATGCAACGAGTCTCGTCAACAATGCCATATGTCATTTATTCGAAGAAGTACGCTATGAACTTAATGCAATAGAAATTGATCGTAACAAGAATCCGGGTGTTACGTCTCTCATTAAGGGATATACATCTCTTACACCTGCCAAGAGCTCGATGCTTGAAAATACTGGTTGGCTCGATGTTGAAGAAACAAAACAAATCGTGGATGCAGCGGGTAACTTTGATGTATGCGTACCGTTGAGTATGCTGCTGGGCTTTGCTGAAGATTACCGAAAAATTATGGTGAATGCGAAGCATGAATTGATTTTGACCAGATCGCGCACTGATGACAATGCGATAATACAAACAGCCGCTGAAAATTATAGGCTCACATTACAGAAAATCGAATGGCTTGTACCATACGTTACCGTGGCGGATCAACGCAAAATTCAACTTTTAAAGTTTATCGCCAAAGACACACCAATTTCCATGAGTTTCCGTACATGGGAATTGTATGAATATCCATTGTTGCCCATCATCTCTAAACATGTGTGGTCCGTCAAAACTTCAACACAGCTGGAAAAACCACGATATGTGATTCTTGCATTTCAAACGGGACGAAAAAATAATAAGACAAAGAATGTGAGTTGTTTCGATCATTGTAATGTGACCGATGTGAAACTGTACTTAAATTCGCAATGTTATCCATATGGCAACATGAATCTAAATATACAGCAAAATCAGTATGCATTACTCTACGACATGTATACAAACTTTCAATCTATGTACTACAATAAGGAGGCTGAACCATGGCTGAACAAAAAGGAATTTTTACAATATGCACCTCTCGTTGTGATTGATTGCTCGAAGCAAAATGATTCTCTCAAGTCTGGACCTGTGGATGTACGTCTCGAATTTGAAATGAAAACGAATGTACCTGCGCAGACATGTGCATACTGCCTCATTCTACATGATCGTATTGTAGAGTATAATCCCCTGAGTGGTGGGGTGAAAAAATTGGTATAAAATGGCTGAAGTGACCACACTGGACATCAGTCGAGATGGAGTTTATCGTTGATCTACAAGGTTTCAAGGGGCCCATCAACGAGTTTATCCTCAAAGAAATTTCAATTATTCGAGCAGATGTGAAAAACGCTGAACCTCTAACGCTCTTCTTCGAACCACCATACGCATGGGACACGCTACCAGCAAAATATCGAACCATGAATAAATGGTTGCAACGTAATTTCCATGGAATATCATGGGACTATGGTCTTATACCATACGACGCAGCGAAACCTATAATTCAAGCAATTTCACAACACGCTCGCCCCATATTTGTGAAAGGCTGTGAAAAGTCTTCGTGGTTAGCGAGCTTCTTGGATTTGTCAACGGAGATTGTTGATTTGGAGACTCTGGACTGCCCATCGTTGAAGAAATTATTAAAAACTACATCGAATTTCCCCCACCACCATACCAACGAATTGAAATTCAACTGTGCAACGATGAATGTAAAAGCTTTGAAAAGCTGGTTATATGTGGGTCATTCCACATCAATTCGACCACTTTTGAACCCGACCCCCTTCAATTTGGCTGAAACTTCAGAATTTTCTTTTACCCCACTAAAGAAATTTTTTTACATATGGCAAAAAAAGTTATGAATGTTAAAAAAAATGGCTTTTTCTTTTTCAAATAGCTATAACTTTTTCAAAAATTGACCTGTCGGGACGTTTTTTTTTTTAAGTTTTATTTTCGAATGTACTTTTCTGAAAAAATACAAAAATAATTTTGGAAATCAAGTTCTATGGAAAATTTCAGTTTTTTGGAAAAAACCATGAATTTTTCAAATTCCGACATTTTTAATTTTTTTTTTATTTTCCCAAAAAAGTCTTTGATTTAGTCCGGAGTTAACCCCGCTAGTTGCTTAGTGGGCCGAATTTTTTTCTATTTTTTTTCGATTAAAAAAAAAATTATTCGTTGTCAATTTTCAACTCCTCTGCATTCAAAAATTTTATTTCACATCGAAATCAATCTTAGTAAATAATTTTGAGATATTCTATACCTTACACATAATCTAATTCAATGATATATGATAAGCATTTCACAGGTAAAGCGAATTATTATTCTTGTAATACGATTATAATAAGGCTGTAAATGACCTAAAGGACCGATTTGCCAAAACAAAATCAATAGCTGGAACTCATTAATTACATTGTGTTATTCCAGACAAAGATGGTTGCCTTTGTGTCCGAAATTTTTCGCATTCAAAGGAATACAGAGTATGTAAAATATTTAAGCGTCAAAGAGAGGTAAAATAAATTGATTTGTAAAATTGGTATTACAATAAAAATATTTATATTACCCATGAAATGCTTATCATAAATTATTGAATTATATCATGTGTAAGGTATAAAATATCTTAAAATTATTTACTATGATTGATCTTGACATAAAATAAAATTTTCGAATGCAGAGGAGTTGAAAATTGACAACGAATAAATTTTTTTTTTGAATCGAAAAAAAAAATAGAAAAAAAATTCGGCCCACTAAGCAACTAGCGGGGTTAACTCCGGAATAAATCAAAGATTTTTTTGGGAAAATTAAAAAAAAAATTAAAAGTGTCAGAATTTGAAAAATTCATGGTTTTTTCCAAAAAACTGAAATTTTCCATAGAACTTGATTTCCAAAATTATTTTTGTATTTTTTTCAGAAAAGTACATTCGAAAACAAAACTTAAAAAAAAAACGTCCCGATAGGTCAATTTTTAAAAAGTTATAGCAATTTGAAAAAGAAAAAGCCATTTTTTTTTAACATTCATAACTTTTTTGCCTTCGGTAAAAAAATTTGAAAAAATTCACAAAAATTTCTTTAGTGAGGTAAAAGAAAATTGCGAAGATTCAGCCAAATCGAAGGGGGTCGGGTTCAAAAGTGGTCGAATTGATGTGGAATGACCCATGTATACCATGCCTTATGCAAATGAGGGATCTTTGAATAAAGAAAACATTTTTGAAATGGTTTTTTCTAATTTATTTATACAAAATTTCCTCCTCCTCTTCCTCCTTCTCCTCCTTCACATTACAGAGATTTTTATATATTTTTTATTCACGTTGAAATTTCATGAAACTCGACGCCATTCCAATCTTCGCCGATGTATTTCATAATGAGTTTTATAGTATGAGCAGCTTCCAATAGTTTTTCATATGCCTCAGGATCTTGTTCAAATGCCTTGACGACTCGGGGTGGCAGGAAGACGGTGAATTCACTCTGCACTTCCACGACGTATCTTGGGCCGTACTTAGTCTTTGCCGATCGAATATCAGAGATTCCATAGTCACCGTTCACTTCAAGATCTTTTAGTTTTTTCGTGGGCAGATACTCGGACCGTTTAGTGATGTCGTTGATACCAGAGAACGCCATCGTTGTCGAATGTGGAGGTTTTAAGAGATTTTTCAAAAATCACGACTTGTACGAAGCTTCTAGAGCTGTGAATTGATGCTGATCTCTTCCATGCTCGACTATTTGAACCATCCATCCCTTCCATAAGTCCAATCCCCTTCCACTTCCCGGAAAAATTAGTTCAATCATGTATTATGCAGCCTCATACAGGTTTGAACATGTCGCCACCTGCATCTTTGATAGCTGCTTCTTCGAACAATGCACATTCCGCAATAGCAGATTCTTTCCCACGCATTTTCCGAAGATCTATTCTTATCGAACAATGGATCCACGTTTCTTTGTTTGCACACCTGCATTCGAGACAGGTTTAAACATGTTCAATGCTCTTGCAACACTCTCTGCAGTTACGACGTTGGGGTACGGGGCCATCGATGTGATCCCCCGTCGATGGTGTGTTCCAATGTTCGTAACATCGTCTATATGATATAATCTCACTATCAGATTGATAATATTCTGGTAAACGATCCCACAAATAATCGGTAAATTCACTGAAGTACTGTTTAAATATTGTTGGCGATATAATTCGTAGCTCCTCCGTCGTCATTTCTCGCGGATTCTTCGTACGTCGAATTGCATATATATTCACCAATTCTTCCATTTCAAAACACTTTTCACAATCTCGACGCATAGGTCCAACAGCATCAACATGAGTCAGTTCCCATGGTGGATTAAAATGATCATCACACTCATGATATGATTGTATCTCACTATCACACTGTAAATGCTCTGGTAAACGATCCCACAAAGAAGTTATATAGTAGCTAAAATATTTTAAAAGTAAAGCCTTGGGAATCGATTCGAGTTCATTTTTCGTCAATGTCCAGGGGTCTTTCGACGGGTGGATTGCATACAAGCTTGCGCATCTATCCATGTCGACGTCTACTTTCAGAATAAACATTTAACTCTCAATCTTATAAGTTTATCCACTTTTTCAAACTAAAATTATTTAAAAATAATCATACATCTCTCACACTCTCTATACCCCGCATTTCCCCTACCCTCGCGCCACCCATAAAGCATCAACGCAAGACTGTATATAACGCAAAAATATGGACTAGCAGGTAGGAGATTCATCTTTTGTTAAAATTCTACCAATGCACCGTTTTAAGCAAACAATGACTCAATGGAGGTCAGGTGTGATCGTCACCTGGTAGTCTTTCCATAAAAAGTGTCCTTTCCATTAAAAGTCTAAGGCATAATTTTTTTTTATAACATTACAAAAATTTCTCTACTAAAAAAAAAACTTTCGCCTGAGATGAAAAGGAAGCGGTCCATCATCCATTTACGTAGCTAGTAACTATTGAAGAAAATAGAAATTTTATGCAATTCCCAACAACTGGAGCTAAAATCTGGGGGAAGAGCAGGTGACTTTTCAAAGAAAGTCTCATGAATGAGCATTCATGTGGAATTTGACTAAAATGTCTTCATGATGACTCTGCAGGTTACAAAAATGTGTAACAGGACACATAAATCTATCATTGGGAGTTTGATGCTTAAACACCATTTGTAAAGACTTCCAGTAATAAATATCATTTTTTATTCCCTTTTCTTAGAAAGAGTGACAATACGTCAGCATTTCTCTAAGCATTGCCGCACAAGTTCAAACAGGTCCGTTGCATTGTGATCCCCATCTCGCCACTTCCCCCTCCACTCCCCCGCTCCCTGAGATACTTCTCCTCCCCCGCAGATCCTTCCCCCTCCAGACCCAGGCACCCTGCTGTGAAAAGTGGATTAGAACTGGCATAGCCTTACTACTTATTGATTTAAACTTTATTTTTACACTATCACTCTTCTACCGATAATATAATAAAAGTAACTTTAATGAAAAGTTGAAACTGACCGCGATCTTTATAACCTTACAACAAAGATATTAAATGTTCACCGAATAGGCGTTTAAAGTCCTGATCTCGAATATGTCTAACCAAAAATAAAATTATCTGCTTTCACACCCGCGATTTTTATAATCTTACTTTTCAACCCCACAACTATCACTAGTATAACCACGATCTTTTTTCGAAACTCACAGCTGTCACTCTTACTTATGCATCCTGAAGAAAAGTCTTCGACGGTCACATCAACGAACACAGTCTCGCATATCACCAGAAAATTGCTAGTTATAACTAGTGTCACTAGACAGCAACCGCTAAACGTCAAAAAATGTGTGCGAAAAGTGCCACCTTTTTTTGATGATTTGGAGGGATGAAATATTAATATTTCCAATATGCGTTAGGCTACAGGGTTCTAAAGAGTCACGATCGAAAGAAAAAAAAAAGAAAAAAATACGTGAACTAGCAACATCTTTTAAAGTGTTGTAATTAATTAAACAAATAGCAAAAATCCCCTCCCGGGGAAAAAAACCTGGACAAGTACATTGGAGGTCCTTCGTTTCCCTATGATATCACAAACAGTCCAAAACCCCACTTAATTTTTTTTTTTTTTAATGTTTACTAATTTTATTCATATCCCGGAGGGAAACCAACCATATAGATCACGAAATATCCGGCCAAAAAAGCAGACTTCACAATAAATGTTACTTTGAATTTATTTCCACAGAACAAAACAAGAATCAAAAGATTAAAAAATCAGCATTATCAAGATGAGAAAAATGCCACTTATAATTGGTGTGTAAGAAGTATCAAAAGTCTAAAAAAAAATGAAAAAAGATCGACATCTAAGTTACGTGCAGCAGTAAAATTTTTGATATCGGTACTAGGACAAGTATTTCTTTGGTGACTGAGAAGATATCAATATGGACGTACCGGCAACGTAGGGCATGCAGTTGGTGCATTGCTTCTAGGATCTCCTAAGTCGAGTAGCTACTTTTGTTTTGGCTATGGCGCGACCAATGTTGCCAAATAGTATTTACTTATATGACCTAATGAAACAACATTGCCTGCGCCGTGGCTAAAACAACGAAAAACATTCAGAAACCAGTCGAAAACTCGACACACAAACGCAGGAACAGGAAGTTTCGCATAAGATCCCGTACTTTTGTAATGTTAAAAAAAGGCTTTAAATTATGTTCGTACATGATAGCACAGTTTTGTTTGATTGGTAATAATTTGATGAACGTTCACCACCGTACGTTGACCGTATACGCACAGAGTACTTGTCCGGTCCATAACTTTTTATTTGATTTTTACTTGAATGAGCAATTTTAATAAAACGTTATGGGCCGGACAAGTACTTTGTGCGTATACGGTCAACGTACGGTGGTGAACGTTCATCAAATTATTACCAATCAAACAAAACTGTGCTATCATGTACGAACATAAATTAAAGCCTTTTTTTAACATTACAAAAGTACGGGATCTTATGCGAAACTTCCTGTTCCTGCGTTTGTGTGTCGAGTTTTCGACTGGTTTCTGAATGTTTTTCGTTGTTTTAGCCACGGCGCAGGCAATGTTGTTTCATTAGATCATATAAGTAAATACTATTTGGCAACATTGGTCGCGCCATAGCCAAAACAAAAGTAGCTACTCGACTTAGGAGATCCTAGAAGCAATGCACCAACTGCATGCCCTACGTTGCCGGTACGTCCATACTGATATCTTCTCAGTCACCAAAGAAATACTTGTCCTAGTACCGATATCAAAAATTTTACTGCTGCACGTAACTTAGATGTCGATCTTTTTTCATTTTTTTTTAGACTTTTAATACTTCTTACACACCAATTATAAGTGGCATTTTTCTCATCTTGATAATGCTGATTTTTTAATGTTTTGATTCTTGTTTTGTTCTGTGGAAATAAATTCAAAGTAACATTTATTGTGAAGTCTGGTTTTTTGGCGGGATATTTCGTGATCTATATGGTTGGTTTCCCTCCGGGATATGAATAAAATTAGTATACATTAAAAAAAAAAAAAAATTAAGTGGGGTTTTGGACTGTTTGTGATATCATAGGGAAACGAAGGACCACCAATGTACTTGTCCAGGTTTTTTTCCCCGGGAGGGGATTTTTGCTATTTGATATCACTTCTTTTTTCTATAGTATTTTCATATTTCGTTTTATATAAACTCCAATAGAGCCTGTATATAACAAAAAAAACTTACAACGTGTCTGCATCATTACATGATCGATTTATTTCAATGTCAGGAATCAGCATTGCTCACACTACTAATTCGACATAAGAGAATGAGACAGATTTTCTACCATAAATTCCTTGTTATTGAGATTGTTTAAATATAGGAGCGTTTCGTTCCTGTGATAAGAAAAAAAGTTATAATGTTTTCAAAAGAGTTAACTACAGACTCGAAGTATTTTCGAGATGTTAGTAATTCGTTGATAGGTTATTATTCGATTATAGCTTGGCAGGAAGGTGTTATAGAAGAGATGTCAAGTACCAAATTTCCCCGAGGCGAAAATTCAGAAAATTAAATACTTTATCATTAGCTTTCAAGTTGTGTATTAGAATAAGGCATTCAGGGGCGAAAAGGCAGCGAGGATATTAGCAATTTCGGTCTAAGCTATAAATAGATAATTATATTTAACTTTACTGTCAGGAGCCTCAGAATTATTATTCTTTCAAAGATGAAATGACGGAAGAATATGATGCATCATCCTTGACTTACAAATTGTTTTATAAAATATAGAAAAAAATTAGATTGAAAAAGAATTCGGCCGAAGTACTTGACGAATGTTTTTTCACTTAATTTACATAATGTATCGGTCATGGTGACAACCTCGCCAAGTACTTCGGCCGAAATTCTTTTTCATCTAATTTCTTTTCGTTTGCAATCTTTTTTTGCTTCGGACCCTTATTGATACAGAGTTTTTATTTTCATTCTGGTTGGTAAAACAACTGCATTTTCGAACATGATTCTTTTCTCTATCAACATTCAACATTATTTGAAGATTTTATTACACGATAAAGCCTCCCGTACTTGGCAACATCTATTTTAGTATAGCTCAATTTATTTTATAACTTTTTGCGAAACCCAACCTTAGCTTTTCGTGAGGATTAACTCATTTTGTTTTGTGTGATTTGAATTTATTTGATACATTTTTTGAGAGTGGTCACTTTTCTTACTTTTTGATAGGATTTGATTTTCTTAGGGATTTTTGCGAGAACAGGTTTTTGCAGTGTATGTATATTCGTGGAAAAATATGGGAACGGCGGTCAACAAATGTACTTGTCCAGGTTTTTTCCGCGAGGGGGTTTTTATGCGTGATATGATGCGTTTTTTCTCTTTCTTTTGAAACATCTCGCTTTATATAGATTAGAAAAAGGTTATATTGGGAAATTATCGCCTTTTCATTTCCAAACCCTGACCCCTTCTACTTCGAGTCAGGTTTTTTCCCCATGAAATAAAGGGGCACGTGTTTTGGAATTTTCAATTTGGCATTTTTTTATTCTCGAGCCAGTCAAATTTTTTTGACATTTCGATTTACCTTTCTGGAATCAGGCTAAAATAAGTCGGGAACTGGGAGTCTGATACAAAAATTTACAAAGCTTTTGAGAGCAAGATTAGAAGAGTCAGAACTTTTCCATAGAATTTGTAGCTATTTGAATTTGTGTTTATCAAATAAACATATTAAACAGCAGTATCTCCTTGTTATATCTGTAGATTTGTGGTAAAAAATATTACGCTTATTTCAGCTTGTTGATAAAAATGGGGCGATTTTTTTCGAAATTTTTCATTTTTGATTAATGATAAAATAAAAAACCAGTTTCACGTATGTTTAGAGAAAACATATCGAATCTATTGTGAAAAAAGTTCACGCATTTTTTCATTCTTATTTTTATTAACAAGGTGGAATCATGATTATTTGTCAATACCATTGAAGAAGTTACTACCATGAAAATAAAAAGTTACAACTATTTCAATATTCTCATTGAATATAGAAAAGTTCAAATAGTATGTTATGGGAACTCCAAAACAATATATTGAACAAAGCGGACAAACTCAGACCAGGATCGTACCCAAGAGAATGAAATGAATTTAGTTGTATTAGTCACATTAGCTCTGAGCAAATTTTGATACCATCAAAACCAGAGCGACTGCAGAGGAAAGCGTTTAGAATAAAACTTTTTCAATTTATTATGCTATAATCAGAGCTAAAAAGTGGAAATACTTAGCACACGTCTCCTCTTCACAAAATGATCAAAATTTGTAGATATCGGCTACATTCCAATGATACAAATTTTGATACTATCAGCAGACGAGCACCCGACGACTTTCTGAAACAACTTTTTAAATTTATTATGCCATAACTAAAGTGGAAAAGTGAAAAAACATAGTGCACTTTAAGCCCAACAAAGTTCAGAAAATTTGGATGTATCTATAGCGTTCCGAGGACAGAAATTTTAATCCCATCCAAAAATGAGCAGCCGAAGACTTTTTGTAATAAATTTTTCAATTCATAATGCCACAATCAAAGATAAAACGTGGAAATACTTGGCGCTTCACAAAATGTTAAAAGTTTGTAGGTATCGGCTACATTCCCATGATACAAATTTTGATGCAAATTTTGATATTTATAACAATAATGGCCGTGAAAGCCTCAAAACTAGAACTTACAGATATTTTAATATTATCTTTGAATTTCGAAAAGTTCAGAAAGTATGTTATGGATATTTTAAAACAATAAATTCAACAAAGCGGGCAAACTTAGATCAGTACTGTGCCCAAGAAAATGGATCGAGTTGAGTTGTACCAGTTGCATTATCTTCGTGCAAATTTTCGTACCATCACAACCAGAGCATCCGTAGAGCAAATCTTTTTGAAAATATTTTTCAATTCGTTATGCCACAATAGGAGCCAAAAAGTAGAAATACTGAGCACACATGTTGCTCCAGGAAATTTCCAAAGTTTGTAAGTATACGTTGCGTATCAATGAAACAAATTTTTATACTTCCAAAAAAAAGGAACCAAAGACTTTCTGACAATTTTTTGAATTAATCATGCCACAACTCAAGCATACCGCACATCGGGCTCAATAAAGTTTATGAGTTTTGCATATAGCCATTACTTTTCGAAGCATAATTTTTATCCCATCCAAAAATGAGCAAGCGAATAATTTTCATAATAAAATTTTCAAGTCCTAATAATGCCACTATTCCAGCAAAAAAGTGGAAATATTGGGCACACTTGTTACTTCACAAGTATTTCAAAGTCTGTACGTATCTGTTGCAATTCAATGATACAAATTTTGATAATATCAGTAAAAACACATCAGAAGACTTCCTAAAACAATTTTTCAAAATTTATTATGCTACAACTAAAGTGAGGAAGTGAAAAAATATAGCTCAATAGAGCCGAATGAAATTCTGAAATTTTGCATATATTCATGGCGTTCCGAAGACAATAATTTTGATTCCATTGACAAATGAGCAACCGCAGAATTTTCATAACAAAATTTTTAATTCTTAATGCCACAATCGGAGCCAAAAAGTGGAAATACTTGGTACATTTGTTGCTTTACAGAATTCCCAACGTCTGTAGGTATCCGTTGCAATCCAATGATACAAATTTTGATAATATCAGTAAAAAAATATCAGAAGACTTCCTGAAACAATTTTTCAAAATTCATTATACTACAACTAAATTAGGGAATTGAAAAAATGTAGCGCACATTGGGCCCAACAAAATTCTGAAATTTTGCATGTATGCATGGCATTCTGAAGGCAGCAATTCTTAATCCATCGACAAATGAGCAAAAGGGAAAATACTTGGCACATCTGTCGCTTTACAGAATTTTCAAAGGCTGTAGGTATCCATTGCAATTCAATTATACAAATTTTGATAATATCAGTTAAAGGACATCGGAAGACTTCCTGAAACAATTTTTCAAAATTCATAATGTTACAACTAAACTGGTGAAGTGAAAAAATAGAGCGCATATTGAGCCATACAAAATTCTGAAATTTTGCATATATTCATGGCGTTCCGAAGACAATAATTTTGATCCCATTGACAAATGAGCAACCGAAGAATTTTCATAACAAAAGTTCAATTCATAATGCTAAAATCGGAGGCAAAAAGTAGAAATACTTGGTACATTTGTCGCTTCACACAATTTCCGAAGTTTGTAGGCATTCGTTGCAATCTAAAGATATAAATTTTGATAATGTCAGAAAGAATACATCGGAAGACTTTCTGAAACAATTTTTTAAAATTCATTATGCTACAATTAAAGCGGGGATGTGAAAAAATATAGAGCATATTGAGCCAAACAAAATTCTGAAATTTTGCATATATCCACGGTGTTCCGAAGACAATATTTTTGATCCCATTGACAAATGAGCAACCGAAGAATTTTTATAACAAAATGTTCAATTCATAATGCTACGATCGGAGCCAAAAAGTGGAAATACTTGGTACATTTGTCGCTTCACAGAATTTCCAGAGTCTATAGGCATTCGTTGCAATCCAAAGATACAAATTTTGATAGGATATGGAGTATATACCGCCATAGTCTTTTGACATAAACATATATTATACGAGCCATTTTGACATAAAGATATATCATTACTTACTACGGTTATCATCCAGATGCATCCATATATATCCAAATGCAGGTTGACAGTGTATTTGTCTATTAATACATCAAACGCGAGATGATTCTACACCATATTTTGGATAGAAAAACGACGTCGAAAATCTTTTGGAATGGACCAACAATTATCATGCAAGGAACATTTTATGATGTACAAATCTTATTATGGCCAGCGAGGAACATTTTATAATAAAGAGGAAAGGGACCAATAAAATAAATTGTCAACGGTGTACAGTTAAAAAAAAATATTTATTAAACACTGCTCAAAACTCGGCATGATAATAACAAACTTTGCCATATACATTTTTTTGACACTCATTATTAGTTTTATAGAGTTCCTTTTCCAAATTTACATCGATTCACACCAATCATGATTAACAGTTCAACGTACACTATTTCATATTTATCAAAGAAACGAAAAGAACGATTTCTCAAGAAATCTTATACGAGGAACATTTAATCGCGAAAGAGAAATTCCGTCGAAGAGTTAAGTGTGGAAAATAAAAACTGCAGGGTTAACAATAATAAAAGAATGTATATTCATTTCAGCACTGTTCGAAAGTTGATTAAAAGCACTTCACTATTTTCACACCATCACTTTCTTATTATTGCTGTAACCAAGAGTCGATTGAACCTAACCTCGATATTTATAACCTCACAAATGTTCGTGAAAAAAGATTAATATTTTCAATACTGTTTAAGCCACGAGATTCTAATTAGTCGCGATCGAAAGGGGGAAAAAAATAAAAAATACGTGAATTTGAATGAAACTCTAAATTGCTGTCATTGAATTTATATTAAAGAAATCATTTTTGGATCGTACGCGTACGATCCAAAATTATTTCGCGATTTGTGAATAAATTTATTTATAGATCGCGAAATAATTTTTTTCCCCGAATTTATCCACAACACGTCCCGCATAAGAACTTCTCACTTCGAAAACTCCGTTCAGACTTTCCGCGGTATGGGTACTTCGAACTATTTATTTATTCACAGATCGCGAAATAATTTTTTTCCCGAATTTATCTAGAGTCGCGGTAGCGACTCGAGACAAGTACATTTACGTATACTATAAGATGGCGAAGACGAGTCGCTACTAGAGTCTTTACAGCAAGAAGAGCGATTCTGAACGTATTCCGAAAATTGTTTCGGCGATATTTAATGAATAACATCGTTTTGAAAGATGCTGCGGGTTTACGTATTTTTTATTTTTTTTTTCTTTCGATCGTGACTATTTAGAACTCTGTAGCCTAACGCATATTGGAAATATTAATATTTCATCTTTCCAAATCATCAAAAAAGGTAGCATTTTTCGCACACTTTTGACGCTTTGCGGTCGCTGCCTAGTGATACTAACTAGAAATTGGTAACGTTCTGATGATATGTGAGAGTGCGTTCGTCGATGTGACAGCCGATTTGACTTTTCTTCATGATATTTTATAATAAACAGTGACAGCTGTGAGTTAAAAAAAAAGGTTATAAAGATCGCGGATGTGCAATTCTATATGCATAGTGATGTGAGGTTAAAAAAATAAGGTTATAAAGATCACGGATGTGAAAGTTGACGGATATTTTTTTTAATATGGATCAGCCGTATGAGTGCGACAGAGATAGCTACAAATTTCCAAGTGGAAATTAAAAAAAAAATAAGGTTATAAAGATCGCGGATGTGAAAACTGACAGATATGATAATATATATATATAAACAGTGACAGTTGTGAGTTAAAAAAAGGTTATCGGAATCGAAAACGTTCCCTTTTCTCTTTTACCATAAAATGTTCCTCGAATGCAATAATAAGGTTTATTTAGAGACCATTCTCTTCATTTTTTTTTGATAGCTAAGAGAATGGTGTATGATAAACTCGTATTCGGTGAATATTTAATATCTTTGTCGTGAAGTTATAAAGATCGCGGTCAGTTTTAACTTGTGATTAAAGTGACTTTTATATATATGTAGAAGAATGATAGTGCAAAAATAAACTTTAAATCAATAAATAAACTTTTGAACAGTGTCTAAATAAATAATTTTTTTTATTAACCCTAGCCCCAACAATGCATTTTTCCGAACGTAAACTCTAGAACGGAGTCGAAAACGGTGCTTTTTCTATTTTAACATAAAATGTTCTTTGAATGCAATAATAAAGTTTATTTAGAAACCATTCTCTCTATTTTTTTTTGATAATTAAGAGAATGTGGTATGATAAACTCGTATTCGGTGAATATTTGATATCTTTGAACAGTCGTAAGGTTATAAAGATCGCGGTCAGTTTCAGTTTTGGTTAAAGTAACTTTTATATATATAGATAGAAGAGTGATAGTGCAAAAATAAAGTGCAATTTAATAAATAAACTTATGAACAGCACCTTAATAAATAATTTTTTTTATTAACCCTAGCCGCAACAATTCATTTTTCCGAACGTAAACTCTAGAACGGAGTCGAAAACAGTGCCTCTTCTCTTTTACCATAAAATGTCTCTTGCATGCAATAATAAAGTTTATTTGGAAACCATTCTCTTCATTTTTTATATAACTGAGAGAATGATATATGATACCACCCTACGTTTGAACCACCCTAGGTTTGAATTATATATGGTTTTAAACCACCCTAGAGTGGTAGAGACCTTAAATACATGAAAATTCTATTTGCATTTGTCACCCAAAACGGAATCAAGCGATGCGAAATAATTTTGAGCGAAAAGATATTTGATTTGAGAAAAAAAAAATTTCATAAGTACTTCACCGATTTTTTTTTTTTATCTATTGCTCACAAGATATAATTCGTAATCAATAAACATTATAAAAGCAAAACTCGCGTAGTACTTCGGCCAAAATTATTTTTTCCGATTAAACTTTAGCTCTCGAAATTTTGTACGTATACTTTTTTGTTTCAAAATCTCGTTTCGTTATGATTACTTATATTTAAAAACTTTCGGTGCATTCTGATGCTATTGGAGTATTTCTTCAGCATCATTTTTATGGAATATTTCCCGATCCGTTGATCTGTTGACAGGGATGTTTCGGTGCAATATTTATTGAAATTTTTTTATACAAAATTAAAAAAAAATTCGTTTTTACTTGTTCGTTGTTCTTTTATGCGTCGTATCTTCTCAGAACTATTGTACGTTTTAAGTAATCTAATAATTTTATAAGTATCGACGGTTAATTACGAAGATTGAATTCACTTCAACACTTCTTAGAACAATATTTCACATTGCATTTTTAGTCTGAATATAGTCGCGATACACCAGCTCGAAATTTGATCATGTATCCATTTTTAGCCGAAATCATTAAAAAATCGCTTGAGCGACCTCTAAAATTTTTATTCAGGATTCAATTCTTGAGAGAATCACTTTTTGATAAAATGTTACCATATTTTGCTGTAATGCCGAAAAAATGTCAATTCTTTTGCATCACCCAGATACATATATAATATAGACATGTTCAATTGGCAAGCTATAAATTTCATACCCGAATACGTACACAATATTGACATATTTAATTAACAAGCCATGAATTCCATACAAAAAGTCGACAAATCCTAGCCAAAAACAGCATAAATGCTGTGAAAAAAGCTGAGACAAGTACATTTACGCCCGCCCCAAATAGTCGTTCTAGTTAATCCCCCCCAACTCCCAACGCCAAAATACCGATTCCCACAAAAATTTACAAAAACCCGTCTAAGTCGTTTATGCAAAGATCTCAGAACCGCTCTCATTATGATCAAATAAAATCAAATTGCACAGAGGTGATAATTTCATTCTCGTAAATGTTGTGAGTTCGCAAAAAGTTGATAAATAAATAGAGACCTACTAAAGTATATGTGGCCAAGTACATGGGATTTTATTATGTTTATAAAATCTCCAATTATGTTCATATGCCATTTCTCTAATTAATGCTTTATTACAACGAATTATTATCATATGATTTGGAACTGCGAGGGCTTTCAAAAAAAAATACAGAATTGCATTAGCCTGCGTAGTAAGCTTGAACGCTGCCACACTCTCATTTGTAATATTTGTAGTATAGTTTTATTGGTAACAAATTGATAAAAGTTTACTATCGTACGTAGAGCGAATACGCACAGAGTACTTGTCCGGCCCGAAAATTTTTCAACTAGTTAGCTAAAAATATGCTTTTTTGTTCACGGCAAATTTTTCAACCACTCCGAACATTCGGATCTCCTGTTGCAGATTCGAATTTTACCCGCTTTGGAATGCATTCAATTGATGACCGCTCTTACATGGCAGGCTTATTCCGTTTTGTAAAACCTGTTCTAAAAGTGCGTGTAAATGGTACTGGATTACTTATTCCGGGTGTGCAGTACCGTTTAGATGCTCTGTAACTCTAGTTTTCCCCTGGATGTTACAAAACCGGAATAAACATGCCGTGTAATAACGTGAGATATGCTCCACATGAGCATCAATTCATCAATAACAATTGGTTAAAGGAAAGGAGGATAATTTGGGATACAAAACAATCCGCATATTGTGATTCCAAATTAGCTGTGCTTACTTTACTAGTTAAGACCAAAATGTATGGTAGATTAATGTTGACTTATGTGATAAATTTTATGAAAAATTTTCGGGCCGGACAAGTACTCTGTGCGTATTCGCTCTACGTACGATAGTAAACTTTTATCAATTTGTTACCAATAAAACTATACTACAAATATTACAAATGAGAGTGTGGCAGCGTTCAAGCTTACTACGCAGGCTAATGCAATTCTGTATTTTTTTTTGAAAGCCCTCGCAGTTCCAAATCATATGATAATAATTCGTTGTAATAAAGCATTAATTAGAGAAATGGCATATGAACATAATTGGAGATTTTATAAACATAATAAAATCCCATGTACTTGGCCACATATACTTTAGTAGGTCTCTATTTATTTATCAACTTTTTGCGAACTCACAACATTTACGAGAATGAAATTATCACCTCTGTGCAATTTGATTTTATTTGATCATAATGAGAGCGGTTCTGAGATCTTTGCATAAACGACTTAGACGGGTTTTTGTAAATTTTTGTGGGAATCGGTATTTTGGCGTTGGGAGTTGGGGGGGATTAACTAGAACGACTATTTGGGGCGGGCGTAAATGTACTTGTCTCAGCTTTTTTCACAGCATTTATGCTGTTTTTGGCTAGTTAACAATTTCCATAACTTCCTTATAAATTGTCGTAGAATATTTTTTTTCTTTTAATTTCAAGTATATTTTTCTCACGAACTCCAAAATGCCCTCGAAAATCAATATTTAATGATAGTTACCCCAATAACTTGAATTTAAATATGGTTGTGCCTATGAATGATTTTACAATGAATAGGTAAGGGTATGATAAATAAATTGTATTTTGTCCCCAATTTTATTTATTACAATAATTATATTGTATACATTTTTACAATAATTTGAGTTATAATTACATTAAATTTTTTTTTTTTTCGTCAGGCTCATAGTCTTCATCGCTAAGTGAATTATTCCGATCTTTCGTTCATCGAAATTATTTATTGTTCTTGCGATAAAAATAATTGTTCACCACATTACACATGTCGAAAATTTGGGTTAAAATGCACAATACTGTGCAAAAAATGTAATGGGCTAAATTGTGCAAACATTCTTGAACCTGAAATAATTCTAACAAGGGGGCATTCCCTACTCGTCGTCACCGATTTCGCTCAAATTTATAGGACATGCAGGGCTTGGTTAGAAATGAAACTACCCGAAATGGGAACTCCAGATGGCCAATCGTTTAGAAAATAAAAATGTTGACGTAGCTCTCGCACCGTATAAGCCATTTACGTTAGCATGTTTGCCAAGCAGCGGTTGGCGTAGCGGTAAGAGCTCGGACTAGTAATTCGATGGTCCCCTGATAGACAGTTCGCGGCACGGTGACGGCACGGTGACTGCACACCTTGGTAGTCTTAATGCCGACTGGCCGAATTTCTATCTGGGTCGTCTCCGACACTGTTTCATTCACTACAATAGGTTATTAATGTACTTATAATTTTAAGCGATGATGAGGAAGAGGAAGAATTTTCCAAATTCTCAGAGGAAATCGACGATGAAATTGGAATTGACTATCCCATAATAACGGCTCCAACAAATGTGGATAGCGACGACGAGTATGAGCCTAACAAAAAAAGAGTGAAAAGAGAGTTTTTGTAATGAATTTTTCTTTCCTAAATTTTTTTCTTTCACATTAATAAACTTATTGTAATGAATGAAACAGTGTCGGAGGAAAGATTTATTTATGATACCCTTTTCCATTCATAGTAAAATGATTTTAAAGCACGGTTATATGTAAAATTTGTAAAAACGATGGTCATTGGTCTACTATGGGGTGAACATGATTTTTAAGGATACCATCGTGTTTGCGAGAAAAAATCACGTAAAATAAAAAAAAAAATTGTTCTACGACCATTTTTAAGTAAGTTATCAAATGTGTTAACTAAGCCGCTCGCGCAAGGCTGCGGAGCGAGAGGGGGTACTCTCACCACGCCGCCCGGCCGAGCGGCCGACGCTGCGCGCTCAGCCGCGCGCCGTTGATCGGAATACGTTGATAACTACGATGGCATAATTCCTCCTAAAGGTCAGTATCTTATTGAATCCCGTAGCCGGAAGCGTAGGGAAGGCTAACGAATTTGAATTTTGCAAAAATCTTAATTACAACAATAGAAAATTGAAAAAACGTAAAAATATCCATATCTCGGGTTGTAATCAAGATATTGCAACTTTTTTTTTTAATTGTTCGTTTTTCAAAAACGTATTATATGGTCCAAGAATTTTCCGGATATCTTTGTAATTTTGGTCAGAATTGCTATTTGTTTATAAGCAAAAATCGAAAATCGTCAAAAAACAGTATTTATTTTCAACAAAAAAACAATTTTTTTTCTGTATCGCTTGTGCACGATGACACAAAGCTCCTCGATTTTTTTCTACGCTATGGGCCTTCGTCGGGAAATTCTATTGAATGCCAAAGTTTTTTCGATGATCGCAGATTGTTGCTAAACTATATCTCACAGATCTATAAATCTTGCCCGATTCTCTTAGGGTTCGGCTCCCCTACATCATGTATGAATTTCAAACCGATATGTTGATAAACAATCGATTGCGGTTGCAAAAATTAAATTGATAATTTTTTTTTCATTTGCAATTAACCGCTTAATTAACAATGCTAGCTCATTTTTGTATAGGACCTTTTCTATAGAGGACGTTATGATGATCAACTTTTATTCGAAACTTTTTTCGATAGGACGCGTTCCAAAAAAGAATAACTCAAAAAAATCGATTTTTTAATTTTCAATAATTTTTTATTGCTAAAATGCAA
The DNA here is from genome assembly GCA_963989365.1 of Rhimphoctona megacephalus. NCBI lineage: Eukaryota > Metazoa > Arthropoda > Insecta > Hymenoptera > Ichneumonidae > Rhimphoctona > Rhimphoctona megacephalus. The sequence continues at coordinate 4,245,000 of OZ022415.1, read as the reverse complement.
CTCGGATTTTTTCGAAAACTCAGGGCTATATTCCTATAGGTCTAAACAATCTATAAAAAAATTGGCCAGAGGCTGGGTCTCTTGAATAGGACTTTTGCTAAGGTGACTGGATTAGCTGAACGGCTCCCGCTTTTTGGCGAAGTGCCATATGAGGTTTCATGAAAAACTATAGATACTGGTGTACAAAATTTAAGAATGACTAAAATTTTCGAAAAATTAAAGCAGTTTTTGAAAAGCTGTATTGCTTTAAAAATGGTCGTAATTTTTTTCAGAAACAACTTTGAAGCTATAATCTCGTAGTTTTCAAAACGATATTGTTACATTTTTTATTTGTTGATATTAACATTTTTTCTCCCTGTGAAGTATGAAAAACGGAACAATTTTTTTTTTCATCAACTTTGAAAGTGCGCAATCCGTTCCGTGACGTTTGCAGATCATATTTTCAGCTTCGAATTATTTTTTATAAACTTTTGCAGAACCGTTATTAATCACTTTATCCGCAATCAGAGCAAAAAATGTAATTTTCGATCCGATCATCTGTAACTCTGTAATTCATGGTCATACGGAAAACTTAAGGGCGGTTTTTTTGAAATCTGAGAATGTGCTCTTTAGCTGCGCTTTTGCATATAATAGATTCATTGAAAACAGTTTTGTGCTCACCCTGCACATTTTAAAAGAAATACAATAGAAAAAATTTTGTTATCATTTTTCACACTACGTAGTTTAAAAATGTCATGTCAAAAACTATAATCGAATGGGGATTAGAAAATTTGGAGATTTGAGATTGAAAAAGTAAAATATGTTGCAAAAGTTTTAATGATTCTTGGATTAAGTGTACCATTGTAAAATAATGGCTTTGATTGTCATTGCCACCATAAAAGTATTTTTCACGTACAAACATTACTTGGGCTGATTGCATCCTAATGTGATCGCGAACGAGCAGATGTGTCCCATTCGTGACATGAACAAAAATCAAAATACCGTCAAAATTGCACCAATATGACGTTAGTGTGAACGCCACATGAATGCATCAGTCTAGCGCCATGATGCTACAATGTTGATGGAGTGAACACGGGCGTTGAAGCTTCGCGCTCCGGCCACAGTACGGCGCAGAGTCAAAGCTTTTCCAGAGCGCGCACCATGCCCCTGGAGAAGATATAGTGCCAGAGCCAAAACACTCTCTCGTTGTCTGAACAATGACCACGTACACGATTTGAAACTCTGATGGTTTTCAACCTGATGAGAATGCCCATTTCAAACGAAGTGGGAAAATGCACCATTATTGCTACATTTTTGAATTCTCTTGGAGCAATAGTGACCGAGAAAAATTTCATGAATGCCTTATTTTTCTCCAGATAAGGTTATTTAATTTACCATTTTCAAATTGTTATGACAAATTTATTCAACAAAAGGAATTCGATGGAAATGCAAATAATTCATATTCTTTGTCTTTATCGAATTGACACCCCCTCCCCCATCCTTAGTTTAGGTTTCAACCATGACATGTGCTTCCAAAACGAATTGCAAGATGATGTTATTAAAATCTAATCCTAGAATGCTGTTAAAATGTAACACTATAATGCTGTTCAAATCCAACGCTAGAATGCTGGCGAAACGTGAAGCTGCAATGCTGTTCAAACCCAACGCTAGAATGCTGGTAAATGTAATGCTAGAATGCCGTTTAAACCCATCGCTACAATGATGTTGGAACATGACACTCGAATGCCGTCATATAACCTAACGCTAGAATGCTGTTGGAAGAACAGCTCTGAATAACGCCACATTTGTGTCAGAAGTGCGTCATGTAGTAACGTCACTTTGTAACGCAAAGAACATAGGAAAATGGTCCGGCAAACATCGCGTTTCTAACGTTTGAACGTGGACACTACCAACGCAATTTTTGTGCAATTCTAGCGTCATTTGGCTATCAGGGGTATAGTGTTGGGCAATGTCTCCTTGTATAACACTTTGACTTTCCGCTATTTGTGACAATTTTGTTGCAATCTTTGTTTTAAATGTAAATTTCGGAAAAACAATTTTTTGATGTTCAGTGATATATATAGAAGAGTCAAAAACTTTAGATGTCTGTGTGTTGATAAACGGCAAATGCGAATTTGTGTATATTAAAGTTATTTCGATGTTCAGTGGAAAAAAAATGTTACGCATTGAATTTATACGATAAAATTATACGTGTGTCAAAAATATTTATAAATGTTTTGATTACACAACTGCGAGAAAAATAAATTCGTTAACCTATAACTTCGAATTTTCTTTTTAATCAGAAATTTTATTTTTTAATAAGGCAAGAACACGCAAATGTTGTATATATGTTGATGAATTCAAATAAACAACCGAAAACTTTAATCAAATGAATGTGTGCTATTTAGATTTATTGTGTCATCATTATTTTAATAAGTTATCACATTTTTCTTTATTCAGTTTGGTTGTGTCTTTCGATCCCTTTTTTTATCTCATTGGTAAGCATATACCAAGATCAAGATATTGGTATCCATATACCAAGTTTCATCATTTTATTGGACAATATGTGTGCTGTGTATTTCTACTTCTTTGCTTTGACTGCGGCAACATGAATTGAAAAATTTGTTACAAAAAGTAACTTCTTGCCCATTTATGGATGGGATAAAATGTCTGTCATTGTGAGGCAATGGGTACATCCGAACTTTAAGACAGTTTATGGCTCAGTGTATGCTAAGTTATTTTCCGCTTCGGTTGTGGCATAACAAATTCAAAAAGTTGTTTCAAAAAGTCTTCGGGTAATCTTTTTCTGATGGTATCAAAATTTGTATCATTGAGATGCAGCGGGCACCTAAAAAGTTTGACAACTTTATGAAGTGACATATATGCTGAGTGTTTCCACTTTTTGTCTGTGATTGTGGTATTATTAATTGAAAAATTCATTACAAGAAGTCTTCGGCTGCTCATTTATTGATGCGATCAAACTTTTTGTCTGCGAATCGCCATGGAAACATCCAACATTTCTGAATTTTTTTAGACTCAATGTGCGCTATGTTCTTTCACTTTTCTTCATTAGGTGTGTCATAATAAATTTCAAAAAGTTATTTCATGAAGTCTTCAGGTGCTCTTTTTCTGATAGTATCAAAATTTGTATCATAGGAACGCAATGGATACCTGCGAATTTTGAAATTTCTGTGAAGCGGCATGTGTGCCAAGTATTTCCACTTTTCGGCTCTGACTGTGGCATATGGATTATAAAATTTGTTACAAAAGTCTTGAGCTGCTCATTTCTGAATAGGATCGAAATTGCTGTCTTCTAAACCCATCGGATATATTGAACAATTTTGAATTCTTTTGGGTTTGTAGAGCGCTGTGTTTTTTTGCTTCCCCTCTTTAGTTCTGGTATAATAAATTTAAAAAGTTGTTTCAAAAAGTCTTCGGATACTCTTTTCCTGATAGTATCAAAATGTAGATAATTGGACTACAGCGGATACCTGCAAACTTTGAAAATTTTGTGAAGCGATATGTGTGCTAAGTATTTCCACTTCTCATCTTTGATTGTGGTATTATGAATTAAAAAAATTGTTACAAAAAGTATATCGGATGCACATTTTTGGATGGGATAAAAATTTCTGGCTTCAGAACGCAATGGATATATCCAAAATTTTTCAATTTTGTTGGACTAAATGGGCGTCATATTTTTTCACTCTTCCGCATTAATTTTGGCAAAATAAATCAAAAAAATTTGTTTCAGAAAGTCTTTGGGTGCTCTTTTTTCTGATAATATCAAGAGACTCGGTAGAGTCTCGGGACAAGTACATTGACAGCTCTGTCGTCTGCTGTCCCGAGGCTCGCCGAGACTATATTATCTCGAAACAAGACGATTCGCGGTGGTGGGGGCAAAAATTTAATGACGTTTCCGCTAATTGTAGAGCCTAGCAGTCGTTTGACGACTTGAAAAGCAAACTTTTGACTAATTCAGCGATGCTCTTTCGATTGAGCCTAAAAGCAACACCACTGGTTGCGTAATTGCTGAGAAAAAACTTTGCACAGATTTAGGATTATGCTTGATTCTAACACATTCAAGAAATTGGCGTGTCTGTATACGCGTCTTCGACCGCTACCAACAAAAGGATTTTGATGCCCATCATAACCAATTGCCGGTGAGAATATACCTGTCTCGACCAATCCCCGGTGAGAAAATTCCTGATTGGTCATGACTTTGATCCTTTTCTTATTTACATCGTCTTCGTCTGCAAAGTTTGAACGGAGTTTAGAAAGAATAAAAAATAAAAAACAGTGCGAGACGTGTGAGTAGAGTTTGGTTATATAGGCAATAACTATTAATAATGACGGGCATTCGTCGTAAAATCGGGAAAGAAAATTTATCAGTGATTCGAAATACCGGTAATAATGTTTTAACATAGTGTTGAAAGTGTTGAGTGCAGGACGTGTGAATCATGAGTGTAAATTTCGGAAAAACAATTATTTTGAGATTCAGTGATACGATAGTTATCACTGAATATAGTTTACGATCATCGGTCTTCTGTCACATCGTTCACATCGACTAAATCATCATTTGTTCATCGATTGTCTAAATTCGTTCATCGTCTGTCTAAATAATAAAATGTCCGGGAAACAGTGCAAGATGTGTGAATTCGATTTAAAATATTTATGTTATGTGAGTTTTGTGAAAACAGTGCGGGTTGTTTACTCCTATGGCAATCGGTTCGCGAGTGTTTGTTAATATATAAGGTATAGTGTTGGGCAATGTCTCCTTGTATAAACACTTTGACTTTCCGCTATTTGTGACAATTTTGTTGCAATCTTTGTTTTAGATGTAAATTTCGGAAAAACAATTTTTTGATGTTCAGTGATATATATAGAAGAGTCAAAAACTTTAGATGTCTGTGTGTTGATAAACGGCAAATGCGAATTTGTGTATATTAAAGTTATTTCGATGTTCAGTGGAAAAAAAATGTTACGCATTGAATTTATACGATAAAATTATACGTGTGTCAAAAATATTTATAAATGTTTTGATTACACAACTGCGAGAAAAATAAGTTCGTTAACCTATAACTTCGAATTTTCTTTTTAATCAGAAATTTTATTTTTTAATAAGGCAAGAACACGCAAATATCAAGAGACTCGGTGGAGTCTCGGGACAAGTACATTGACAGCTCTGTCGTCTGCTGTCCCGAGGCTCGCCGAGTCTATATTATCTCTAAACAAGACGATTCGCGGTGGTGGGGGTAAAATTTTTACGATGTTTTCGCTAATTGTAGAGCCTAGGAGTCATTTGGCGGCTTGAAATGCGAACTTTTGACTAATTGAGCGATGCTCTTTCGATTGAGCCTAAAATCAGCACGATTGGTTGCGTAATTGCTGAGAAAAAACTTTGCACAAGCTTGAGATTATGCTCGATTCTACTACATTCAAGAATTTGCCTTGTCTGTATATGCGCTCAGACGATACAATCAAAGGCGTTTTGATGCCCATCAAAACCCATTTCCATAAAAGCCGGTCTCCGGCAACGGAAGCAACGAGTTGCGATTGGTCACGACGACTCGTCTTTGCTCTGTACGGAGCCAACATAAAGTTTGAACGTTGTTTTGACATAACGAAGTGCGGGACGTGTGAGCAATTATATCGATAAATTTATAAAAAAAATCATTTCATGGTTCAGTGTGGTGATATTCGATTGACCGTCCATATGACAGCTGACCAATATCTTCTTTATAACAGTCATGAGGTTATAAAGATCGCGGTCAATTTCAACTTTTGGTTAGAGTGGTGTTTATAGATAGACGAGTAAAGAGTGACTTTTATATAGATAGAATAGTGATGGTGGGAAAATAAAGTGTAATAATGAACCATTGAACAGTGTCTAAATAAATATTTTTTAATTAAACCCAGCCCCTACAATTTTTTTCCAAACGTAAACTCTGCTACAACGGAATCGAAAATGATCCCTTTTCTCTTTTACTATCAAAATGTTCCCCGAATGCAATAACAAGGTTTATTTAGAAACCATTCTCTTCGTTTTTTCTGTTAACCAAGAGAATGGTGTATGATAAACTCGTATTCGGTGAATATTTAATCAAATAGCAAAAGTCCCCTCCCGGGGGAAAAAACCTGGACAAGTACATTGGTGGTCCTTCGTTTCCCTATGATATCACAAAAAATCCAAAACCCCACTTAATTTTTTTTTTTTATCTTTACTATTTTTATTCATATCCCGGAGGGAAACCAACTATATACATCACAAAATATCCGGCCAAAAAATCAGACTTCACAATAAATGTTACTTTCAATTTATTTCCACAGAACAAAACAAGAATTAAAACATTAAAAAATCAGCGTTATCAAGATGAGAAAAATACCACTTATAATTGGTGTGTAAGAAGTATCAATAGTCTAGAAAAATTTGAAAAAAGATCGACATCTAAGTTACGTGCAGCAGTAAAATTTATGATATCAGTACTAGGACAAGTATTTCTTTGGCGACTGAGAAGATATCAATATGGACGTACCGGCAACGTAGGGCATGCAGTTGGTGCATTGCTTCTGGGATCTCCTAAGTCGAATAGCTACTTTTGTTTTGGCTATGGCGTGACCAATATTGCCAAATAGTATTTACTTACATGACCTAATGAAACAACATTGCCTGCGCCGTGGCTAAAATACCGAAAAACAAGCAGGAACAGGAAGTTTCGTATAAGATCCCGTGCTTTTGTAATGTTAAAAAAAAACATTAATTTATGTCTGTACATGATAGCACAGTTTTGTTTGATTGGTAATAATTTGATGAACGTTCACCAGCGTACATTGAGCGTATACGCACAGAGTACTTGTCGGGCCCATATCTTTTTATATTTTGAGGGCAAGATTACAGCAGTCAGATCTCTTCCATAGAATTTGTAGCAATTTGAATTTGTGTTTATCAAAGAAACATATTAAATAGCAGTATCTTCTTGTTATATTTGTATGAAAAGTGAAAAAACATACTGCACTTTAAGCCCAACAAAGTTCAGAAAATTTGGATTGCGTTCCGAGGACGGGAATTTTAATCCCATCCAAAAATGAGCAGCAGAAGACTTTTGGTAATAAATTTTTCAATTCATAATGCCACAATCAGAGACAGAAAGTGGAAATACTTGGCGCACATATCGCTTCATAAAATGTTAAAAGTTTGTAGGTATCAGCTACATTCCCATGATACAAATTTTGATACAAATTTTGATACAAATTTTGATATGTATAACAATAATGGCCGTGAAAGCCTCAAAACTAGAACTTACAGATATTTTAATATTATCTTTGAATATTGAAAAGTTCAGAAAGTATGTTATGGATATTTTAAAACAATAAATTCAACAAAGTGGGCAAACTTAGATCAGTACTGTGCCCAAGAAAATCGATCGAGTTTAGTTGTACCAGTTGCATGATCTTCGTGCAAATTTTTGTACCATCACAACCAGAGCATCCGTAGAGCAAATCTTTTTGAAAATATTTTTCAATTCGTTATGCCACAATAGGAGCCAAAAAGTAGAAATACTGAGCACACATGTTGCTCCAGGAAATTTCCAAAGTTTGTAAATATACGTTGCCTTCCAATGAAACGAATTTTTATACTTCCAGAAAAAAAGGAACCAAAGACTTTCTGACAATTTTTTGAATTAATCATGCCACAACTCAAGCATACCACACATTGGGCTCAATAAAGTTTATGAATTTTGCATGTAGCCATTTTCGAAGCCAAATTTTAATCCCATCCAAAACTGAGCAACCGAAGAATTTTCATAATAAAATGCTCAAGTCCTAATAATGCCACTATTCGAGCCAAAAAGTGGAAATATTGGGCATACTTGTCACTTCACAGATATTTCAAAGTCTGTACGTATCTGTTGTAATTCAATGATACAAATTTTGATAACATCAGTAAAAACACTTCCTTCCTGAAACTTCCTGAAACAATTTTTCAAAATTTATTATGCTGCAACTAAAGTGGGGAAGTGATAAAATATAGCTCAATAGAGCCAAATGAAATTCCGAAATTTTGCATATATTCATGGCGTTCCGAAGACAATAATTTTGATCCCATTGACAAATGAGCAACCGCAGAATTTTCATAACAAAATTTTTAACTCATAGTCCAACAATCGGAGCCAAAATGTGGAAATACTTGGTACATTTGTTACTTTATAGAATTTTCAAAATCTGTAGGTATCTGTTGCAATCCAATGCTATAAGTTTTGATAATATCAGTAAAAAAACATCAAAAGACTTCCTGAAACAATTTTTCAAAATTCATTATGCTACAACTAAATTAGGGAATTGAAAAATTGTAGCGCACATTGGGCGCAACAAAATTCTGAAATTTTGCATGTATGCGTGGCATTCTGAAGCCAGCAATTCTTAACCCATCGACAAATGAGTAGTCGAAGAATTTTCGTAACAAAATTTTCAATTCCTAACGCCATAATCGAAACCAAAAAGGGAAAATACTTGGCACATCTGTCGCTTCACAGAATTTTCAAAGTCTGTAGGTATTCATTACAATTCAATTTTACAAATTTTGATAATATCAGTAAAACACACATCGGAAGACTTCCTGAAACAATTTTTCAAAATTCTTAATACAACTAAAGTGGGGAAGTAAAAAAACATCAGAAGACTTCCTGAAACAATTTTTGAAAATTCATTATGCTACAACTAAATAAGGGAATTGAAAAATTGTAGCGCACATTGGGCGCAACAAAATTCTGAAATTTTGCATATATTCATGGCATTCCAAAGACAATAATTTTGATCTCATCGACAATTGAGCAGCGGAAGAATTTTCATAACAAATTTTTCAATTCATAATGCTAAAATTGGAGACAAAAAATAGAAATACTTGGTACATTTGTCGCTTCACACAATTTTCAAAGTCTGTAGGCATTCGTTGCAATCCAAAGACATAAATTTTGATAATGTCAGAAAAAACACATCGAAGACTTCCTGAAATAATTTTTTAAAATTCATTATGCTATAACTAAAGCGGGGATGTGAAAAAATATAGAGCATATTGAGCCAAACAAAATTCTGAAATATTGCATATATCCATGGTGTTCCAAAGACAATATTTTTGATCCCATTGACAAATGAGCAACCAAAGAATTTTCATAACAAAATGTTCAATTCATAATGCTACAATTGGAGCCAAGAAGTGGAAATACTTGGTACATTTGTCGCTTCACAGAATTTTTAGAGCCTATAGGTATTCGTTGCAATCCGAAGATACAAATTTTGATAATACCAGGATATGGAGTATATACCGCCATAGTCTTTTGACATAAAGATATATTATACAAGCCATTTTCACATAAAGATATATCATTAGTTAATACGGTTATCATCCAGAGGCATCCATATATATCCAGATGCAGGTTGACAGTGTATTTGTCTATTAATTCATCAAACGCGAGATGATTCTACACCATATTTTGGATAGAAAAACGACGTCGAAAATCTTTTGAAATCGACCAACAATTATCATGCAAGGAACATTTTATGATGTACAAATCTTTATTATGGCAAGCGAGGAACATTTTATAATAAAGAGGAAAGGGACCAATAAAATAAATTGTCAACGGTGTAGAGTCAAAAAAAATATTCATTAGACACTGCTCAAAACTCGGCATGATAATAACAAATTTTGCCATATACATTTTTTTGACACTCATTATTAGTTTTATAGTTTCTTTTCCAAATTTACATCGATTCACACCAATCATGATTAACAGTTCAACGTACACCATTTCATAGTTATCAAAGAAACGAAAAGCATGATTTCTTAAGAAATCTCATACGAGGAACATGTAATCGCTAAAGAGAAAAGAGATCGCTTTCGTTTCCGTCGTAGAGTTAAGTGTGGAAAATAAAAACTGCAGATCTAACGAGAAAGATCTAACGGAATGGCCAATCACAAGCTCGGAAGGCGTCAAGAGGCCTTTCATTGCGTCGTATACAGACATGCCAATACTTCGATGTTAGCATAATCTTGAGCCTGTGCAAAGTTTTTTTCTCAGCAAATACGGCATCAATCGTGCTGATTTAATGCTCAATCGAAGTATTTTTTCGTAAGAAATCTCCAGTTCAATTTTCAAATCATCATATGCCCCCTGAACTTCGTAATTAAAGAAAATGAATTTCAGTTTTTACCCCCACCACGGCGAATCGTTTTATTCAGAGATAATATACTTGGGCTAGCCTCGGGCCAGCAGACGACAGAGCTGTCAATGTACTTGTCGCGAGACTCTACCGAATCTCTTGATAAAAGAACCACGAACAAGTATCAAAACTTTAATTTTTTTTGATTTTGTAAAAAAATTTGAAAAATTATTACACTGAAATATCCATTCCAACAGATCAACGGATCGGAAAATATTCCATAAAAAATGACACCGAGAAATTACTCCAAAATATCATCAGAATGCACCGAAAGTTTTTCAATAAAAGTAATCATAACGAAACGAGATTTTGAAACAAAAAAACCAGCCAAGTGCAAGTCAGACTCGCGCACAAAGGGTTCCGTACCATTATCTATAAAAACGGCAAAAAATCACGTTTGTTGTATGGGAGCCCCCTTAAATATTTATTTTATTCTGTTTTTTAGTATTTGTTGTTATAGCGGCAACAGAAATACATCATCTGTGAAAATTTCAAGTGTCTAACTATCACGGTTCATGAGAGATACAGCCTGTTGACAGACGGACAGACAGACAGACGAACGGACAGCGGAGTTTTAGTAACTAGCCAAAAACAGCATAAATGCTGTGAAAAAAGCTGAGACAAGTACATTTACGCCCGCCCCAAATAGTCGTTCTAGTTAATCCCCCCCAACTCCCAACGCCAAAATACCGATTCCCACAAAAATTTACAAAAACCCGTCTAAGTCGTTTATGCAAAGATCTCAGAACCGCTCTCATTATGATCAAATAAAATCAAATTGCACAGAGGTGATAATTTCATTCTCGTAAATGTTGTGAGTTCGCAAAAAGTTGATAAATAAATAGAGACCTACTAAAGTATATGTGGCCAAGTACATGGGATTTTATTATGTTTATAAAATCTCCAATTATGTTCATATGCCATTTCTCTAATTAATGCTTTATTACAACGAATTATTATCATATGATTTGGAACTGCGAGGGCTTTCAAAAAAAAATACAGAATTGCATTAGCCTGCGTAGTAAGCTTGAACGCTGCCACACTCTCATTTGTAATATTTGTAGTATAGTTTTATTGGTAACAAATTGATAAAAGTTTACTATCGTACGTAGAGCGAATACGCACAGAGTACTTGTCCGGCCCGAAAATTTTTCATAAAATTTATCACATAAGTCAACATTAATCTACCATACATTTTGGTCTTAACTAGTAAAGTAAGCACAGCTAATTTGGAATCACAATATGCGGATTGTTTTGTATCCCAAATTATCCTCCTTTCCTTTAACCAATTGTTATTGATGAATTGATGCTCATGTGGAGCATATCTCACGTTATTACACGGCATGTTTATTCCGGTTTTGTAACATCCAGGGGAAAACTAGAGTTACAGAGCATCTAAACGGTACTGCACACCCGGAATAAGTAATCCAGTACCATTTACACGCACTTTTAGAACAGGTTTTACAAAACGGAATAAGCCTGCCATGTAAGAGCGGTCATCAATTGAATGCATTCCAAAGCGGGTAAAATTCGAATCTGCAACAGGAGATCCGAATGTTCGGAGTGGTTGAAAAATTTACCGTGAACAAAAAAGCATATTTTTAGCTAACTAGTTGAAAAATTTTCGGGCCGGACAAGTACTCTGTGCGTATTCGCTCTACGTACGATAGTAAACTTTTATCAATTTGTTACCAATAAAACTATACTACAAATATTAGAAATGAGAGTGTGGCAGCGTTCAAGCTTACTACGCAGGCTAATGCAATTCTGTATTTTTTTTTGAAAGCCCTCGCAGTTCCAAATCATATGATAATAATTCGTTGTAATAAAGCATTAATTAGAGAAATGGCATATGAACATAATTGGAGATTTTATAAACATAATAAAATCCCATGTACTTGGCCACATATACTTTAGTAGGTCTCTATTTATTTATCAACTTTTTGCGAACTCACAACATTTACGAGAATGAAATTATCACCTCTGTGCAATTTGATTTTATTTGATCATAATGAGAGCGGTTCTGAGATCTTTGCATAAACGACTTAGACGGGTTTTTGTAAATTTTTGTGGGAATCGGTATTTTGGCGTTGGGAGTTGGGGGGGATTAACTAGAACGACTATTTGGGGCGGGTGTAAATGTACTTGTCTCAGCTTTTTTCACAGCATTTATGCTGTTTTTGGCTAGGATTTGTCGACTTTTTGTATGGAATTCATGGATTGTTAATTAAATATGTCAATATTGTGTACGTATTCGGGTATGAAATTTATAGCTTGCCAATTGAACATGTCTATATTATATATGTATCTGGGTGATGCAAAAGAATTGACATTTTTTCGGCATTACAGCAAAATATGGTAACATTTTATCAAAAAGTGATTCTCTCAAGAATTGAATCCTGAATAAAAATTTTAGAGGTCGCTCAAGCGATTTTTTAATGATTTCGGCTAAAAATGGATACATGATCAAATTTCGAGCTGGTGTATCGCGACTATATTCAGACTAAAAATGCAATGTGAAATATTGTTCTAAGAAGTGTTGAAGTGAATTCAATCTTCGTAATTAACCGTCGATACTTATAAAATTATTAGATTACTTAAAACGTACAATAGTTCTGAGAAGATACGACGCATAAAAGAACAACGAACAAGTAAAAACGAATTTTTTTTTAATTTTGTATAAAAAAATTTCAATAAATATTGCACCGAAACATCCCTGTCAACAGATCAACGGATCGGAAAATATTCCATAAAAATGATGCCGAAGAAATACTCCAATAGCATCAGAATGCACCGAAAGTTTTTAAATATAAGTAATCATAACGAAACGAGATTTTGAAACAAAAAAGTATACGTACAAAATTTCGAGAGCTAAAGTTTAATCGGAAAAAATAATTTTGGCCGAAGTACTACGCGAGTTTTGCTTTTATAATGTTTATTGATTACGAATTATATCTCGTGAGCAATAGATAAACAAAAAAAATTGGTGAAGTACTTATGAATTTTTTTTTTTTCAAATCAAATATCTTTTCGCTCAAAATTATTTCGCATCGCTTGATTCCGTTTTGGGTGACAAATGCAAATAGAATTTTCATGTATTTAAGGTCTCTACCACTCTAGGGTGGTTTAAAACCATATATAATTCAAACCTAGGGTGGTTCAAACGTAAGGTGGTATCATATATCATTCTCTCAGTTATATAAAAAATGAAGAGAATGGTTTCCAAATAAACTTTATTATTGCACGCAAGAGACATTTTATGGTAAAAGAGAAGAGGCACTGTTTTCGACTCCGTTCTAGAGTTTACGTTCGGAAAAATGAATTGTTGCGGCTAGGGTTAATAAAAAAAATTATTTATTAAGGTGCTGTTCAAAAGTTTATTTATTAAATTACACTTTATTTTTGCACCATCACTCTTCTATCTATATATATAAAAGTTACTTTAACCAAAACTGAAACTGACCGCGATCTTTATAACCTTACGACTGTTCAAAGATATCAAATATTCACCGAATACGAGTTTATCATACAACATTCTCTTAATTATCAAAAAAAAAAAAAAATAAAGAGAATGGTTTCTAAATAAACTTTATTATTGCATTCAAAGAACATTTTATGTTAAAATAGAAAAAGCACCGTTTTCGACTCCGTTCTAGAGTTTACGTTCGGAAAAATGGATTGTTGGGGCTAGGGTTAATAACAAAAATTATTTATTTAGACACTGTTCAAAAGTTTATTTATTGATTTAAACTTTATTTTTGCACTATCATTCTTCTACATATATGTAAAAGTCACTTTAATCACAAGTTAAAACTGACCGCGATCTTTATAACTTCACGACAAAGATATTAAATATTCACCGAATACGAGTTTATCAT